>JADLZN010001776.1:0-600000 GCA_018155175.1 Sinocyclocheilus anophthalmus | reverse complement strand
TCATAGATTTTGTTACCAGTGCCATGCATTATACGACTGATAGACTGCAACGGCTGGAGTTAAAAATCTCTGTTTGTGTTCTACTGAAGAAACAAAGTCACCTACATATTGAATGCCCTAGGGATAAGCAGATAAACATCAAAACATTATACTATAAGACTAATGGGTTTATTTATACATGGGTGTGTTTATCAACATGGATATAATAAAGTATGTAAATTTATATTAAATTTTTTGTTTATTATATTACATTTATAAGTTTTTATGTCATCATACCTCACACTGATGACGTTGCACCATGTTCTGAACAAATGCATTTTGCCAAGTGAAATTAACTTCAACAGACATCCCATGAACAGGGAGAAGTGTGCAGTGAACAATGCATAGGGACCCTGTCAATTTGTAAGGTTTTGAACAAATCATTTGTGAATGATTGAATGATTCACTCCTGAAGACAAGTCACTGGTCGCCACCGACTGGTTTAACAATGTAACCTGCATTTAAGAATATACATATATATAAAAAAAAGAAGAAATCACTACAACTAAATGTGATACAAACAGCAAAAAGTCATACCATATCATGTACCAACTGAGCAACTCTCATTGCGATGAATGAAAATGCTATTAATATAGATATATAGGTATTCTAGACCTTACGCTATAGAAAGGCCAATCCACAAGACACAATACTCTCATTAAACAGACATGTACAAATGTTTACCTTTTCTAAAGAGACGGAGAGAGAGGGCAGAGGAGAATTTCTGCTCCCACTGAAGCTGAATTATTGATCTTCCCTCATTTTAAATTTGGCAGCAGAAGTGGGCACACATTTAATTAACATGGGCAAACTGATCCGTAAGAGGTTTGAGCAAAAGAACACCTAAACTGCACACAGCACAACCCTGCTGAGTGTGTCATGCATAAAGGTCATGCACATTCCAAGGGCACGAGACAGGAAGGATTAGATATGAAAGGATTTTTTCTTTCCTTCTTTTCTTTCTAATAAGACCCAAAATCGTCATGTCCTTTTTCATTCGACTCAAACTGACGACAGCAAAAATATCCGACATGTTTTTGACATGAACCAAATTACAGGATACATCCCAGACAGGGTGGTAATTATACAGAGAACTTGCGCCAGGCTCTGCGGAGCGATTCTAGCCCTCCTCCATATCTCTGGAGTCCGTGCGTCATAGAAAGTGACGTCCCGTTCAGTGCAGCGGTGCTGAATATTGCATCTCTGTCTCCTACTCTTTTTTCTTCTTCCACCAACTCGTATGTCTTTCTTACACTTCCTCTCCGAGCTCTCTTCCCTAACTCTCTAGCGCTAACTCTAGTCTTGTCTAGTTTGTGTCTAGTTTATGCAGTGACTCACTGCTGTTGAACTAAGCTCCGTCTGTTAGAATCAATCCTGCAGCCAAGACCCTGTAAATGGCCTCCTTGTGTAACGGTGGCCTCCTCGCCCCTAGCGGAGCCTCCCCATCTGTGCTGAACCCATCTCCGTCTGCAGCCCGACGGCTCTCTGACCGGGGCACACTACCTACAGCTCATTATCAAGGTAACAAGGTGGATGAAGGTCAGTCAGATCGCTCTAAGAGTGACTATCATTTATAATACTTGAGCACTGAGCACTACTTTAAAATGGTTTGTGTCAACAAATCATGACTATAAGCAAATTATTCACTTGAGAAGCGGGCAGGCTGCCAATACACACAATACTTTTTAATGAATATGTATTATACTCAAATAATCTAAAAAAAAAAAAGATCATTTGTAATACATGAGCATTGGACACAACCATAAATTATTTGCTTGTGTATAGGTAATTATTAATATCATTAACACCAACAACAATATATGAATGCAATTATTGATATTAATAATATAGATAATAGATATAATACATTTATTTTTTTTGTTGTTGTTATAATAATAGTGAGTGTAGTTTAGTGTGTGGTGCAACAAATGTACTTTTAATCATTTAATGCCATTAAAATATTGTACAGACATGTTTTTATTTAAACAAATTTACACAAAGCAGGCTACATACATTATTCATATCATATTCATAATATTAGACTGATTTAAGAGTGTTTTTTTAATTATTAGCTTGTTTTAGTTGGTCTCTCTGTTAGTCTAAAAATCAGTAAACCAGACCGGCCTGACCAGGAAATCATCTTATTGTTACGGGACGACAGAGACGAACATACCAACAGCCGGCGCCACCAGTGCATGTTTTACTGATAAGAGCAAAAAGAACTTAAAATGCTCGTTCATTTTTTTTTTGTACACATAAGAGTAATACACCACTCGAATCTGTAAAGGGTCTACTTTTATTTGTTTACACTCACAATAACAACATTGGGCTTTTGCAAAATAACGGCAATAACAAGGTGGGTGCTTAGCCGTCTCTCTTCCCGCACTCTGTTTGAAAACGCCGTCACTAAATGACTGAAACTCATCGCAATTTGAAACACAAAACACATTGAAAGATCATATCTATAAAGCTTTAACTGTCACTTTTAAAACTAAGTAAGTCCCTGACGAACACAAATATATGTGACCAAAGTAATCAGTATAAACCACCGCGATGTCAAATCTTGGCCGTCGCCCTCATTATCGCTGACCGCACCCACGCGCAGATCGCGCTTTTGTTATTACAATCATCCACGTGAAACCCCACATCACAGCAACCCAGCACGCGAGACTTTTCCTCAAGTTCATCTCGGCTACCTAGCCACTTCGGCTTCTGAAGAAGAACGCGCTGATAGAATACGCTTTGAATTTTCCTCATAAGAACGCGCCGGCGTGATATTCAAGTGGAGGATATAGTAAGTTCTTTTTTATTTGCCTACCGTGCATTGCTATTGGTTTACTGTGACATAAACTTGTCTATTTTACTAGTTCTTTTCCAAACCTGATTCCCCTGACAAATGTAATCAAGTGAAACATTATGAAGATTCAGTCACTGCATATATGTCTCACAAGCCAGGAAGTTTTTTTGATGTTCTATAAAATAGACAGCAATTATATAAAAGTAATGTGAGTTATAATGTTAATATGATGAATGTTTTATACTCGGTCATTAGTGTTCGCCTGATGTGTAAACATATGAAGTAAGCTGTAAATAAGTGATGCATTGACAGACATATACGCGCGTCCTTTCTTATCATTGATGCAATTATTTATCAGCTATGCATCTTCTGGTAATTGCTAACAACTATTTTAGTTTTCGTTTAGGACTGTGGCTGCATCAATGGCATAATTGCACAAGAAAGGCACACGCATGTCTTTCAGTTTTGAGTTCGCTGGAAAATCATTCTGAGTAAGTGCACAGTATAGTAATTTTACTTTTATTATGCCTAGACTATATGTTAATATTATTTGTGGTTGATAGAATGCCAGTAACAAAGAAACTACATTTTAACACTGTTTTCTCATGAAGTATGCATACTATACTAAGGTACTGTGGGAAAAATGCTTACAATTGTTTATAAAAATTTTTTAGGACTGAATACACCACTCTTGTCTTCACCTGCATCTCACACAGGAAGGGAATGCTCGTTCAGTTTTAATCTCCATTCAGAATCTTAGAGTAAGTGTGCATTCACTATTTTATAGCTGTTACTTTAATTTGATTTATTTACTGTATGGTAAAATATATTTGCTATGTGGTAATTGTGTCCTTTGTTTTGATAAATTAGTATTAGTATCAGTGAACATCATAATAATGTTAATAATGTAGTTTGTGTAACCAGCATGCTTGCTTTTTATTTCAGATGTGAGAATAACAGTGCAAAAGAATCTGTTGCAAAGAGAGCCAATGCATATAAGCAGACGACTTGGTCATGGAAAACAGAGACTGACAGTGCTTGCACAGGAACCTGGACCACAGCTAAGAACATGTGATGCACACACTCCCATGTGTTATTTTATGTGATAGTTATATGTATTCTAAATAAACTACAAACAAAAAAAATATATACATTTATTTTTTCCTCACATTCTTTCTTGTAGCAATTCCCTCACAGTCACACACCTGACTGAAAGACTCATTATGCGGCTCATTATGTGGGCCTTTGTCTTCTTAGGTGTGAATCACAGCATTATGCATGAACATTCACGCCTCCTCGCATATACCTTTTCTACACAAAAAGTGTCTTAGAAAATGTAAATCAATATATAGTTTTCTGTGAATGAGTAAGATGATTTTCACATAATTTTGAAGCAAAAACTCTAGACTTCAAGATCAGTTCTTAAAAAGTCTTGTGATCAAATGTTCTGTATGTGTTTTATGGCCTTATTTCAGTGACTTTAAAATTGTAGTTTTTCACTAAGCACGCATAAACGTTGTTTTCTCAAAAAAACAATCACGTACATGCATGTTGCTCACATATTATTGTAGCCCAGTTAGTGCTGATTACAGTGTTATTAAGCTTTAGACATTCAAATGTTTGTAAGCAACTGAAAAAAGCACAAATGTCAGGACATGTCAAAACTTCTCCAGGCCCCAAAACACCCTCGACCCCAGAGGGTTCAAATATTGTGCAAATGTATTTAAATCAATAAAGTTACACTGCTGGCTGCTGGTAGTACTTTATTATGAATATTCATATCATACTCATAAGAGTGGTTTATAAACATTAGCTTTTTTAATTGGTCTACCAGTTGGTCTAAATTCAGCAAACCAGACCGGCCTGACCAGGAAAGGATATTTTTTTTCCAGCAAGGCAGCCTAAGGTGGTTTGCTGGTCTTAGCTGGATTAAGCCAGTCTAGGTGGACTCCCAGCAAAGCCAGTCTGGTGTTGTTCGGTGTGGGCTGGATTAGTTGGTCCAAAACACTCCTCAACACAGGATGATCACCATCTTGTGTTCAGGCCTCAAGTGAAGCGCACCGGTTGCGCTGTGCGCAACAGAATTCCCAAACAGCAAGTCAATCAACTAATTATACAGCTGTAATTGGTGTCAGAGGCCCGTCAATATCAGCAGCCACCAGAAGAAGCCGAGTCACGCCTCACATTAATCATGTGTACGTGTCTAATGACTGCTGCTCCGAGAACCATAAACCCTCAGAGTACTGACTGACAAGGCTGCCAACTTCTGCCATCGCACAGATCCAAGTTTGAGATGGAAATCATCCAGGTAGCATTTTAATTAATCAAGCAGGGTCTGGGCTAAAATACATTCCGTTTGCATAATTTAAACAACACCTGCTTGTAAATAAAAAAATAGTCTGTGGAAAGGTCATTATATCTTTACCTTATGACCCTGCTTACTTTCGTTTGCTGTGTAAACACAAACTTAATGCATTCTAGATTCTTTATTTATTTTTATTTTATTTATCCTTTATTTTACCAGGATAGTCCCATTGAGATGCAAAATCTCTTCTTCCAGGGAGTCCTGGCCAAAATGGCAACACAAAAAGTTTCACAATAAAACAATTACAAACACATAAAACAAACAAAATGTTGCCATACATTCATGTGATTACAAATATGTGAAAAAAACAAGAATTTACTCCTAGCAAGTACATGTTTACTTTAGAGTAGTCTTTTTTTTTAAATGTAAAGAGGGGAGTGTTTCCAGCATAATAACACTGCAACTCGTTGGAATATACTCTTGGAGCATTTAAAAGAAGTTTAGCAAAAGATCTAGTGCTGTAATTACAAGTGTAAAAGGATGAAAGACTGCAGATATAAATTGGTAATTTACCTAACAATGCCTTAGCGATAAACAACAGCATGTGCACTTTCCTTCTTTGAAACAAAGAAGAGGACCATCCCACCAATTCATACAATATTCAATGATGAGTGCGTGAAGAGGCACTCGTCACAAAACGTAAAGCAGCATGGTATACATAGTTCAACTTTTTAAGTGAAGATAAACTTGCAAGCATATAGATCACATCACCATAATCTAACACTGAGAGGAAACAACTTTGTATAATTCTCTTTCTTGCTTCAAAAGGAAAATATTTCTTTAAGCGAAAAAGAAAACCCTATTTTAGTCTAAGCTTTTTTAAAAGTTTTTCAATATGTACATAAAATCCCAGTTTGTCATCCAACCATACACCCAAGTATTTGTAGCAATTTGCTCTTTCCCTAGATACACGAAAAGGCTCCTTGAACGACATCGAACCCATCAAAGCACAACACACTATAGAACAATCCGGTCCAAGGGGCGATGAGGTCACATACACGTCCAGAGGAGCCACAACGGATTATCACCACATCTAACACAGCAGGGAGGGGGGGTCGACAAATTGGGAGGAAAACCAATTTTAAGGTTAGTTGACATTACAGTTGCAGTAACTGAAAGATTCTGCAAGAGCTCTTGGAACGTATGCACCGATTGCTACTGTGTAAAGACAGATAGATAACATCACTCATCTATTGCCGTAAGACTGATAAATTCACCCCCAAAATACAAATTCTGTCATTAATTACTCACCCTCATGTCGTTCCAAACCCGTAAGACCTTCGTTCATCTTCAGAACACAAATTAAGATATTTTTGAATTCTGAGAGCTCTCTGACCCTCACATAGACAGCAAGTTTACTACCACGATCAAGATCCAGAAACGTAGTAAGGACATCGATAAAACAATCCATGTGACATCAGTGGCTCAACCGTAATTTTATGAAGCTACGAGAATCACGGTATCAGTATCGCACGCGCTTGCTTCTGCTTCATGTAAACGACACATGTGCGTGTTCAACAGTTTAATGAGCAAGCAAGCTTCAGGCGTCGTGATACTCTCTCCACAATGGTGGTGAATTGTTGAATAAAGTCATTATTTTTGTTTTCTTTCCACAGAAAGTATTCTCGTAGCTTCGTAAAATTACAGTTGAACCCCTGATGTCACATGGACTATTTTACCGATGTCCTTACTACTTTTCTGGACCTCGATCATGGTAGTAACCTTGCTGTCTATGGAAGGGTCCGAAGCCTCGATTTAAGTGATCAAGGACATAATATCTTAATTTGTGTTTCTAAGATGAACAAAGGTCTTACAGGTTTGGAACGACATGAAGGTGAGTAATTAATGACATAATTTTAATGTTTAGGTGAACTTTCTCTTTAAAACATGTGGCTTTAATAGAAAATAGATGTCCAAAAAAACACACAAATGTACAAGATTTCACTGAACTTCTCTGATGTGATGAGATCTATTTCAGTTCAACCACTTTTTTGTCAAGACTTGTTTAAAAATACATTTCAAAACAAAACTTTAAAAAGAAAAAGTGCACACCAAGTTCTTTCTTGTGGGTCACTGCTAAAAGGCAGCTCACTGAAAGGCACATCAGTCTATGCCACTGGTGCGTGAGCACACAATTTGTCATTGAGGTACATAAAAGCTAAAGAGCACCCTTAAAGTTATAGATAACCAACATGCTGATCCAGGGAATTCAATTACATATTCATGTACACTGAAAGAATAATAGCTGGTCTATTAGCCTCACTAATAATGAACGAGGGAAAAACACATTACAGCTGCCATTCAGGTCTTTCTTCATTAGGCCTGGGGAAGAAGGCACCACCAAGGCAAATAAAAAGAGAAGAAAACCCCAGTTTAACAGTGAAAAAAACAAGACCGCTCGCTCCTCTAAGGGAAACCTTGCACTGAATGCATTATCATGGATAAAAAGGAAGGAAAATGAAGGCTGAGGGAGACTGTGGATGCGTGCTTTGATATTCAGCTTCATGTGGAGAAATAATAAACATTCTTCTTTGCAGTTGTCTCTAGTTGATTCCTTGCTAGGAGCAGGTGTGCGAACGTTCTGACCAATAAATAGAAGGTAGAAAGAAGTGGGTTCGGAGCAAGAAGAGGAAATATATAGTGGCGTTAACTTGGTGAGGGAGATCACAGGAGCGAATACTATATAGGTATAAGTGAGGCGAGTGGACGGGGAGGATGGCATGCATCAGAGGGCCGGAGGTTGCGCTCAGAGTGTGTCAGCAACTAGCAGCAGGCGTTTGCGGGGAAAAGGGAAGAAATAAATAGAAGAGGGGTCGAGTCTACACACCCAGCCGCGAGAGCCCCATCCACATGCCACACGGACACACACTTATGAGTCTCATATGAGTAAAGACACAGACTGGGTGCTATATGAGAGAGGGGGCCCACCTGGCACCACACGTTGGTTGGGTGTTCGTACGGCGTTGGCCGAGGGTTGTAAAAATGCCCGAGAAAGAGTGCCTGGCAACTTGGGGCAAATTGTGTAATTTTATCGTAACGGGTCTTATTCCGGCCGAGACGGATAAAAAGAAACACAAAACAAGATGACATCGGAAAACAACAGAAGACGGAAATAATACATATGACCCCACGCGTAATTTTCAGCATAAATGAAATGAATATGAGTATATGATAAATTATAATCTACCCATCTTGGACCTCACAAAAATCAAACAACTTTAGAAAAAAAATGCATCCATTCCGAGTTGTCCAGGGATATCATAATTAATTATTACAAATAAGTTAAATAAATAAGATTTATTTATTTATTGTTTCTGACCAAGACTGCATTAAAATCCAGTAAAATAGTTATATTATTATTGTTACAACTGAAATATAATTACAGTTTAAAATTTCTATTTTAATATATTGCAATGAATTCCAGTGATTAAGCAGCAATTCCTCCAGTCTTTGCCACATTATCCTATATAATTTTACAATGTCCTCCAGATTCGGTGCTCGGATATTACAAATTCTTATTATTACCAATGCTGAAAACTGTTTTTACTGCTTAAAATTTTTTGTTGAAACCGTGACACTTTTTTTCCACAAATTTAAAAGAACAGAAATTATTTGTGATGTAATTTGTTTTCGTAACAGTGTAAAAGCCTTTACTGTTGCTTTTGATCAATTTAATGCATCCTTGGTGAATAAAAGGGTTTATTCATCAAATATCTTCCTGGCTACAGACTTTTGAACTGTTGGTTTTTAAGTTAAATAGATTAACCAAGACCATTCTTCAAAAACATCCCATTTTCCATATTTTTCTTTTCTAGGGATTACATACAGTCAGGATAGATTATTCAACAACTATTTTCTTCCAACAAGTCTCTTATTTCTGAGGTGCAAAGAAAATGTAGTTGTCGGTTGGAGACTCCACAGTAGCACTGCACCTCACTGTGCCTGGAGTGAGGAAAAGAGAGTTCATCAAACTGTCTGGAGCGTCAGAGAAAGAAAACAAAGGAGGTGAGCAAAGGGCAGGCCCTGCTGACTTACTGATGGAGGGCTGATCTAGAGAAGCCAGATGAACGAGAAACTAAACATCAGCAGCCTGCTGGATTCACTGGAGTGAGACAGAGCTCCATGCTGGGAAAATGACACTTTTCCTCAACAATGACAGCAGCTCTGGGATACTGCTCAGCCATCTGAATAGTTCTCATTTTGACGACGTCTGTCCAAAAGCTTGGCTGTAATGGCTAAAATTCTGTCCATTTTGTCAAAGTTACATTTTGGTTTGTTTCATTTTCAAATAATAAAAACATTCTATGTTGCTTTATTACTTTGCCTCTTTACAAAAATGCTTCCAAATATCCAGAGAGAACATCCTTTTAAAATGTATTTGCTATTAGTGTAAAAAGCATTAAAACTGTGTTGCAGTTGTGCTGAACTTACACACACAGACACAACTTTTTACAAAATTACAATAAAACATACTGATTTATAGAGGGATGTGGTTTTTCTGTATTTAAACAGATTTTTTTCCATCCTGGGGAAAAAAAATCTGAGAAAATCTTGGTGGGGGTGACTGTATGAAGATCACAATTACAAAATGAACTTAAATTATAAAAACTTTTGAATGTGTTCTTAAAGTATTTCAATACTTCTGTCATCACTGCATGAGCTTATGGCGCCATCTACCACATGTACGTGTTTCAGAGTGAAGCGCGGCACTGTGTTCTTCTACACGAGCGCAGCTCATGATCTGGTGCTTTCAGTGTCTTGGAGTGGTTCTGTTAAATGCTGCTCTACATGGACTGCATCTCTGCAAGCACTGTGGGTTTGGGTCATTTATAATGTGCATTTGAATACACAACAACCACACATTTTTAATAAAAACTGTTTATAAATATGTTGTCAAAAAAGAAAAGCTTTAAGGTCTCCCTATGGATTTCTGCCAAAAATAAAAGTGCTATGGTTTAACATTTGAAAGCAAAGAAATTGCAACATACAATTATTATTATTATTATTATATACTCATTTTATTATTTTACAGCACAATACTAATATTTTCTTTATTGATTTGTTATATTTTCCATAAATTAATGCAATAAACTGTTGATTAACAATAATAACAATAAGTATTATTATTGTTATTATTATGTAGTAATATTGAATGGGTTCCATGTGGCCTAAGGCCTAAAATCAATAGAATGTTGTTAAACCATCACATTCACTGATTTGCACACAGGCATATGGCAGCTCATTTTAATTATGTTTCATAAATTCCCTCGCCTCTTCCTATATTGTACATTCCTGCAATTACATTATGCAGAGAGAGATTTATGATCCCCAGCAAACTTCAATATCCAGCTTTCCAGCAAAGATTTTAATAAATGCTTGCGTATCAGTCTTAAACGATGAACCCACATGGTGTTAAATCAACAGAGTTTATTCCAGCACTTATTGCTGACTTTATCGAAATGTAATACTACGAGATTTCATCAAACATTAATATTTTTACATCCATATTCTGATAAAAAAATTAAAACCTAAGACGTTCTATAACCACATATAAAAGTCAACAGTGCCTTTAGATTTTGATGGTATGCACAAGGCCATATAAGAGTCGTATAACGTCTGTCTCCAGGCGGCAGCACCAGCACCAGCACTGCGGCATATGAGAAAAAAGAGAGGTACAGCTTGCAATCAATTACCGGCCGTTACTTGGCAGCTGAGTCAATCAATAGCAGATCAAAGCTGCCAGGGATCCGCTTCCTCCAATCCATCAGACAGGAAGACAACGGTAGGATGGAGCAATGAGATGTGAAATGAAGAAGACAGGGTTATCTCTAGATCCAGCCAATGTGAATCCTGGCCTTCTAGCAGTTTTTAGCTTCCCCTGGCACTAAAAAAATACATTCCCCCAATGCATTCCCTCCACTTTCACAAGCCAAGAGCACTTTCACAATGCAGGTATATTGATAAAACATTTAAAGTCTTCACATTGGAGTTCTTTTGTATTGTAGATGGGACGGCTCTTTTAACTCGGCGTATCGCCAACCCGGCCTTCCAAGTTCTGTCTCTACTGCAGAGTGAAATGTCAGAGCTCTATTCACAATAAAATGAGCTTGACTTGGCATACAGCCCCAAATGTATTTGCACCGCCAGGATAATTCAGTGTTGCAAAAATGATATACAAACAACAAAAGACTCGAAAAGAATAACAAACAGATGCCTGAGGATTCGCAGGTTCAACCCTCTGTTCTCCTCCTCCCTAACATACAAATTCTCAACACTCTGCGCCCTTGCAGTCATTTAAATTTTAAGAAGCAGGTTGGTGAATTATTGCCGGCAGTGAGCTGGGAGTTCTTCCTGTTCAGGCTAACAGTCCAGCAGTGCTGTGCTGCTTTATCAGCACAACTCAAGCAGTGTCTCTAGGGCACCTGATAGTACTTACAGACTGACCCCATAATGTATCACTGAGTTTGGGGGGAGTTTGTCACATGGCTTGAATGGAAGTCTCGACTGCATTGCTCCAGGCCTAAAAACGTCTGACTTCACTGCATCACGAGTGAAGTGAATGCAAAAGAAGAAAAAAGAAAGTCCAAAGCACTTTGCGCAAATGACAAGGCCCTGTGCTAATAATGAATTTGACTTTCAATGACAAACAACAGAGTTTAATCTACGGTAGGTAAATAGGTAGGTAGGTACATAACCATCCATCCATCCATCAAAAATAATAATAATAATAATTTTTTGAAACAGAGATCTTTTTGTAATACTATAGATGTCTTTGTTTATCAATTGAATCCATCTTGGTGAATAAAAGTATTAATTATAAAAAAAAAGAATAGAACCGAACCAAATAGAATAGAATAGAATAGAAGCTAAATCCAGTCTTGGATAAATTAATAACTGAATTCATATTTGTGCATTTTACCTAGCAGTACAAACCTGACAGTGGTAGGAAATATAAATATCTTGTGCAAATAAACCACACCAAGAATTTTATGCATTTATATAAACCATCTTCTATAAACCAACACTAGCTACTTATTTCAGGTACTGGAAATAATAAACCTCAAATCAGTCTCTTTACCACTTCTTATTACTAAGGCATGATATTTAATAAATATTTGAGCAATAAAAATATTTATGAATTATATGTGGACTATAAATCCTAAAACAACACACACACATACACAAAAGGTTTGTTCATGCACATAATGAGGATAAGAAGGTACATTTGTATATTGGTCTTCCACATTTAAATTTAGTACAGCTAGATATCTAAAATTGGTTGACTGCTCCAGCTAGGAAAAAATAGGTAGGCTTAGACCATCCATCCCTTCTCGCCCAAAACATTTACCTCAAAATTTACAGCCTCAGGACGCCTCCACAGAAAGCCTCACCCTGGTTATGCGGTTCCTGACCTCAATCTCAGGATCGATCAATACACTGCTCCACAATGGGCTTGGTCAGCAACTGGCTTTAAAGGAACAGTTGTTCAACCAAAACATTGTGCCATCATTTACTCATACACATCCATATGACTTTTTTCCTTCTGAGGAGCAAATAAGGAGAAGCTTAGCAGATTACCAAAGATGCTCTTTTTTATTTACATATGGCTTCAGAAGACAAGTTGTACGGATGATATGGTGCTTTTATAGCATCCGTCCACATTGTATAGGAAACAAAGTAGCACCTCAGACTTAATGTGGACATGACCACACCACACACATCAAATACAGCGCATTCAAAACTTATTACTAACTCATTATTCATTATGCATGGTGCTGAAGTAAGACTTAATTGGGCATATTTGCCATCTGCAAAATTAACAAGTGCCAGAACTTGGGTTCAGCTGTCAATGAGACAAGAAAGGCTAATGCACTGCCATTCTTTACTTGTGATGTAGGGTTGCAAGAGAAAATCTCCAGAAGTGCACTTAGTTCAACCAGGCATGTGTAAATTCCATTACTCTGTATAATCTCAGATAAGATTGACTAACAGGTGTGTATAAACATTTTTCTGCGAAATACTGGGAAGAGGGAGTGGCTAATGGCATCCAGTAACATCAATCCTGCACACAGGAAGAAGCCCAGCGAGGCGTCTGAATGTCTTGACATCTTTCCAAGTAAGATAACTCATCAAGATCCTATAAATAAAACCAGTAATCATAAATGTATGGAGCTCATCGCCTTTACTTAGTGATCGCCTGTTCTTTGAAATATAAATTACTGTTTTCGCTCTGAGCATGGAAGGGAGAGGCAAAGAAATGTGTTTAAGGTCAAGCTGACCTTATCAAGGATAAAAAAACATGAGGGAGGAGTACAGTGCCGTGAAATAGATTTTGATGCATTCCATTTAAGATAATTTTTTATGAGGTGAAAAGAAAACTGCCTTTGCTTTTCATCTCTTTTTCTGTGCTACATGTATGGCTATTTGTTATTGTGCTGTAAGAAAGATTTTCAATATAGATGCTGAAGAATAAAATGTTCAAATCAGTTCAAATAACTCATAAACATCTATGTGGAAGCAAGGTTGCTTTCAGGCAAGTCAGTACCCTGGACAGCTATTGTCTACAGAAATCTATAAAGATTATGCCATTATTATATTTCAAATCAGCAATAAAAGGAGGGACATTTTTTCATTATATAGTTTCTGGTGGCATATAGCAATTTCCCCCCACACAAACAAAAATATATAGATATAATTGATTAATTATTATTATAACAACTTTATGTATTTTGTAAACTATGGCGTTTCAATAGAGAGGATGGCTGGAGTCTAGTGCAGTTCATTGACTGGATGCTATTATACCATACAATGAACACAAGCCTGCTGTAATGTAAGTTTATAATGCGTTATCAGACTCAGCTGAATACAAGGCAACTAATGAAAGCCATATTGATCCTAGACAGACATAAAAAATGAGGAAGACTTTTTAGAGGCCATTTTGCTCAAATGATTCAGAGCATAAAATAACAAAATGACCCAGAGTGGGGAGTGCGGTAGTGGGGTGGGGGGGGGTGTTCGGGGTGGGTGTATAAGAGAAAAAAATTCAAGGGAAAGTAAGAGCAAAAAAGGAAAAGACAGGAAACAATGAACAACAGAAAGAGAGCAGAAGAGACAAAGAAAACCTGCTTGTGAATCTCATTAGGATGCAAGAGGGCATCTATGAACATTAAAGAGAGGGCTGTGTAAGAGAGAGAGAGAGAGAAAGGCTTGTGGTACTGGTAAAGCTAACCTATCACCAAGGGGTGATTTATAATTAGAGAGCTTTCCATTTGTGCACAGGGTTGAGAAGATGCAACAAAAAAAAAATCTAAAGATGTGATGGGAAAATGAAACTAAAAAAAGGATCAAAGATCAGTGAGAATATGGAATGTTGTAAATTATCATTTTGAAAAGTTGGCTTCTCTGCATGCATGGTGGTCCTGACACACTGCATACAGCGTTTGATCACATTCCTGCATGTGCTACTCTTGGGAAAAAAAACAACCAAAGATAAATGGTTTTTACCTGATATGTTGGTGGACAAAATCAGAGCTCCACAGATATGAAGGAGACCACTAGTTAAAAAGCTTTTTTATTTTTGTGTTATTTCCTTGACTAATTATTTTATGAGAAATATTTTAATAAATAGGCTATTAGGATTTTTGGAAATAAATATTACCATCACAACAAATTAAATGTATTTAAATTATTCAGCATGTGTTGAGAGTGTTCCAACGATCATCTTGTGCTAAAACAGAAACAAACAAATCCTGACTTTTAATACAAATGAGTTCACATGGACAAGTGAAGTAATGCAACATTTACATTTTATAATCAAGGCTATAATCAAGGACCGGAACTATCCGTTTTATGAATAACTGTTTTCTATTTTAATGTTTTAAAATATAATTTATAAAACGGATAGCTCCGGTCCTTGATTCTGATTGGCTGAGCCACGTTCGAAGCTGTTGTAAATTACTCTACAAACATACACCTTTGTTTACGTTTGCGTGTTGCTTGGCAACCCACATTGTTGCAACCACAACTGATTCTGAGGAACTACATTGTTTGGTCGAAGAATACTGTTTTTATCAATATCATTACACTTTATTTGCTCTGTTTTATTTTGTGAAACCGTACTACGTATATGGAATAACCGTTTTATAAAAGTAATAAGCCCCGTGAAGGCCTTCTTGGGGCTTATTACTTTATTATTGCCACTACTCCAGCCTTCAGTGTCACTTGATACTTCAGAAATCATTCTAATTAGGAATGAGAATGTGACGTAACGCCGCGTTGAGTTCTGGGAAACTGCTTTGTTTATCCGCCATACTTGCAGGATAGCGCTGCCTTTCCGTTATTGAGTTTAGGGCAGTATTTGATTGTTTGTCGTGATTGTGAAAAATGTCACCAGTGTATGTCATTCATACTGCATCGATAATTGCAATAGTAACTCGGATCATCGTTCTGAGCGAAAACTGGAAAATGTAATGTTTTTTTCGCCTTTTCTATGTGTAAAAACACCAAGGGAAGGAGGTCGCGGAGAAGACGCCGAATAGTAATTCTGTTAATGTCACTGATTAAACCCACTGACTCTCACTCAATAAAAGAATCACATTGATGTGTGTTTTTGAAAGTTTTGATTTGGTTGGTTTCATAGTTAACATTACCTTCTTTGCGAGCATGACTCTCACTCTCGCTAGGCTTGTGAATTAGCAGAACTTGAACAGGGAACTTTCTAAAATGCTTAAAGTGGCTTAATGTACCAAGACAGTGATAAAGACAAAACTGTAAAGCATACTATGTGCAGATATGCATATAAGATCAAAATGTGAACGCAACGCGTTTATTTACACGTTAAGCATTTTCCTCTCATATAAAGAACGAGATTAATGCACCGAGACAGTGATATTTAAAGACCACTAGGACCACCATAAGGAAAAACAGATGAGCCCAAAGTATGAACTTTAGAAATAGCTGTCTTAATTCAGAAGCGCTTTCTAGATTACAGTTTTCTAAAGAGAGGAAAACGCTTTACGTTTAAACATGTCGCGTTGATATTCTGGCTCATCTGCGTGTCTTTTAGCTTCACTGTCTTAAGCACATTAAACCAGCATTTGAAAATACTACAAAACTTTCCCCAAGCTCCTAGAGATTTGATTTTGCTTGTCATTTGTTGAAATAAATATAAAAGTAAGTGAGTTCGGTGACTGTTCCGCTGAAGGTTACCGCACATCTGTATTCTCCCCGTGTCCCTGGAAAATGATATTTATAATGCACGATTATACGTTGTCATTTAAAGTTTCAGCAAAGAAATGTATCGACTTCCTGTCAGCTTGTTGACCCCACTTTTATTTGGATCATGTACCGATGATGACTGAAGCAGCAGCGTCGACCTGTTTTTTCCCACACTCTAATGGGTAAACACGGTAAACACATTCTATCAAACTAAGAGATAATGCAGTGCATATCCGGGCAGTGGCATAAATAGCTTCGCTTCCGCAAACGATACAATGAGAATGACTGGTTTGTTTAACTTAAAGAGCACAAACAAAATAAAGGAAGCTTTATCCTTATAGCGAATGATAAGTTAACCATGTGAACGATATCTTATCTGCAAATAGGCGGCGCCTTCCCGAAATGCATGCGTAGTACAAGATCGTGACTTACTCCTCCTTCGGCTATATGCTGATGTGCTGCTCAGACAACATTTACTTATTATTGAGCAATGTTGAAAACCTCTAAACGCTCTTCCCGATGATTTCTTGATGAAATACCGATTTCAAAAGAACGAATGTATTGGCAGAGAAATCTTTTGTAACTTATACATTGGTGTGAAAAAGTTTTGGCCCCCTTCCTGATTTCTTATTGTTTTGCATGTTTGTCACACTTTAATGTTTTCAGATCATCAAAAATGTAAATATTAGTCAAAGATAACACAAGTAAACACAACATGCAGTTTTTAAGGTTTTTATTATTAAGGGAAAACATAATCCAAAACTACATGGCCCTGTGTGTAGAAGTGTTTGCTCCCCTTTTAAAACTGTGGTTTATCACACCTGATTTAAATTTATCTAGCCACACCCAGGCCTGATTAGTGCCACACTTGTTCGCAATCAAGAAATCTCTTAAATAGGACCTGCCTGACAAAGTGAAGTAGACCAAAAGATCCTCAAAAGCTAGACATCATGCCGAGATCTAAAGAAATTCAGAAACAAATGAGAAAGATCTCAATTACTTTCTATCAGTCTGGAAAAGGTTATAAAAGCCATTTCTAAAGCTTTGGGACTCCAGCGAACCACAGTGAGAGCCGTTATTCACAAATGGCAAAAACATGGTACAGTGGAGAACCTTCCCAGGAGTGGTCGGTCGACCAAAATTACCCCAAGAGCATAGCGATGACTCATCCAAGAGGTCACAAAGACCCCACAACAACATCCAAAGAACTGCAGGCCCACTTCCCTCAGTTAAGGTCAGTGTTCATGATTCCACCATAAGAAAGAGACTGGGTAAAAATGGTCTGCATGGCAGAGTTCCAAAATGAAAACCGCTGCTGAGCAAAAAGAACATACAGGCTCGTCTCAGTTTTGCCAGAAAACATCTTGATGATCCCAAGACTTTTGGGAAAATACTCTGTGGACTGATGAGACAAAGTTGAACTTTTTGGAAGGTGTGTTTCCCATTACGTCTGGCGTAAAAGTAACACTGCATTTTAGAAAAAGAACATCATACCAACAGTACAATATGGTGGTGGTAGTGTGATGGTCTTGGGCTGTTTTGCTGCTTCAGGACCTGGAAGACTTGCTGTGATAATGGAACCATGAATTCTGCTGTTTACCATAAAATACTGAAGGAGAATGTCCGGCCATCTGTTTCTTGACCTCAAGCTGAAGCGAACTTGTTCTGCAGCAGACAATGGATCCAACACACCATCAAGTCCCCCACCTCGTGAATGCTGAGAAAAACAAAATGCAGATTTGGAGTGGCCTTAGTCAAAAGTCCCTGACCTGAATCCTATTGAACTGCCTGTGGCATGCCTAAAAGGCGTTCATGCTCGAAAACCCTCCAATGGTGGCTGAATTCAACATTCTGCATAGATGATTGACCAAGAAGGCCTCCTCCACAGCACTGTAACGACTCATTGGAAGTTTATCCCCCCCCCCGCAAAAAAAAAAAAAACCCCCCCCCGCCCCCTTGATTGCAGTTGTTGCTGTTAAGGGTGGCCCAACTAGTTATTAGGTTTAGGGGGCAAACACTTTTTCACACAGGGCCATGCAGTTTTGGATTTTGTTTTCCCTTAATAATAAAAACCTTCGTTTTGATGATCTGAAACATTAAAGTGTGACAAACATGCAAAAATATAAGAAATCAGGAAGGGGGCCAACAATTTTTCACACCACTGAATATATTTTTATTGTTTCTTTTGATCACTTTCATGAATATTTGCTGAAAAAAATATTAATTTCTAAAAAAAACAAAAAAAAAACTTAGTAGTGTATATGTTTTAGTTATTACCACAGCGCATAAAGAGCTCTGGAGGGAGATGGGGGAAACTAATATGACTATAAAGTGGAATTAATAAGATAAACACAACCATAATCCATTCAAAAGATGTCCTTTAAAACCTTGAGTCGAACACAATTCATAGTCTTTCAGATAATCTTGACATTTAAACATGAATGTGGCAGTTCTGGCACTGCTAAAAACAACAAGGGAAGTTTTAAACTGTTATATTATGCAAATAAAACCTGAGGCTAACTGTCAGTTTGGTAGATAATGCAATGAGTGGCTGTACTATAAACCCTCTGGACTAGAAGTTCTGACATCAAACAGCTGGTTACATACACCAACAACTAAGTTCATTAGTTTGAATGTTCTTCAACACAGTGGGGAAAAACTGATCTTGTTAATATGACGCCTTCATCACATCTGAAGAACAGGTAAAATCAAGTGACTAAGAAATTCAGGAAGGTTAGGTTTAACTATGTGCGATTATCTTAAAAATCTTGAGCAAACGTCAGTGTGAATCAATAGACGGAATAAATTAGACTTCTTGTGGTACGCACTAACCCTGACCTGCTGTGTGAATGTACAGTTTCATTTTCTCTGAACACTGTTGCCTGGAGACATGCTGATTGACGCGTTTGCTCACTCTCTGAGGGTGTCTATGAGCCGATCCAAGCCTGTGCTACTGGCTCAGTGAGTCAGCAAACGTATGTGGGCAACATTTTAGCATCATTCACAGTGGTCTGTACTATAATCAACTCAAGCCAGTAAGCTTCATTGAGCGTTGACTAATAATCCAAACCAATAGACAGCTGATATTTTGGAAGGATGTATGTGGGATAACAAACTGCAGGCTGCCTACTGGTTAGGCAACTATGAGTAAATGTGAGTAATCTGTGTGACACACTCTCACAATAGCCTGTTTCATTATTCTGAGACAGGAAGTTGGCAGGAGATCGCTTCCTCGATGTGCACAGACTTCACAGATCACAGAATTACAAAATCAGACTTGCTGACTTAATTCAGTACCCAAAAGGTATTTAAATAAATATGTTAATTTCCCAATGTCCACAGCGGAAATATGGAAAATGGTCAATGAATTAGTAAGAAATATATACAGATTCATTCTGCACTCATTCAATACCTTAAACATTATGAATATTATCTCCTCTATTATTTTCTGTGAGCCAACTAAAATGTAGGGGTTAGTATGATTTTTGTTGTTGTTGATTAAATAACTTAATATTTTAATCCAGCAAGGATACATTAAAGTCTAATGTCTAATATATATATATCTCATCAAAGTATTTTGAAAAAAAGTACTTTTCATTTTCCCACAAATTATTAAGGATCGAACTGGTTGCAACATTGATAATTGATGATGCCCCCCCCCCCTTTGTTGAAAAAAAAATTTACAGCTTTGCCATACCATAATTAATTACATTTTAAATATATTAAAATAAAAATAAAGCCTTGTTTTAAAGTGTTACAATTTCACAATAGTACTATTTTTATTTATTTTTTTTACTTTATGAAAAATAATATGTCAGTTACCTACACACACAGATATCCTATAATATTCAATTTATAATATATATATATATATATATATATAATTTATTATATTACAATTTATTTCATCATTACAACCATGCTTTATGGTAACATTTATTTGATATATTATAAATTGTTATTTTATTATTAATATTATACTTTTTATTTACATTTCATTTATTTATTTTTTATCAAAAAATGATATGCCTTGGTGACCTATAAGCGACTTCTTTCAAAAAACATTAAAAACCTAAAAACTCTTCCTGACCCCGACATTTTAACAGTTGTGTAAAAAAAAAAATACCCATGAAATTTGGGATTCCAAAAGTAATGGAAATCTATAATAATGTAAATAAAAGTTTAGGATTAAAAAAATTAATTATTAATTATTAATTAAATTAAAATTATCAACTGAAGTTACACTAAGGGTTGTACTGATACAAATACGATGTAGATATATATATATATATCTATATACTGTATATATATTTCTTATGCAGTGTTGGGGAAAGTTACTTTTAAAAAGTAATGCATTACAATATTGCTTTACTCCATAAAAAAGTAACTAATTGTGTTAGTTATTTTTTATGGAAAGTAATGCGTTATATTACTTTTGCGTTACTTTTTAAAATATGAGCAGGGCTTGATTGTTTTTAATATAAGTAGTTCTATTTCTAGCAAATATAAAAGCCCTTTCACACCTAAAAGTGTAATGAATAAACCTCAGGCTTAAGCCACAGTAAATTCACGTCTGTACAGTAGAACGCAGGAGAAACACTCTTCAGCAATAAAAAAAACAAAGCACAATTGTTAGGTTCTCTAACGTCCTTTTTGCTTCTTAGTATGGTTGAACTGGATCATCAAAAGACATCGGTTAATAAAATGGGATGAGATACAATTTTGGTATTAACATATTTACTTATTGCAGTTTGTTTCAATATTCTGAGTGTTGCTTTCACTGTTTTTTATAATTATTTGATGAGACAAAATCATGTTTTTTGTGAGTAGGATGAATTAAATCACATTCACATTTAGTCTATTTAGTACTTTTCATTTTTCCACAAATTAATAAGGATCAGAACTGTTTTCAACATTGATAAATTGATGATGCTGAAAATGACTTTCATGTACAGAAGAACAGGTAAAATCAAGTGACTAAGAAAAAAGTTTCCCATTTATTGACTTGTCAGTCAATAAATGGGAAAACAAAGAAACTGGCATTACTTATTAAAAAATAACTCAATATTTTCTTGTAAATTAAAAAGTAATGCATTACTTTACTATTTACTTGAAAAAAGTAATCTGATTACATAACTCACGTTACTTGTAATGCGTTACTCCCAACACTGTTCTTATGAGATTTGTTTATTTTAACCATGTAGTATTAGTTTTTTATTATATAATAATGAAAAATACACATTTTTTATACAGCTTAATCTCATAAGCAGTCTATTCAGACTGCATTCTTGCTGTTCAAATCTTTCAGACTGGTAGTAAAGACTCCCATACTCCATTGTGTGAAGACGACAAGCACCACTGGGATTCTTAACGCCACCAACATAATACAGAACTCCCACATGACACTCCGTCAGACGGCTGTAACAGAGCTCTGTGGGCTGAGACATGGTGAATAGTCACTGTTTTCTCTCTCTCTCTGCCATTTCAGCTTCCCTCAGCCCGGTCCATGCCATTAATAAATGATGGCCTCTGATCAGCCAGGTTTCACGACTGCAATTATTTTCAACATGCAGCAAGTGAGGAAACAGAGCCAACATGGAGCCAGTCAAACTAGCTGCATTTGCCCAGCTTAAATATATCTGGAACCAGGAGGACATTAAAAAACGAGACATGAAAGATTTCAGAAGTGGCCAAGTGTGTGCTGCAGCATGATAACGCTCCACTATCTTCCTCATAGTGACTGGAGACGTGTTCAGAGCCCCAACCAGCAAGCTAAAGTCAGAACAGCTCTCATGTGTCCTGCGGAGGGAGTTAGAATAGGGGGGGTTGTGGGAAGAGGGGTATTCAGCACCTTGGACAGCTTCTCGCAAAGCCTTCCCAATCCAGAGCCATTTAAATAAGATACACGAGCGGCAGCATTCTCCTTTCCACACTTTGGATTATCTTCATTCACATGCAGTCCCAACACTATCTCTGTTTCCATATTGCATCTATCCACTCACCACATTTTACTTCCCTTGACTTTTAATATCTCAATCGCGTAATCACCCACACCTGCTTAACAAAATGCTGTCTGTGCAAACTGGCCACTCAAAGTGCACATATAGGACTTGCATATATTTCAAGCACTGATTGCTAGTAATGACTATGCATTTGCAATGTGTGTGGTAATTAAGAAATACGCTGACATTAGCAGGCTTGAGCCTGAAAACATTATACTTTACACTCAAATGAATATATATGTTTATACACATTTGGCAGATAGGTGAGATGTGCACTCAACAGCATTCAACTTGCAGTGTTTGTGTGCACTGCACTGGCATCAGACCCCAGGGAATTGGTCTAATGCATAGTGATATGCAAATATGTTCTACTTTTGAATCTTAGGAGCCATATTTGGTTCAAAAGCTGCAGTGGAGATGAAGAATAGCAGTAAATACTCCCTAAATGTATGCTTTGATCAGAAGACTTTGTACAGTCCAGTCATATGGACTACTTGTATGGTGCTTGTTGTCCTTTTTCGATATTGACCTCTCATTGTCACAATGAAATGTCCTTATATGAAAAAGATTTATGTGAATTTGTATTCCACATGTTTTACACTGAAGGATCAATCAATAAATTAACTAAATCAAGATTTCTAAAAGGGAAAGGTCACACACACACACACACACACACACACAATTGAAATTCTGACATCATGTACTTCACCCTCATGTTATTCCAAACATGTATAACTTTTTTCTTCAGTGGAACACAAAGGAACATTTTTGTTTTTAAATCCATTTAATGAAAATCAATGGGAAAGTCAAAAATCCATGTAATGAAAGTCAATGAGATCCAAAATAGCATTAAACCCCTTTTCCATTGTATGGCCAAAAACCACTGTGGAACATAGGCCTACTGGAATGGCATGAGAGTGAGTAAATGACTTATCATCTTAAAGCAGCACAATACTGAACATGTTTCAACTAGATTGTACAGCAAGCTCCAAACTAGAATCTAGTAATGTGTGGTGTACGTTTCAATTATGCATTAACATTCTAATGAGAACTTTTCTTATCTTTGTTCAGATGTGTGCTGATGTACATAGAAAGGGCAAAAAGAGCTATAAAGAAGAGTTGAAGAGAAAAATCAATACCATGTCTCAAATTGCTCTACAAATGGTTGCATTAAGTGTCTCTAAAGGAAATAAGAGGCAGAGAGAAAGAACATTTGGAATGAAACATTGCTGCCCGCCGTCCTCAACATCAACAACATACATATTGATGATGAACTGTCTTTAACTGAAAAAAGAGTGTTTACTATTGTCATTTTGTATTATTGATGCACTATTTTCCTAACTAATGCTGTTCAGTTGCTTTGACACAATCTGTATTGTTAAAAGCGCTACATAAATAAAGGTGACTTGACTTGACATATTGACATACTGTGTTTACTGGCAAAGGTTGTAATCAGACACATTTAGAAATAATAATAAAATAATGATTTATTAACCAAAGTGCAACATGGCTGATATTGTCAGATAGAGGAAAAGGTACACTGTAGATTACTGTTGTTATCAGTGATACTGGCTAACACACACTTCACTGACTGTGTCATGGTCGATACGAATCCTCTCAGCTTATCTCTTCCTTAAGTCACAGGTAACACACATTAAAGCCTTTCGGCAGTAATTGCAGCCGTCTTGCAGGCTTTCAATAACTAGATGGCTCTAACTATAAGCCAGCACATCACCTGTTTCAAAAAGGACTGTGTTTAAGCATATCATGATTGACAGACAAAAGGTTTTTAAGCTCTATGCTGTACTGAAAATCCCTTACTTAATTTGATGTTCACGGTAAAAAATGGCTGGCCTCTTAAAAACTGCTGGTAAATCTCATCATGCTATAGTATCCCCAAATCTTGCATTTAGTCTTTTTGACTAAACTAGGACTGATTGGTCATATATCAGTCATTGATCTGAGACATCTTTATGAGCGAAAAAAAAAAAGAAAAGATTTGTGAATAATTTTGACAATATTGTCTCAAAAACTGAGGTGCATAAGCTCAGATCAATGAGGCCTACGATCAGTTATCTCCAAAAAGAAAAAGTTCTAATAAAACAAAAAATTAAAAACAAAAAAACAAAGCTGATAAAAAGATTGAATTCAATATTTGGTGACAATATACCATAACAAGAAATTTATAAGCAATTTTTTTTATGCAAATGTAACATAGTGGGGGAAACAAATCTCAAATAAGTATATCAATTACAATTTTTTTTTGAGAAGTTGTTATACCCTGTGAGGAAAATCTGTAAATTTATATTAAGTTAAATTTATAAATTACAACAGATACACAATTAAAATTACTTATAAAAGGAGATATGTTTTTTTATTTCAATAAATAAATAAGTTCTCGGTAATTTAAAATATTCTTCAGCCAAGCCACATTAAATTGATTAAGAAAATCCATCCCAGTGACCCCAACGCCGCACACCCAACCTCCTCTGAAGTGTTGGGGTTTGGACGGGGGGGGGGGGGGAAAAGCGTGGGTAAAGGCGCGGAGGCAGGTGGGGGCGGGGGGGGGGGGGACAGAAGACAAACTAGTTTTTAAGAGGCTAAAACTGGGGGGATAACAGGAAATGTTGTTTTAAGCACCCGAAACCTATTAGGTAATTTAACTAATCATAGTCTGAAAAGGATCAATCTGACAGCGGAACTGGGGACGCGGCGGTGCCAACGCAGGAACTCATAATAAAGTCCATTTAACATAGATTGCGACGTGTATGAAGATAGGTTAAACATTGCTCGGATACATAGTTGTCACAAGATAACTCTAGGGTAGCGGTGGTTGCTTTAGAAATTATCACTGCGGAATGTCACAGCATAAAACAAACTTTTAACAAAACAGGGAACAGTACGGGTGGTTCGGTATGTACACAGGCCTCGCCGAAGTGACGGAAAAATGTGGAATTCTTTGCAGCGCGGAAATCTCTGCAGCCGCAGTCTAACAAGTGGAGAGTTTATGGAAGTAATGACTGGAACAGATCCACATTCTGCATGGATCAACAACACCCGGAGAAAAAGCTGTGAGGAGGGTCTTTTTGCTACTTCACAACATCTCTGAAAGGCTTCAGATGGAGACAATAAAATAAAGCCGGGATCAGAATCCCTGGAGAGAAGCAGTGCCTCCGTACCATGGCAGCATCCATTGTTTACGGGGGTCTCACATGTATGAATTGCTATTGAGGGCTCCCGCGGGACTGGCGCAATGCGGGGCGTCATACTACATGTCCCACAGTCTGAGGACAGCTAAACATTATGGGCTTAAATTCATCGGAGGAGTTTTGAATGACGCGGGGGTGGCCGAATGCCGGAGGGGGAAATCAAGTGGCCAGTTGTCCTGTTAACATTAACTTTCCTACCTCCTCACATCACTCACAATGCTAGGACTGCATTGTAAAACCATCCCCAGATTATAACTGACCTAGTCATCACTGTCATCAACATAGAAACATACCAGGCAGAGTCTGCAGGCTGCAGCTACACAAGTGTGCTCTCAGGGCACACACTGGTGTGTCTCAACATGCAGATATTTATTTATTTATTTATTCATTCTGTTCTGTAAGTGCACAAGCTCAATTTTACACAACGCTGGAGTCTGCCAATGCATTCAAATGGTCCTTTATGAAACTTTTATGCCATCTTGATTGCACATTATTCAAAACACCAAATACTTTAGAGGTTTGACTGCAGTACATAACCCATCACTGTTTAAATTCGTGAAATCCAGTTATTTCCATCAATAGTTTATATTTGTATATTTAAAAAAAAAGAAGCATCAAAACCAATATTATGAAATACAAATTAATTAAATAGCTTTAAGTCTTTAAACTTGATCATCAGTTGAAGTGACACTTAATATATTTAAATAAATGGCCCATTTGCCATTTCAGCAATACATATCTGAAGGAAACAAATACAAAACCACAGAAAGGCAGATAATTTAATAACTGATTGGTTATTTACCCGAAAAAATGAACTTTAATCAAATTAAATGTGTGAATCCCATAACAGCTCAAATAACAAGCCACACTAGATCCACTGACCTATGAATTTGATGTTTAATAAAATTGCATCATCATGTTCAAGTCAAGCAGGTGTATACAGAGACGCCTGTAAATAATCAATAATAATGCTTAAAACTTCCCAATATGACACTCACCCCTTGTGGCCCGCTCCAAGAAAGACGAGTTTGAATTTCCTTAAAGGGTTTCCAAAGTCATTACCCACAGACATGTTTGAGGGCTTGTTTTTTAACAGCGTGTTCCCACCGGTGTGAATGTCTGGATGGGGCAGCGCGATGGAAAAAGCGGCGCTCCTGTGCGTTTGGAAACGGGAATGCTGCACTGGATCGACTGTCAGGCTGGGTAGCTTCTGCGCACGCGCGGCCTCACCTCACCCCTCTCTCTCTCTCTCTCTCTCTCTCACACACACACACACCCACTCACTCTCTCTCTCTCTCTCTCACACACATGCAAGACGTCATGCTGTATCAACCCACAGCACATGACGTCATGCTGTATCGCCCACCGTAAGCTCTGGAGAGTCTGCGTTTGATTATATTTATATATTTATATATATATATATTATATATATAATATATATATATATATATATATATATCCTATATATATATGTTATTACGGCCTAATCTTGACACAGCTTGTTTATTGGTTAATGGTTGGTTGCCTGGGGTGAGTATGGTTAAATCTCAGAGCTGGTAGTCTACAATCTGCTGGTGTGATCAGTAATTCCCAACCGGGGGGTACTCTTAAGTGGGGTTCCAGGGGTACTGGAAAGAATTCCCATTTTTTAATAAAGAGAAAATTAATAGATTACAATAACTAACCAATAACTAATCATTTATAATTGTGCAAGTTTGGTGAATTTGTTTACATAACTTAGTAACTTTAATAATAATGATAAATAATATCCAGTATAATATCAGATGAAATTTGACAACCAAGAAAAAAAACAAAAAACGTTTTTTTCTTTTTCCTGTATTTACTATATTGTGAGCTTCATAAATGTGTCCATATATGTAGAGGAAAAAGAGCTGTGCCATAGTGTTTAGTCGAAACAACATGCACTGAAATCATGGGTTTGCAAATCATAATTGTGACTTTTTCATAATTTACATTAAAAAAAAATCATATTTATGAGATAAAAGTTGACATTATGAGATATTAAGTCACCATCATGAGATGAAGTGTCAAAATGGCAAGATAAAGTCAATTATGACAAAATGTCAAAATTATGACATTGAAATCAAGTCATAATGATGAGATAAAAAGTCAAAATTATGACAAATTGAAATTAAGTCATAATTAGTAGATAAAAGTCAAAATTATGACAAAATGTCGACTTGTCGTAATTATGATTTTTTCTTCTTATGTGGCAGAAATTGGCTTTCATTAAAGACCAGCCAAATGGCAAAATAAAAAAAGCAAATTGTGAACAAATTTTATATTTGAAATAACTTATACATTGGTAAATAAATGTTACATACTGAATAATAAAGACTTATCAGAAAGTCACGATTCATTACTCCAAGCAGCAATAAGAAAAGTTTGTTGTCATTTGTATTAAGAACTGTGGCAAAAAAAATAATAATACAAAAGTATGCACAAAGTGTATAATAAAACAACAATATCAGGTATAAAAATATATTTTACAAACATCTGATGCCTATTTTCAAAATGTCTTCACATTTGAAAGGAACATTTTAAATCTGCTCAGGCTACTATCATTATTTGAAGCTACACACCTCAACTCACACACAATTTGATATTCGACACACTCGTGTATCTGTGTGTATTAGGCCATAAAGAGCCCACATCCTTCACATAGTCTTCAAATACAAATGGACCAAAAAAAAACTCATTTTGAATCATTATCAAATTGTGTAATAACCAAAGAAAAGGACAATATATAGACATTTCTCTTAAGTTTTGTGACCTCCCCAAAGGTGCCACAATCCTAAATAATCTTTTAATGAGAACTGTGGCTATAAGTATGATAAATAGTTTTGAGCGCTATATGTAGTTAATTATTAATACCAAAATAACTGTGAAGGTGGAAAATCCCTGAATCTGTACAGTTATGGCCCCGCTTACATGCAGGTGGAAATAAATGCCCAAGAAGTTAGTGTACAACTTGAGAAATGTCCAAGCTGAATTCATCATATTTCCAGCCAGGTGTTAGAAGGAGGGGTTTCTGACAAGAAATATCCAGGGGCTCAACTCACTGAGAAGGTTCTCAAAAGTGAGCTGTGACGGGTTAAGCAGAGTTGTGGCATCACAGGGGTCCCTCTGGCTTATTCTCTAAGCTGTACTCTCTGGTCCGCTGCATTTTCCAGCCAATAAATGCCAGGAGCGCAATGCCTAATGTCTTATACCCCAGCTGCAGTCCTAGATACCTGCAACAAGTCATTATGATCATCATCAGTGCTACTAATCAGTTTATAAACCCTACCTTCGTAATGCATTGAGGTCAAAATAGAACATATTCTTACCTGTTTCTAAGGAGGTTGTTGTCATAGTAACCACATCCTTGCTTTTTCCCACAAGCAATTTTCCACCAGATACACGTGGAGTCTATGGTCATCCCGAACAGAGCTGGAGCTGGCAGCCAGGCTAAGCAAAGAGAGAGAAAAATGAACAATTTGACTACAAATGTAAACAAATATATATAAACTATTCACTAAAATACCAAAAAGGCATAGATAGTTTGTAATAATATTCTCAGATTTAGGAACTGTAACAGAGATTGATTTATTGATTGTACCCCTCACACAGTAGCTATGTTGTTGTATCGCCAGAAGGGGACGCTACAGTACTTACAGTATTGCAATTGCACTTGCACAGAAAAGTGTCCTCATCTGAGACTCATTTACACTGTGATTTACACTGACCATTGTTCTCTATTCCACTCTGTGTATTATCACTTATCTTGTTTTGAGGATCTTTCGGGATACATTTTAGGGAAAGATGTTTGTCTGAATACTTACTGCAGTCTGCACTTATAATTTAAATTGCATTTCACAATAAATTAATTAATAAAAGTACAAAGGTGTTTTGGTATTTTACTTACTCAGAACCCTCAGAAGCAGAAACTGAACCCCAATGGCAAAGGACTTCTCTTCTGAAGGAACTGACCTGTAGATAAAGACAGAATGAGTAAAATAAGATACAAAAACTCTATCTTGAAATTTCTTATATTTTAAGTTCTCACACTACATGCACTGTTTTGGTGTTTGTATGTTGGCATGCATGTTTGTTTCTCACCTGAGCACCATCATGTAGATGGGGTTGTGCGTTAGGCTGGCAATAAGTCCGGCCAGAGATATAAGGAGCATTACAGGCAGGAGATAGTGAGGGCAGGGGTTGGCACAAGGGCCAGGCTTGGCTGTGGCCACACCAGGAATACACTGGCAGTTACTATAAATCTGTGTGTGGAGGGATATTGGATGTCATTACACTATGACATTTAGAAGATTCATTAGTAGAACAAACATTCAGGCACCAAAATCTGGTCTGGCACAAAAAAAAACTACAGGTCTGCTTAAAGTCACAGAGAGCAGGAAAACCTTTTTTTTTTTTTTTAATAGGTTTTTCATGAGGAGAAAATGCTTAGGAGGTTATGTATTAAAATACACAATATGAAACAAATTCACCTGTCACAAGATAGCGTGACGTCAAAAACTACACAAGGTTAAAGGAAATCCGACCCAGACTTCAATAAATATAGGTTCACATGTAACAAGGACAAACATGTTTTGTTGCATAATAACATAAGAAACCAATAATACAATAATTAATCAATTTCACTGTTTCCTTTAAAATACATTTTTCTTTACTTTTGAACGATTAATTGCGGGTTAGCAAAACCAGCTGAGAAACCCTGCATTAGTGCCTACATTCATTACAAACATTATTACAAGTGATAGCTAAAGGATACTATTATTATAAAGAGAACAACAACTAGCAGTGTTTCATTGATGCAGCTAATACTAACACTTATAACGCTTGCCTTGTGCTCTATTGACTCAGTGTCCTCGATTGCCTGTTTTGTTAATTTTAACAAGCAAGGGAGTCCAGGACCAAGTCTATTTCTCACTATAATTACCTCGTGGTATGATATGTGCGGTGTCATATAGAATAATTCATCATCAGCTGCTGCTCCTGTAAGTCTCTTGCTGGGCAATTATACAGAAGCTTTAACACTCGAAAGTTGTTCCGAGTCCCCAAAGCACTTCCTCCAGGAAGTATTACTAATTAGGGATTGATTGGACTCAACCAATTGATCTCTAAGAGACCATGACCGGTCATTTGCTCAGTGTCGCTAGTACAGCAGAGACTCACATTGAGCTGCTATCCGGCTTCAGTAATGAGCTAAATAAAGGTCTAGATGGACAGATATATGCAGTGGCTCTGCTCTGGTTTGAGATAATGGTATGGAAATTTCATGACCAATTTCTGTTTTGGCTGTCAGATTTATTTACCTGGACTCTATATGGGTTTTTGGGATCCATGGTGAAGTTTGCGCAGCCAGCATGGCAGGGTGAGATGTATTCAATGTTGTTTTCCCCACACACTGGGTTAAAGGCGCTTCTGGGACAGGAGCAATTGGCACCACAGGACGGTTGAGGCCTGCCGGGCAGAATGACACAATTTAGCTTCTACTTGCAGAATACAGAAACATTTTATAAATTGGTCATCTTAAAGAAGTAGTTTGAACTAAAAAATGATGACATTACTCATTACTTTTTTTTTTCTTACATAGAACACTAAAAGAGATATTTTGGTCAGTCCTTTTAATATAAAATAAATGGGGACTGGGGATGTCAAGCTTCAAAATGACAAAACAAGCACCATAAACATGGTCCATATGATTATCTTTTGAGTCTTATAAGTCTTTATTAACTGAAAATATTGATATGCTTATAGTTGTCATTTGCATGTTAATGAGAAATTGATTAAAAGATTAATTAGGTGATTGAGTTCATAAACCTTGTCTGAATGACTGGTTTATGAATCAAACTGATTCGGTTCTCAAATTCAATGATCCAGTCATATTAGGTAACATCTCACTGGACTGGAAGATTATCAGTCAGTAATGAAAATGTCATATTGTTCATCACATAACGTTATTGTATAGCTCCAAGAGATTGGAATATAGCACACAAGTGGTATGGACTACTGTGTTTATGAGTTTTATGCTGCTTTTTGTTTTCATTCATTGTAATTTTATTGGAATAAACGACCAGTACAATATTCATATTCCCTCTTTTGTGTTCCATGGAAGAATTAATAAATGTTTGTGATGACATGAGCGCAAGTAAACAATGAACTGTTCCTTTAACATCCAGACACAGTCAAACCTGATAAGAACATTGGTCAGGGATCAGGAACCTTTACAGTGTGTGTAACTGTTCTCACACAATAATGACACAATGGTAGGAGTATGTTCATAAAGTTCATGGCACATAATCAAGTCACTAGTGTTCCCATTTGAACACACAGCGTTCCAGAGCGTTCCAGATATTTCCTTTCCTCCCAGCTGGCACAGTAAAAGTGTTCAGATACGTAGGACACAGTATTTTGTATGATGATCTGAACTCAAGCTCAGAGTACATGAGCTATTCTCAATGACTCATGCCCCATTGATTATACAGTATTTCACTGGAAGTTGATCTGGACCTAAAGATACAAACTTTCATTAGAACACAATGGTCTGAATCCAAACACTGACAGAAGACAAAGAACAGGCATAGCTTAAAAGTGTTTAAAGGGTCTGTGAGGACCGGTTGTCTTTTACATACCCTATTTATAGATACTACTATAAAGATCTCTTCATTTATTTAACTTTTTATGGCCTCTATCTATCTATCTATCTATCTATCTATCTATCTATCTATCTATCTATCTATCTATCTATCTATCTATCTAGCACTTAAGAAACTTAAGAAAAACATATTTATCTAACAACGTTCCAATGCAAGACAAAATAATTTCCACTCTAAATATAAAATGTGTTAACTATCTATCTATAATATATATATATATATATATATAGATTATATATATTCTATATATATATATATATTTCTGGACATATAACAACGCTTTATTAGATTGAACTATTTGTAATTGTCATATATATAATATATATGGTATTAAATAGATTTTAAATGCTATATTAACAATATAGGTTGGTCTTTTTTGTTTGTAGTTGAAAAAAATGATCTTAGTACTTGAAAGTGTTTCTGTATGTCAAACAGTAGAGTATGCGCAAACCACACTCATGGGTTCATGGGTTCGATTCAAGTGGATACTTGATTCAATAAAATGTATACTCCGAAGGCAATGTAAGTGCGTTGGAATGTCGCCAAATGCCCTAACTTTAGGACAGGGAAATGCCAAAATGTACTATCACGATACCTTTAAGCAAGACAGTTAAGCTCAAGTTTCTCCAGAAGGACTGTTTGTGCAATCAGTCTTCAGAGAGTTAATTATTTAAAGCGAGAATATTCCAAAAACATGGAAGCAATCAAACAAATGAGAACACTCTGTTTTGTGGTTTCTCACCTACCCAGGCCAGTCCTGACTTATTTATTTATTTAACTCTATGTAGACAAATTTTTTTTTTTGTGGAAAAAAAAAAAAATCTGCAAAGTCATTTTAAATCCAAAAGAACATGCTGTTAAACGCACCCTTAATGGCATAAACACCCCCCACCTGTGTGGGGCAGCCCATGAAGAAGAGGGGTATACAGCAGAAGATGGAGATGGTGAGCATTACAACAGAGAAGCGTGGAATGGCTCTGAACGACAACCCCCAACGTTTCATGATTAGACCCCCGAGCACCATCCCCACAGCAATGGATGGCAGGTTTAAAGCACCTGAGAGAAAACAAAGATTTATTCAAAGAAAAGTGATCTTCCGCAGTATGAAAACATCTATTCCAAATACAATACTGTACACATGAATGTCTGAGACTATTGCCACATTTCTCTGAAACCTGTAGTACTCATATATAATGGATTCTATTCAATTATGTTGACTGACCAATAAGAAGGCTGCTGTAGGCCACAGAGGCACTGTACTGCCTCTCAAGAAATTTGCTGAGGAAGGTGGCAAGTCCAGCGATTACGGAGGAGAAACAGCATTGGGTCAGAACCAGCAGCATGAAGACTGGACTCAGCAGCAGCCTAGCGAACATCTTAGGGAACACTGCAAATATACAATTTCAATTTAACCTTTTGGTAACACTTTAGTATAGGGACCAATTCTCACTATTAACTAGTTGCTTAATAGCATGACTATTATTAACATATTGGCTGTTTATTAGTACTTATAAAGCACATATTCTGAATGACCATATTCTACATTCCAGATCCTACCCAATACCTTAAAAATACTTTACTAACTATTAATAAGCAGCAAATTAGGAGTTTGAGGCAAAAGTCATAGTTAAAGATTTGTTAATAGCGAGAATTAGACCTTAAAATAAAGTATACCAACCTTTTATATTTGCAAACGTAAACATAATGTAACGAATCAGCTCATGAGGAAATATGAATAATTAATCATAACTAGTTATAATTAATTATGAATATTTAGATCCGCTGTAGATATTTAGCTGACCTCTCAGGGTCAACTGTCTTGTCATTCTAAGAACGTTAATTTCCTGGTTAAGGAAATAACTTTCTTACTGTACAATTCTACAAAAGCTTGTAGCATAAATCTGCATGATTAAGTGACTCCAGTTATAAGCAAACAATGAACCACGTCAAGTGTGATACAAGTAAGGTTTTATTAACTACATAAACACTTAAACTATTCTAACATACTACATAAACACATAAACTGGACATCCTACATAACCCCAAACTGGTCGAACACACATACACACACGCATACAGTTGGTATAGGAAAGGGTTTAACTCAGTACAGAAAGAGGCATGAGGAATTAAATTTATGGAACCATTTGCATATTCGGCAGATCTACACCTGAGGGAAGCGTCATATTCTTAGTTCAAACACACCTTGGTACAAAGGTCAAACTGATACCTACTATTCAATAAAAGACTAAGTTTGATACTGGAGTCTCGTCTCTGAAAAATAGATTCCTGATGCAGTCTTAGCCCAAGATCTTGCGAAGTTTGGTTGATTGGAAAGAACCCGTTTGAGTCATATAAACTTGGTGAAATGAAGGACAAGGCCGAGGCCTGGCACGCAGCCCTTAGGGTTGCCGGGAGCTTTTTCTCACACATCTTCTCAGATTTCAAACAAACCACCGACTGGGCGGGTCACATGGTGTGTGGCCTTTTAAAGCCTGCAGAGAATCACGCCTCTCAAGATGGGCTTGTCCAATGAGGAAGTCCGGAATCTCAAGTGGGAGTTCTGAGATACTGGGGCATTTTTATGGCCCTTTGTTTGAAAGCATGGTAATTTGCATATGAAACTTGGATAAAAATTATTAAAGACTCTTAGAACACTAATATGTTGCGTAGGTGTAAACATACAATATACACTCTCGATTAGATCATTCGAATACGAATTCATAAGTACTAAACATGGTAGAGTTATATATATGTAAGCTGACAGAAGTGAGTATTTCGATCATAAGCCTGCATAAAACAATATAAAATCTCAAAGACAACATACACGATGACAATAATATACCCAATGACCTGAAAGATACACTGTTCATTCAAAGAAAGGTTCTCCTATTAATTAATTAGCAAAGAAAATCCTTCCCTTGTGGATTTTCCTTATGGGCAAGGAAGCGCTTTTCTTCACCTAAATTCCAGGAGGTAAATGTATCGGGTGTCAGGGTTGCCATTGAACCAGGGGCCTGTTCGGCTTCCTGGGGTGTTACAGAGTATTTGTTAAATCTAGCTAACAAAATATATATTGTGTGTTTGAGTGGTCCAGACGCTACAATAATTTGTTTGACCAATATATGAGCATATGTCCTATATACACCATATACACTATATGGACAAAAGTATCGGGACGCCTGACAATTATACAATCAGAGACTTTAATGACATTGGATTCTAAATACATATGGAGTTGGTCCCACTTTTGCAGCTATATCAGCTTCTACTCTTCTGGGAAGGCTTTCCGTTAGATTTTGGAGTGTTTGTGTGGGAGTTTTTGCCCATTCATCCAGTAGAGCGTTTCAGAGGTCAGGCCCCTGAGTTTGGATGAGAAGGCCTGGCCCACAATCTCCATTCCAGTTCATTCCAGGGTGTCTGATGGGGTTGAGGTCAGAGCTCTGTGCAGGCCAGTCAAGTTCTTCCACACCAAACTCATCCAACCATGTCTTTATGGTCATGCAGGAATAGAAAAGGACCTTACCAAAACTGGCAATGTCCTTCTGGCATCAGACTTCCAACCAGAGAAGCGTGTTTTCAACACTTTCCCACTCTCAGGGTCCAGTGGTGGTGTGGCTTTACACACTCCTCCAGCTTTCCACTGAGCTCTTCAGAACCACCCCCCCCCCACTAATGTTTGAAAATGCAGACTGCATGGCTAGATGCTTGATTTTATACACCTGTGACAATTGGTCTGATTGTAACACCTGATTTCAGTAATTTAGAGGTGTGTCCCAATACTTTTGTACATATAGTGTATGTGCGTGTGAGTGTGTGCACCTGGTATTCCCTACATCAGGGATCCTCAAATCTGGCCCACGAGATCCACTTTCTTGCAGAGTTTAGCTCTAACCCTAATCAAACACACCTGAGCATGCTAATCAATGTCTTCAGGATCATTAAAAATCACAGGTGGGTGAGTTTGATCAAAGTTGTAGCTAAACTCTGGCAGCGCATTGGCCCTCCAGGGCAAGATTTGGAACCTTGCCCTACATTATGGGGACCAAATGTCCCCACAATTATTGTAATACCAGTACATTTTGACCTTGGGGGACATTTTTTAGGAAACAAGCTTAAATATCATACAAAATTAAGTTTTTTGAAAATCAAAATATGCTGAAATTTTTGTGTGAAGGGTAGGTTTAGGGTAAGGGGATAGAAAATACAGTTTGTACATCATAAAAACCATTATGTCTATGGAATGTCCCCACAAAACATGGAAACCAGTGTGTGTGTGAACTCAATCTAAACACTCTCAAAAATAAAAGTAGATTGTCCAAGTGAACAACTATTTTGAAACAGAAAATCAATTTAGCCTTAAATACACTTGAATGAAGACATGATCATGCATAAACCAGCTGCTTACAAATCATGCCCTGGAGGCCAGTATATTCATAAGAACAAGTCAGATCCTGTTACATTAACAACCTGAGCATGATGTATGACTCAAGAGACAAGACATTGACAAACAGCACACGTATGACTTGACAACAGGCACAGGACTGCAGAAATGTTAATTGCCCTAGTCAACTTTATTTCTTAATTGTAGGTAAAGTATTTAAATGGCTATAACTATACAAATAAAATGGCCTTACTATACTAATACTAATGGGTAAGTCTCATAATGAATCAATTAGAGTGGACTCACTTTTAAAGAAATCCAACATGGAGCCCTCTGATTTCATGGGGTCTTCTTTCAAGATGTCACCTTCCAATTCAAAAGGCTGCAAAAGAAGATTTTCAAATTGGTCTGTTTGTTTTGTAAAAAAAAAAAGAAGAAAAAAAGTATTTTTACAGTAATTAATTATTCATCTGCTTATATTTTTGAACCAAGAAAAGTTTTTGTCACTTATTCTACCACTATTTTTACATATTTTTTTTAAAAGATGGCGGCATATGGTGATGAGATTTCAGGAATATGGTAACAGTCTCAGCTTCTCACTGTGAATGTAGAAGAATTGCATCAGATTCAAAAAACACGGTGTAGTAGTTTCACACTGTCAAACACACAGATTATCTAAATTGATCGTGACAGGATGGCAGCTAATTGTGTTATTGGGATTTCTCCCTAAACACTGTCAGAATACAGTAGAGAAGGAATATACAAAATAACCATTAATTATTAATTATTAAACACAGTGAGACAAACATGCTAAAGAAAAGCAAAAATAAAAAAGTTTATGTACCGATTGGATTGGACTGGATTAATGAATGGATAATAGAGGATGATTACGTTGCATTTGTTGCATCTAATGAACTACCACCACTGTCAGACAGAAGACCTGTCACACTGAAGTGTTGACATATTTTGCTCATCATGCACATGATAAATGTAGTACTCATTTTTTCTTTCTGCTGTGGGTAGCTCAGACTTTATTTAAATTAGGGAAATTACCTAAAGTTCCCAAACATGTTTTTAGAGTTTGATTGATGGAGATATAATGGTTGTAACACAGAAAATACAAGATTTTAAGATTAGGGCCCATTTTATCTTCTTTACAAAAAGTAGGAATACTGTACAGCTGTAAAACCTAAAAAGAGGTATACTACAGGTAATATACTATATAGCTATTATCTATATTATTATATATATATCTATATATATATATATAATATAGAATGAATATATTACTGTGCTGGGAAGTTTAGGGTATTTAAACAAAAAAAAAGTGATCAAACATTACAGTAAGGCCACCAAAGAAAAAGAAAAGTTGTTCTTTTGAACGTGTCATTTCATTAAATATTACTGAAAAATGCTCCCCTCCCCATATATAAATACAATATTTATATTAAAACACTGATAAAAATAAGAAAATAAAAATAAGAAATGTTTATTTAGCACCAAATCAGCTTATTAGAATGATTTCTGAAGGATTATGTGACACTGGAGACTGGAGTGATGGCTACTGAAAATTCAGCTTTTCCATAACAGGAATCAATTACATTTTAAATTATATAAAAAATAAAAACCAGTTATTTAAATTATATTTAAATAGAAAACAGATATTTAAAATTGTAAAAATATTTATATTTTCTGTATTTTTGATCAAATGTCTCAGGAATCAGTGCCATACATATGCTCATTTGTTATTAATACAAAAGTGTGATTAACCTTCTCTACACGAAGTGCTCTGGGAAAGAAGAAGTAAGGGATTGAGGTGAGAGCAAGACCTCCAGAAGTGATGAGCAGACCCATCCACCATGCACCGACCCATCGAGGGTCAGTAGAGGTCAACTCCAATGCCTCCCCTAGACGAAAGAAACGGCATAATATGTAACACTGCAGCGGACCACACTGAACAATAACATAAAGAAAAGGAATCATTTCTTGCTGTGATTTAAAAGGTAAACAAACCTGTGCTGGCTCTGTCCACATCCACATAAATCCGCAAAACCACAGAGCCCAGGAGGTATCCAAAGGACGGCCCAAACACTGACACAGCAAAGAGAATAGCTGGAACATGCAACAACAGGAACCTCAATCTTTACAGTTCTTTAAAGTTCAAATAACGTTATGAAAAACATGAAAAAAATGTACCAATATAGAGAGCAGAGTTCCCAACCCCTGCAAAGTCATCTATATAAGATATTCCAAAAGGTTGGATGGGGACAGAACCGATTCCAAACAGCAGCTGGGCCGTAGCCATTAACACCCAAAATTTACTGGTGTCCACAAGCTTCCGTGAATCCTCCTGACCACAAGCCTCATCACCCGTTGCATTCGCACGCAAATGACACATGTCCTGTTTGCTCGCTGTGGGATTGAGACAAAGAAATACACCATATTCATCCTAACCACCAGTTCACATCATCCGTCCAAAAATCCGTGTTTAGAAACTTTCATAAAAGTTTACTGGAATGATGAAAACATAACATTCTGCATTTTTAAGTGTGAACTTGAGGGGTGAATGTGCTCCTGACGGTTAATTGTTCATCATTTACTCACATCATAATGTTTCAAACTTTTATGAACACAAATAGAGTTAAGTATATTGTACAAATTGCTCTTATCTAATGCTGTCAAACGATTAATCGTGATTAATCGCATCTAAAATAACAGTTTGTTTAATATAATATATGTGTACTGTGTATATTTATTATGTATAATAATACACACACATGGTGTATTTTTAAGAAAAATTAGGTTATGTTTTATATATTAATCAATGTATATATAATTAAATTCTTAATATAAATATACACAGTCAATATTTCATATATACTGTATGTGTTCGTATTTATAGGTGCATCTCAATAAATTAGAATTTGTCGTGGAAAAGTTCATTTATTTCATAATTCAACTCAAATTGTGAAAATCGTATATTAAATAAATTCAATGCACACCGACTGAAGTAATTTAAGTCTTTGGTTCTTTTAATTGGGATGATTTTGGCTCACATTTAACAAAAACCCACCAATTCACTATCTCAACAAATTAGAATATGGTGACATGCCAATCAGCTAATCAACTCAAAACACCTGCAAAGGTTTCCTGAGCCTTCAAAATGGTCTCTCAGTTTGGTTCACTAGGCTACACAATCATGGGGAAGACTGCTGATCTGACAGTTGTCCAGAAGACAATCAAATCATTGACCCCCTTCACAAGGAGGGTAAGCCACAAACTCATTGCCAAAGAAGCTGGCTGTTCACTGAGTGCTGTATCTAAGCATGTTAACAGAAAGTTGAGTGGAGGGAAAAAGTGTGGATGCACAACCAACCGAGAGAACCGCAGCCTTATGAGGATTGTCAAGCAAAATCGATTCAAGAATTTGAGTGAACTTCACAAGGAATGGACTGAGGCTGGGGTCAAGGCATCAAGAGCCACCACACACAGATGTGTCAAGGAATTTGGCTACAGTTGTCGTATTCCTCTTGTTAAGCCACTCCTGAACCACAGACAACATCAAAGGACCTGGGCTAAGGAGAAGAAGAACTGAACTATTGCCCTGTGGTCCAAAGTCCTCGTTTCATATGAGAGCAAGTTTTGTATTTCATTTGGAAACCAATGTTCTAGAGTCTGGAGGAAGGGTGGAGAAAGCTCATAGCCCAAGTTGCTTGAAGTCCAGTGTTAAGTTTCCACAGTCTGTGATGATTTGGGGTGCAATGTCATCTGCTGGTGTTGGTCCATTGTGTTTTTTGAAAACCAACGTCACTGCACCCGTTTACCAAGAAATTTTGGAGCACTTCATGCTTCCTTCTGCTGACCAGCTTTTTGAAGATGCTGATTTCATTTTCCAGCAGGATTTGGCACCTGCCCACACTGCCAAAAGCACCAAAAGTTGGTTCAATGACCATGGTGTTACTGTGCTTGATTGGTCTGCAAACTCGCCTGACCTGAACCCCCTAGAGAATCTATGGGATATTGTCAAGAAAAAAATGAGAAACAAGAGACCAAAAAAAAAAAGGAGAGCTGAAGGCCACTGTCAAAGAAACTGGGCTTCTACCACTATCATCAGTGGCCACAAACTACACCCTCCATGGCATGTTCGCCGAAGTGAGGCAGTAATTAACGAGCCCCTACCAAGTATTGCAGTACATGACAGTAATGAACCTATTTCCAGACGGCCAACATTCCACACTAAAAATGAGTTTTTTATTGGTCTTATGAGTATTTTTTTCCCCCTTAATTTGTTGAGATAGTGTTGGTGGGTTTTTGTTAATTTGAGCCAAACTATCATCACAATTAAAAGAACCAAGGACTTAAACTACTTCAGTCTGTGTGCATTGAATTTATTTAATACACGAGTTTCACAATTTCATTTTGAATTACTGAAATAAATGAACTTTTCCACGACAATCTAATTTACTGAGATGCACCTGTATATACATAATAAATGTACACAGCACACACACACACACACATATATATATTATGTAAACAAAAACCTTTATTTTGGATGCGATTAATTGTTTGACAGCACTACTCTTATCCATACAACAAAGTGGATGTAGACCATAAACAGACAAGACACCATTCACTTTAATTGTATGCAAATAAGAAGCTTGGACCAACTACGATACAACTCCTTTTGTTTTAGTCAAAACAGGTTTGGAGCGTCATGAAGGTGAGTAAAAGAAAAAAAAAATGAGTGAGCTATGCATTGAAGGTCTTATGTAAGTGGCTGCATATTTCATTTAAGCTTTGCATAGCATTGCAATGTGTATGGCCAAATGACAGCATCTGCAGGAAGAAGCAGGGGAAGTGAGAGAATGAAGCAAAAATAAAAGGTCAAAGGAAGTCAAGGGAGAGATAACGGTTATCTCTTGGAGTAAATTCCGGTTGATTTTCTCTTCAGAGAGAAATCAGGCAGCTTTATCTTAACAGTATCTCCCTGTTACTTTGTCCTCATCTCTTTCGCCTTTTCTCTCTCTCCATTCCCTTTTCAACTTCAATCCGTTCATTTCTTCATGATTTTTTCCTCAAACTAATACTAAACCCTGTCTAAGAAGGGAGACTAGGGTCAAAATGGAGTCTCTCTGCAGTAACTTCCTGTAGACCTGCCTACCCTGTTATGTCTAAGCTGATGTTTATCATCCAGCTGTGTTATTTTAGATCCCCTCTTTGTTGTGTCTGGTTTTCTTCAAAATGTCCTGAGCCTTTTTAAATGAATATGGTGATATTATCATTTTGATGAGCTTAGAGTCTAAGATCCTTTACTCTGGGGCATGAAACAATATTAACATGCAGAAAGAAAAAAAACTAAGACAGAAAATGAGGAGAAAAAGAATGCAGAGCTCATTCCAAAAGATGTGTAAGATTTCCAAATACATTCACATTAATTGGTTTCATGTGGTTCTATCGAGATGAGTAGGGATGCTAATGGCTTGAATGACACTTACCATGCAGGACAGAGTCAAAGGTGTAGGGCTGGGACAGGAAGTGAGGTAGAGCTAAGATCATGGCACTGATGGACATTAGCAGGCCGCCCAGTCCAATGAAGCGAGGTCGGTGAACCCGACTACCCATGTAACTAACAAATGCTATAAGCACTGTGTTCCCTACCTAATAAAAAAAGGGAAAGAAAAACAAGTCACATACATTTGGTATTACGTGTATATACCTACAGTAATATACAGTATTCAGCCCCTTCCTTGTTGACCAGCATACTGTATACTGTAGTCATATGTTGTGTCTAGCTTAACAAGTTTAAGCTTCCCTGAATAATCAGCCTCATCAGAAAGTCCATATCGGTTGCAGGGTAGTTATTGTTAATTTATCATATCTCATTTTTGTTTGACCTTAAAGTACTAACATAACTAAAACAAAATAAACTAAAACTAATAAATACAATTAATATAACCTATATAGACAATGGCAAAAACACAACAAAATTACTAAAACTTTAACTAAAATTAAAGTGAAAAGAGAAGATAGAAAAATAAAATCTAATTTAAAACACTAACGCAAATGTAAGGGTCAATTTTTTGAAATTCTGATTTATACATCATCTGAAAGCTGAATAAGCTTTCCATTAATGTATGGTTTGTTAGGACAATATTTGGCCGAGATACAACTATTAAAAATCTGGAATCTGAGGGTGCCAAAAAATCGAAATATTGAGAAAATTGCTTTTAAATTTGTCCAAATGAAGTTCTTGGCAATGTATATTACTAATCAAAAATTAGGTTTTTATATATTTACAGTAGGGAATTTACTAAATATATTTATGGAACATGATCTTTACTTAATATCCTAATGATTTTTGGCATAAAAGAAAAATCTATAATTTTGACCCATACAATGAATTTTTGGCTATTGCTACAAATATACCCCAGCGACTTAAACTGTTTTTGTGCTCAGGTCCACAGATTAAATGTAATATCAATGATACTAAAATAACACTGGTTTGGTTTTTTACTTTTTTTTTTTGCTGAAACAGAATGGCTGTTCTGTACATAAGCCTGAATAAGCATTCATTTTGATCTAAAGCTGGTCTGGATTGACCGTTTTACTGTTAATAATTTCATGATTCATTATTATAAAAATACCTCATATATGACATAATGAGGCATGTAATAATGGTATCATATTGGTTTATTAGCCAATATTAGATACCTGTAGATTGGATATTATGTTGTACGTGTTTTTTCCCCCTATTTTTACATTTATATTACCTTTGCTGTCATTTAACACTCACTTAAAATTAGTTTTTAAAAATACTAATAATTTACCACTCTTATATAGTTTCAAAATAAATCTCTTCTTTGTTTTCATACTGAACATTATCAAGCTGTGATGCCTAATTTCACTTGTAGCATTAGAGACTGGTTTTAGTTTTTAGGGTTTTTTTCTATTAAGACAAAATACGTAGAATTTAAATATTGGTTATGTGACCTCGTGAAGGGAAGAGATGGTTCCTGAGGAGAAGCTGTTCAGGCCATAGCGTCTCTCGATTGTGGTGATGGTGCTCTTGAAGTAAGAGCTATACAAGAGCTGAGTGAGCTGGAGCAGGCCATGACACAAAACAAAGACCTACAGGAAGAGAGAGCAACAAAGTGTACAAGAACTGTCATACATAAGGGTCACGAATACAGTGTACCAATTATAATTTTCACGTGTACTAAAAATTCTCATATGATTTAAGGAACTTGATGTTCTATAATCTAAACAGGAGCATTCATCAGTATGTTGTTACTGTGTCACATGGGAGTTAAAAAAAAAAAAAAAAAAGCACATTTGGAGCTGAACAACTCTTTAAAAATTAGAGCTCCCTTCTAAATCTCTACAGACAGTGAGACCTGGGACTTTTGATCTTCACTGCCTCACCTCAGGACACGAAGGTTAACCACACTGATTTCACAATATATCTAAATTCACTTGTGTTTGGTTTGTAACATGTCCCTAATCAGAAAAAAAGGGAAAAGGCAATACAGTTTAATCCAAAACGTAGAGCTCCTAAAAACACCTTTAAGATTTACACAGTTGTCTTCATCCGGCTATCAAAAGCAGCCATTGCCCCAAAAGATCCTTATTGTGCAAATAAGTGATCAAACAAAGACAGAAAGATGCCCTTGCTACGTTTCTGGACCTGGGAATATTGCAGTTGCATTGCTGTCTACGGAAAAAAAAAAAAAAAAAAAAGGGGGGGTCCCGCGAGCTCTCAGATTTGATCAAAAATAACTTAATTTGTGTTCCGAAGATGAACGAAGGTCTTACGGGTTTGGAACGACATGAGGGTGAGTAATTAATGACAGAATTTTCATTTTGGGTGAACTGACCCTTTAAGATTAATGGTTATGGGCAGCCAAATAGGCTACTCCAATGCAAAATGAAACTACACAACAGAACGTATTGAACTTAATTGAAATGTGTCATTTCTGTCCCACTAGTGGTAACAAATGGAAGTGCAACCTTAATATCAATCATAAACAAAATATTTGTATAACTAATCTCAGTATTCTTTTTTTTTTTTTTGCACAGTACACTGCAGTACCTGTCCTTTTTATCTATATTTTAAATAAACACTTAATTTATATAGGGATAAATCAACATTTTCCAACTCAGTTGAAATATGTGTAAAATGTATTAATTATCCTCCCAGCAAATGTTTAAAAAAAATCCTAGAATCACCAATGACTCTTAAACTTAGAAGAAAAAAAATCAAGAATTCCTTGATTTTTTTTTTAGGTGCATACTATGCATAACAACACAGCATAAATGGCTGAAGCAGAGAGATAGTCATGTCTACTTGTTGTACTGGTCGGCAAATGCACTGATAGTAATGTTTGTCTAGAGAGTTAGCAGCGTTTGTTCACCTCTCTCTCAAGAGAGAGGCTCTTGGCGATAAGCCAAATGCAGTGGAGATAAAAGCTCATAAATTGGAACGTTTCCCTGTTTGTGTATGAGAGAGAGGCAGCTGCTCCCATATGATATAATGCTTTTTTTTTGTGCCAAGACGTCATGAATACAAGCAGAGGAACGTTCGCAGAGGTCTCAGAAGCATGAAGCAATCTGATGGGGCATGTAGAGATCTGGACTGGATTTCCTAAACAAACACAAGACATAAATCCCTCTCCTCCGCTCTCAACCGTTGCAGGCCAAAGCACTATGCTTTCTGATGGCTTCTAGAACAGCTAATGCTCCCATTAAATCTTCAGCTTTACGGTTTGTTAGCACACATAATAGCTGCTTTTGACAGTTGCTATGATTTCTTTCTTGTTTTTTGGCGAATGGGCTTTTAATTATGGAAGTATTTCAATAGGCTGTGCCCACTCAAGCAGCCCAACTAAATGCCTTTGTTAGTTGTTTGAATGGCAGCTCTGTGCCTCTTTCTGCTCCAGTGTCAGTTCCACATTCGGTTCTGCTCGAATTATTCGACACGCTTCAGCCATGTCTGGAACCTTTCACGTATAATGTTACAGGGAAGCTCAAGCAGATTGCTCTTTTTATTGTTTTCTCAAGACTCTCTGATAAACTAACACTATGAGCAATCTGTCTCCAGAGGCCATTACTCAAGAAGTGTCCCTGAGGTACAGTAGGTGTACTATGATCAGGCCATGTTACTGTATTGCTAGATAATAGGTCTTAACAAAAGTGCAAGCAATAGCATATGCACAGAATGACTGGACACGTTCCTACACAAATTACAGCTGGCAGGTTCATAGGTGTGTAATTCTCCACAAGCAGTCGTAAATCTTTTGCAGAGCTGGCACGCATTTGATCACTCACTGCATCGTGAATGACAAAGTAGCCTTGGGTAAGCACAAAGCATGCTGAAATATTTGTTTTGTATTGAAGCAATGTGTGAATTGTTTTTGGAATTTTGGAAGAATAATTCAAATGTAAAACAATCCTGCCATATGTGAGAGAAAATTATTGTCAGACATTTGTCATACTGTTACCTCAAGCATTTAAGCCCTGGCAGGCAGCTTTACGCGTTCTAGGAAATCAGGGGAAAAAAAGAATCAAATGCTTTTTCATGGAGGCATCAGCTTTTCATTTACTCTTTATCACATTAGTCTGGTTCTCAGCCGTTTTGTCCAATAAAATATCTGAATATGTCCCTCATATTGTGTATAATATTTCATTTGGCATGTTGAAATTATGAAAAAGTTGCTTGTTTTTAAAAAAATGTATTAACAGACACTGGGTCAATATACCGTATGAGATTAATTAACCACAAATATTGTAGAAGTTTCAAGTTTTTTTTTTTTTTTATAATAAATATTTGATGAGCAAAAAATTCATTTAAAAAAATAAATATTTAGTTTACACCTTGATTTGATGTGTTTTATATCAGGTTATTATTATTATTATTTAGAAACAACCCGGGTCCCAGGCTAGGATCAAGTGCTGGAAATATATAGTTTTACAGCATGATTTAAAGGAATAGTTCACCCAAAAAGGAAAATTGTCATTTATTCACCCTCATGTCGTTCCAAACCTGTATAAGTTTCTTTCTTATGTTGAACACAATTTTGAAGAATGCTGGTAATCGAACAGTTGATGGTCCCCATTGACTTCCATAGTATTTCTTTCCCTACTCTGGAAGTCAATGGGGACCCTCAACTGTTTGGCTCTTCAAAATTCTTCAAAATATCTACTTTTGTGTTCAACATAAGAAAGAAACTTATACAGGTTTGGAACGACATACAGTAAATAATTACAACATTTTCCTTTTTGGGTGAACTATTCCTTTAAGTTAAGAAGCTAAATATATGATGCTTTTGTTGCCAGATTTGACTGCATTATATTATTGAATTGTAATCTTGTCAAACAGATTTAGAGATTTTGGTCAATTCAAATTGCAAGAAAAAGCAAGATGACCGCCGAGTGAACTTAATTATGTGCCTTTAGGGGACTTTGATAGAATGCCATTAGTTTTTAATGATGTTTGAATTGCATTGACATCATAGATCCGGCTTAATGTTTTTAGGACACAGAGTGATTCAAACTCCACAGATAGAAAACCAGTGGTGAAAGATTCGATGAACGTGCTGAAAAGCAGATCCTGTCGTCTGTCCAGACCTGGATTTTTTCCCCCTCCTCAGCAGCTATTGTGCTGCATGAAGAGTCCTGCTGAGTAAAGAGAATCAGGGGAAAACTGACTTTGAAGTTTGATGTTTTACATGCATCTCTGCTCTGCACTGCTATCACGTGTTACAGGAGCCATTAAGCAGACATTTTCGGATTTCCTCAGGATATAAAGCTTAAACAGTCAAAAAGTACAATCCCAATGTTCCAATCATTTTTGCCCATCCTGTGCACCACAGCCACAAAAATACAAAAATAACACGACATTCAGACGCTGTTTCACTTTGGGTTGAAATGAGCACAACCCATTTCTATATTCGATGCATTTTACAAGAAAACATTTAGTGATGACAAGAATAATTTAATAATGACTACAAATAATCATATCTCTCAAGTCCAGGTTTGAGAAAACAATGAACTTGCTAGCTATGTCTGTATTCACAGATTTTCACATTGAATGGCTCCAAAGAAAACCTTGCAAATGGGACACTAAAAAAGTTAGAGGTTGTCAGCAACGATTCAATGAAATCAAGTGAAAAAATCTGGAGGATCTAATGCAAAACAGATTCAACCAATCTTTTTCCTAGTAAAGAGTCAATGAACCTTTGAATTGTGCATACTGCCAAGAGCAAATCAGTTGATGGTAGAATAAATGGAAAAATGCAAGATCAATGTGACAGTCTTATTTAATACTTTACTCATTTCAACAACTGCAATCTTACAATGACCTGTAGCCCAAATAAACAACACTCCCTCTCTGCAATTTCTAATGACAAGCTCAACAGAAATGGTTCTTTTGAAAACCCATCCTGCATTTACATGAAATAAGGCAGCTTAACAGCTAAGATGTTTCTGTTATGTAACCTGCTAATACAGAAAAGTTGGAAAAAAGGGCTAAATAGTCAAAAAGTACTGAATATTTGAAAGCAAAACCATAAAGATGTCAAAACTGCATGTCATATATCAGCATTACCTGTCAGTTCAAATCAGTTTAAATCTAAAAAAGGGGGGTTTAAGGATTGTAAACATATGCCAAGTACACTGAACAGCATGTTCTACACCTTCTTTCAACATACGTCATCACTGCCTGACTCACCCAGATGAACCAAATACACATATGCACAACCTGTCCATTTAACATTGGTCACCCAGACACAAACTCAATCCATTTAGACATACCTGTAAACTCTCACACCCTTATTGCAAACATATAAAGTCTACGTAAAAGCTGAATGTCACAGAGAAGCACAAGTTTTAGCAGCAGCTAAGTTGATTTTGGAGTGTGTGAAGCTTCTCTCTGCTTGTACTCTCATTCACTAATAATAAATGTCCACAACAACAGATCATTTCTAATAAGGGGGCAATTCCATAGAATGGAGTAAGGAAAACTACGCAGAGTCTTCTGCATCTGTGTCATGTCAAACTGTCTATTGTAATTCCAAACGACGATTTTCTTTGGAATCGTTTCTGCTTAAGGTTGTTGTACCGTGCCAACAGTTTTCACAAACACACAAAACAGATCTGAAGTCGGTGTGAAACACTTAGGTGAGCAAATTTTCTTCTCGTCTAATATGACCAACAACCTTTGGGCTGGTTTGTCAGAGGTGACTTGCAGACAGATGGAGGAATGAGCAGGTATGAGTCTAAAGGATTGATGCAACTCCTGACAAACTCAGATGGAATTTTCGATAATGCCTAATTGCAAAGTCAACCGATCACCGTGAATTTGAAGCGCAACAAGCAAACAACAGGTATGTTTACACGCACTAATTTTCTATTTCAGATTCTGCAATCCGGTTCATATTTTGGTTTACATTCTGAACAAAGCTGCTACAATGCCACTGAATCTACCATGGGTATAACTGTTATTTTTGACTTGTTGACAAGTATATGTCGAGTTCTTTATAAGCAATATTTAGTCAAATCAGTCTCCTTTACTGATCAGTTCATAAGATGTAAATAAAGATATGCACATTTGTAAGTAGTGAACCATATGTAAACAGATTATTTCATTAAAGGGCTCTTTTAAACATGCGGCGTGCAAGGTATGTGTGAATCTGATTGAGAAGATAGTTGCATTCAAGCATTTACATGCATAGTTTTTTCCTAATGATTGGATTGTTTCAGGTCTACACCACCCTTTTCAAACCAATTAAAATGTCATTTAGATTCAGCTCAGTCGAATTGATTTAGATGTTTACATGAAGGCTTTTCAGTCCTACTGAGGCATGAGTCCAATTACTAATGGATCATTTGGGTGCATGTAAACACAGTTAATATTGGTCAAGATCTGTGTATCATGTTAAAAGAAAAACAGAATACTCCTTGGGAAAATGAACAGATATCAATAGCAAATAAATCCATGATTCTCTGGCAAAGCCAAGATGAAATAGTTTTGACACCACAACAGTCTGTGGTCAGGGAGATCTTTATCCAGACACAAAAACATCATAATTAAACACTGTACTCACAGAAGACATAATGTGAGAGATGACAGAACCCTATTTTTTGTCTAATATCCCCTAGATTCCACAGACATTTTTTCGAGAGTAAACGGGAATGAATGCAGTTAATGCTGTATACTTCAACAAAGCATTGCTTCTGGCAAGCCATCTGATATACAGTACTGCCCCCTGGGCCGAGGTCCTCATCCTCCACAGCTGCTTCAAGATGACAGAAGTCTATCTGCACTGACAGTCTCAATCAGCAAAACCTGTTTCAGCTGTCAAACACCTTGAATTAAACATCCAGCGATTCAAACAATCTGGGCTTTACAAATGAAAGACAGAAAATATACCAGCATGAAATAATGAATTAGCTCCAGTGAACGGTTTACTATATTCACAATGCAGATGAGCAGAGGATACAGGATTGGAAACAGCACGACTTTATAACCCTAAAGATGAGCACATATTGTCTTGGTGGTTTGATTATATATCTATATATAATAATTAGATCTTATTTAAACATTAAAGGTCTTTTCCCTTATTTTTTTAAAGGACTGTGAACTAATAAAACAAAGCTCCATTATAAGAACTCATGAGTGAGTGTTAAAGACAAAAGTTCAGGTTCCAAGTCCAAAGACAATAAAAGTCATGACAGCATAAATAATAATGTAATGCACCTCCACACTGTCGAGTCACTATCACCAGAGCAACAACAGCAATCACTGTAAATTGCTTTTTAAAGTGTCTAGAGATTGTTCAAATATATAGAGAGAGAGAGAAATATGCATCTACTAAATGACATAATTAATATTGAACTTGAACAAATAAAGTTAATATATATTAAACTTAAAAGTATTATTGTATGAATATTGGATCATCATTATAAACTAATAATATTCATCAATAACCATAAAACGATGATAATAATTTACCTTTACGTTACAAAACAACGCTGGCTTGGGTTTCTTTATGTCTTTGGCGTATATGTCCATGTTTTCCTATAAAAGGTGAAGTTGGTTGTTAGGCTCGTTTCGACAAGGATGAACTAGACAAGTTTCCACGTCGGTGATCGTCTATGGGGGATTATATGACTATTATCAGTGATGTCACGAGCCCCGCCCACTGCTCCACGCGCGATTGTTTTGGTGATAGCCCCCCCTTCCCCTCCCTCTCTCATTTCCTCATATTCCACGGATTTACTGCACACTCGGCAAGGAATCTGTGCAAACACGCATCATAAACAGTGTAAATCATTTAACTGGATTCAGCCGGAGGAGAACAGGAGTATAGGCCACTTTTGCTCTTCTGTTTGTAAGCATGGCGTTATTTCACGGAATTCGCATTTGTAATAATCAATTTGACACACGTGTTTCTTACTCCTTTCTAAAATAACGTTATCTATGATCAAATTCCATATTTTGAAATAATATACATTTTGAAAATGGTGATGTTTAAGATGAGTAGATCCAGTGATCTGTGAAGAGATGTAGGCTAGCCCGTTTAAAACGTGTCGAAATTGTATTAAAATGATCAAACTATTTGTAAATGAGCTTTTCTTTATGAATACCGTACATTAATTAGATGTACGCATAACTGAAGAATAATAAGTAGCAGGCCTACATCTTGTTGTTTACTGGGTGTAGGCTATACAGTATGTCAATTTAACTAAAACATACACATATGGCAAAACTGACCCAAATAATGGTATTAATATAATACAACACCTGCAATATAAATCCAAAAAGCTTATACTGCATTATCTATTTGAACTCCAAATCACTGTTTATTAAGGGAGTTGAGACAAAATTGTTGCTATTTGCATGCTATAATCATTTAGTTCTTTCTTAAGGACTTGGTATCAGTAATTACATAGTAGCTGTCTTTGACACACAGACCACTTCAATTTAAAACTTAGTGATTTTTGCTCCACTGCTTTTACAGTAGCAAATCTTAACAGCACTTTCAAATGAAGTCACAATGAACTCCTGAATCAGGATATTACAGGCAGACACCACACAGTTGCTGGAGCATGAGTTATTTACAATGACATTCCAAAGCATAATTAAGGCTTGGGGGTGTTATACTGTAGGCCTACTCTTTGCCTAACGGAATAGAAACTTGCAGTGTAATTACGACCATACCAGAAAGTCCAATTCTCCTACTTTAATGCTCGCTGTGTCATACTGACGTTCATGACCGAAGCCCATGTGAGTCTTTGTCCATTACTGCACTATAGGGGTCAAAGTCCTACAACCTGATACAAGCAGAAGACGTTTTCTGTATTGCAAGATATATTGAAAAATGTTTTCTTTAATTTATCTTTAGAGGTTCAGAATTTTCTGATGGCCTTCCCCTGGGCCTCAAGTCTCCATTGTTCTGTAGTCAAGTGAAGCGAAACCTTGGAAAGGAGTACGATTTGGCACACGAGATCTCACTGATGTGGCCATACATGTTACATCACAGCTACGTCTCATTGAAATTCATTGTTGTAACATTGTTTTTTTCCTGACAAGTTTCCAAGAAGTACTTAGACTGCCATTATGACAGAGCTATTCTAGGGGTAGTTTACCCCAAAATAAAAAGTTGTCATTTATTACACTTTGTTGCAAGCCTGTGACTTATTTTTTTCTGCGGTGCACAATAAAACAAAAGTCAGTGGGGTCCATGTTGTTCGGACTTCAGCATTTTTCTAAATATCATATTTTGTGTTCTGCAGGAAGAAAAAAAATAAAAAATGGATAGCTCACCCAAAAATGAAAATTCTGTCATCAATTGCTCACCCTCAGGTTTTGCTCATCTTGAAGATATTTTAATGAAACCGAGATTTTTTGTCCCTCGGTTCAAAGTCAATCCCCCTAACATTTTCATGCTTCCAAAAGTTCTTAAAGCACTGTAAAAGTAATCCATTTATTTAAAGTTTAATTCAAGTCTTCTGAAGAGACACCGCCACTTTAAAATGATGAACAGATTTAATTGCAGTGCTGCAACAGAGTGAGATTATTGCTCTTAAATTGAGATAATTTCACCTCTTAATGGTGTTTTTAACTGTACTGGTCAAGCTAATGTTTTGATGTAGGGGGCTGATTGATAGCCTGCAGAATAGGCTGAAGTTATTCAGTATAATGCAAATTCTGTTATACGAACGTTTCACTATATAGATCATTTTAGCATCTTATTTATATTTCAGATAAATCAAGAATGTTTGCACTGACAAATATAAAACTTTTGATGCTTTTTTTAATGTGTTATTGTTATTAGAGTTGCTAGGCACCACCAAAAAGTACATGCAGATCCAGTAGCTAGAACAGCAGGGTAACGAGAAAGGATTGTAGTGGTCATATTAGCAATAGCAGCTTACTACCGTTTCTGGACAGAATGTTTCTCCTCCCTCTGTTCAAGAGAGACCATTGAGGAGACTCTCCACCCAAAATACCCATCCTGATAAAGTCATGTTGGCATTCATAAATACAGCAGCAAGCAGTAATTTTTGGGCCCAAGTACGTCAGATACAAAGTGACAAGCTAAGCAAGCATGGCAGGGAGCATCAGAGCAGTACAATGAAAGGCTTGCTATTTTTCAACATCTGCTTTTGCTGTCATTTACTCAGCAATATTATTAAAACTAGTTCAATGATATAGAATAACACCAAAAATATTACAATACTAATATTCTTTCCATTTTTGACACAAAGAAAAAGCGTTTCGGCATACATTATGTAAAAATTAAACATTTATTCTGACCTGTATTTCTAAAAATAAAAAAAGAATTTCACTTCTTTACAAAAACTTCTTGACACATGGGTAAAACCTAGTGGTTTGAAGGATAGTCATAAAATCTAAAGTTTTAAAATTATTATTTAAGTTCATATTTTGAGACTGACATGTCTTTTAACATGTCATTAAATTATTCTTGTTCTAAATATGCCTAAATAATAATACTATTTTTTTTACATATAAAATAATTACACTGAATGGCATTTTAGTGGGTGCATATCATGGTAAAAAAGACAACAACAAAACAGGACATTCTAATGGTTGGGGGAAAAAGTAAGATCCATTACACTTATGTTTGATGCTTGAAAACCCTTTTCATTGACCAATAAACACTGATCAACACACTTAAACAGAGCACATCAAATATGGCAAACGTAAGTTTGATTGCACTTGCTTGATGTCCAAGAACCAATGAGGTTTTGTTTAACTTGGATTTCTTGTACGATCTCTTTATGAACATTTAAAAGACTGAACGTTTTGGGGAAATGGACTTTTAATGAAGGGACAGAAATCTCTTGTTTTCATTAAAAAAAAAAAAATCATTAAAAAAGTGTTTCAAAGATCAACAAAAGCCTTGAGTTTGGAATGGCACAAAGGTGTGTAAATGACAGATTTTTGATTTTTCATTCAACAATGGAGACAGTCATTGTAGAGCTCCATTAAAACGAAATGCTATACCAGCAATAATACTGTGAAATTGGCATCATATGATAGAGAATAGAATTTTTAGAACAAGCAACCAAATGATCACCTACTTAAAACACAATTAATCATTTTTTAAAAAGCTTATTGTAAGCTAGTACCTGAACAAAAGGTTAACACTCCCCACAGTGCCTTCTTTTGAAATCTTACCATGGAAAAAGAAAGGAGTGGTTATGAAAATACAGGTCAGTTATACCAGACACATTATTTTTTTCTTAAGAAACAATATCTAATATGCTACATTGCTACATAGATAGGTGTGCATGCATTTATATAAGTTTAAGACACATTTGTTGAATATATTTTGCCATTAGCAAAGATTAAACTGTATATTATACAGAATAAAGCATGTCAGAACCAGGAAAAGAAAAACAATATCTCTGAAGTGTAATAATTTGTCTAAGCCACTACTACAATTTAAGACTAAGCATATTCAGCCTTCAAAAAAGAAAAAAAAAGTGACTTTCCATTACACCATTACATAAAACTGAAAACTTTTAGAGGTTTTACCCTCTTTGTGGGTGCAACAAACCAACAGATGTTTTCTTTTTCTTTGCATGACATCAAAAACAATAAAAAGAAACATAAGTTATATCATAGCTTTAGAAATGCTAATATTTCTTTACAATTGTATATACAATGTGTACTTTTATATTAAAATGCCATTAGAAATGCAGTGAAACGTACCATCATGCATTTAATAAAAATCATTTGAAATTGCTAACTTTCGGCTATGAAAAAATATAGTTCACTGATCGAATCAGTAGTTAAGCTTCAAAAAAGCAAAAAAACAACCTGTCAAATTACAGTGAATAAAGATTGCACAAATATGTAGTCTGCCAGCCCGCAAATTACTGATAGCCTTTTGGCTGCTCGGTCAAGATAAACATTTGCACAATGTTTAAAAGCACAACACTTATGACACCAGAGTAGGGGAAACTATTGCAAAATTGTTCCATTCAGAATAGTTCACAACAGCTTTGATCACTAAAAATAGATGCTTCTATTGTATCAAGTATTAAGAGGGGTCGAAAAAGTTTGCATATAGGTTTAAAACCATCCTCCAGACCAAATCATACATTAAAGGCAACAAACACAAACACTAAAACTGAGATCCCATTTTATTTAGAGGCCTCATTTAATTGATAGTTATGAATTCAGTTTACACAAAACCCTTTAAAAAAAGTCAACATGCAGTGATCACAAGGATAGAAAGAAGAGCCTATAGATGGAGAACAAAGGATCTGAAATTGTGTCTAGGCCGTACACTTCAAATATTCACAGTGACTCATGTTTCTTTTCTTGTCCATGTATTCATACGGATTTAAACATACAAGGAAGGCATTGTTCTGACACAGAACAGTCAAACATCAAAAGCTTTAGGAATTTGAAAAAACCCTGTACCAAAGTCCAGTTTGACTTGCAGGATCCCAACATGCTGCTTCAAACCTCCATGACCACCTCACAATTTAAGGAGGTAAAGCTTATGGTCAGCTGTAGGGCTCCACCATCTTCAGTCCCAAAAAGGAAAAAAGGACTTGGATGCCCAGGATGAGGCATTTTTTTCTGCACATTTACTGCAGCGGAGACCTGTTCTCTCTTTTTAAAACAAATAAATGCAAGACCAAATGCAGTGGAGATGAAGCTCCTCTCACTGAAGTCTATGAAAATCTATGTACAGATTACTCTGAGCAATATTTAAAATATCCAAAAGGAAATTACCAGACCTTTAGGTCAATTTCTTGTCATTTCTATTATTATGAAAAAGAAAAAAAGCTTCTTCGTGAAACAAAGAGAACAGCAGCTTCCTGTGGACACCCTAATACCAGCATTCCAAACAAGTGTGGATGATATTCATGAGAATCCGAAACAGTCCTTGATATTCACGCAGCTGTGATATACAAAAGATACTGACCTCCAAACCAAGCCACATTTCATATCGCATGAAACAAAAGCACTTTACAAAAATCTTATAAAGTAAGGCACTGCATTAACTTTCACTCTCTGGAATAGTGCTGTTCAACAACTCAGCTGGTTTGAGCGAGTTTAGACGTAGGCCCCTAAAGCAGCGTGGAACTCAGTGAGGCATTGGACGAGCTGTTGGAATTTTGGTCTCTCCTCCGGATCCAAGGCCCAGCAACAGGCCATCACTGCAAATCTGAAACAGAGAACATCTTCATATAAACAAAACATTTACTTTTATCAGATCGGTGACTGATGAAGCCGTAGCAGATTGGTCAAAGAAGAAAAAGACTTATTGGTCTTGATTACAGCTGACAGCAGCAACGTTCGAAAAGGGCTTGAGTGAAAGTTGAGATCGCCTTATCGCTCAGTTTCTATTCAGGCTTTCCAACACACAAGGCAAGCCACAGAGCAGTGATCCAATGCTGATTAGCTTTTCCTGCGTTCTCTAAACTGTGTTCCGGCGAGTGTGCGTTAGACAATAAATCTTGCTGTGTTTGGGTCACTGACATGGTCAACAGCGCTTGTTACTTTGTAATTCCTGGCTGGTACGGTAACCGCGGCTCTGGTTCCCTAGCTATTGCAGGATGCCGATAAGGTTGAGATTGTGCGGACTTGTTGTATTCGGATCAAACTGTCCATTTCATTTTCTAAAGGTTTCCTTACAAATTCATCAAGATTTAAGAAAGCAGTTGTTACTGATACTTTGGGAGCACTGCCAGTCACTCAGTAACACAAGTTCACGAGAGTTTATTCATTTTGCAATATTAACTCGGCACATGTTATTTTAAAAGAAATATTTATTCAGAAACGTATTCAAATACAGAAGTTAAATGTTTGAACCAAACTCACAGTTCATCGGGGCAGTTGATGGGTTGTGCTATTCTGTAGCCGTCCTTCAGATAGGCAGCCATCTCGAAGGGGTCGATGTCAACATAAGGAGTCTGTCCCAAGGTCATCAGCTCCCAGAGAGTAACCCCAAAAGCCCACTGTAAGGAAGCAACACGCAAGAGCTCAGAGCAGGCTGACTGAAATATAAAGATGATCCCTCCCTTTCGACAAGTGATGAGATCACTTGAGTCGGACGTTATTTAGTAAACAAACAGATAGTGTTTACAGACCAGTATTTGAATGCCGAAAGAAATTCCTATTAAAATCTTATAGGACATATGGGAAGCTTCTTGGAAGGAGTTTTCCACAGAAGATGGGGGGGGGGGGGGAGTCAGATTCCAGGTATTTATGATCAAATAAGAATAAGATGTTTTTAAAAATGCTGTTTTTAAGATTCATGTTCACAACATCTTTAAAGGGGTCATATGATGCGATTTCAAGTTTTCCTTTCTCTTTGGAGTGTTACAAGCTGAGTGTGCATAGATAAGATCCCTAAAGTTGCAAAGACTAAAGTCTCAAAACCAAAGATATATTCTTTATCAAAGTTAAGACTCTGCCACACCCCCCTAAAACGGCTCGTTCTAACACGCCCCCACATATCTACCACACTATGTGGAAATATTAGCATAATGCCGCCAAATGTGCACGCAAAGAAAGAAGGGTGGTTTCAGTAACCACAGTTAGTGTCGAAGCAGCATGTCAGGGAGACGCTGTATGATTCAGTGCAAAAGCAAAAGCACTCTATTTGACCTTCCGAAAGTAGATGCATTTAGGAATCTAAGATTACTTACAACAGAACAGCAATGCATTTTATGGCGCGTGTGTGAACCCTAGGAGAGGAGGTAATTAGGCTTTGCTATGGACAATCTGGCGTTCTGAATCAGTGCTACTGTGTTGTTATTAAGTTTAAGTATTTGCAATGACTGTTCAATATGGGGTTTCGCGAATCTTGTGTGGTAGTGTGCGCGCGGCGGGGTAGTTGTGTACGCGTGTGCGAGTGTGTGACGAGAGAGAGAGAGACGAGAGAGAGAGAGACGAGAGAGAGAGCTGTCTAGAGTTCTAAGACAGGGAGTCAGATGTCTTAACCGTGGCTTGTGTAATGCAAACACATTCATCACTGTGTCTGTCATGCGACTATGTTTCCCTTTCGGGCTTGAAATGATTGTAAAACTAATGACATTATTTACTGTTTAGTGCACTGGGTCAGCTGGCCAATCAGAGAAGACTGCGTAGTCGGAAGGAGGGACTTTGTAGAAAACGAAGCTTTTTTGAGAGGCGGGGCATAGAGGACCGACAATAATGTACAGTATATGAAAATAATGGTTTTTTTTAACATTAAAGCATGTCAACATGTTCTGTTACACCAAATAACACAAAATTAATGATCTTTAAAAAAGCATCATATGACTCCTTTAAGAACAATTTATTAGTGCTATTTCTAAATCAAAACATGAATAAACATTACAAAATATAATCCTTAGTTAATAAAAATTACTTGGTTTTAAGTTTTATTATCCCTTTATAAATATAAAAGTAATTTATAATATAAAACTGGGCAAATAACTAATTATTGGCTTTTCTGCATCAGTCAGAATTTTAAATATCAGTGCATTCCTTAAAACGGACAATCATGACAAATCATGTAACTGCAGAAACGCATATAAATATGAGACTGTTCCAAAAGGAAAAAAAGGGCCCCTATCTGGATTTGTTTGAGTCATGAGGCCCCCGTTAGGACATTTTAGGGCCACTGGAAGTATTCTGGAAACAAAGCATTCCAGTAACACAAAAGAAGGAAATGTGGTTTCTTTCCATTGATTTTGGACACAATCACAGCTTGTTCACTGAGACATTTAAGACGCTTCAAATCTAATAAATAAGCCACCATGCCTATTTAACATGCATAAAGATGTTTGTTCTACATCATTAGCTACGAAACAAACTGAAGTGCAAATTAGTGTAATTACAGCTCTTGTTATAAATAATGTTCAAGTCAATCAAGTTGATTAGATGTCAGTCAATAATCTTGGATATAAAAAGCAACGCGACTATAAAAAGCTGCATTACTTTCAGTGCAAACAGTTCTATATGTGTCTGCCCTTCAGGGAGATGTGTTGGAAAATGCTAAACCGTAAAAGTACTGTAAAAAAAAAAAACGATGTTTGCGCTTGAGGGCAACACACTCGACTGCACAAATTAATTCTCCCTATTCATTAAAAGACAATCATGCCCATCTTTCCTTTCTAGACATTTAAAAACAGACAGGCTTCTTTACATATAAAAGGATGTTGTCTTCCGCACTTAATGTGTTTTTTGTTTGTTGAGAGGCTATGAGAGGTAAAACTGGGCGCAGATCAAAGTTGACATCCACTGGTGATCTGGCATTTTGTCTTAAGTCTCAATGGGTGGGTGATATCCTGCACTACCGGCCCTTACGGTAAACAAATCTCCTGCGTATCCTAGTAAATGAGTACATTTCCATACCAGGCCACTGCTCATCACCAGCTCCTATTGTATTATAATAAACAGCGCTTTAATAATTGTTCCTGGCATGAGGGCAGCACCAGCTACTATTGTTCTGTTAGATTGAAAGGATGCAGAGGTCAGATCGCTGACAGGTCTTGGGCCGGTGTGTCATTTATGAGGCATCCAGGCGGCGTTCAGTCCTTCCTGACTGTCTAGGGTGGGTTGTTTCCTTGGCACTTTGAGTGAGACAGACGGGAACGTGGCAACAGTGTGTTGCCAGACAAACACAGTTTACTCCCCCATTCACTTTTCCCAGAAATACAAAAATGTGCCAGGGCTGAGTTTGGTTAAAAGGATAGCTCACCCAAAAATGCAAATTTGGTCCTCGTTTACTCACTTTTATGTTGTTTTGACCCACATATTTTTTTTCAAGGCAGAAATTAAGATATTTTTCATGAAATGAGACATTACTGTCCCTCCACTGAAAGTCCATGACACCAAAACTTTGATTCTTCACAAGCATCAACAAAACATTATATATAAGCAATCGATGGTAATAGAGTGGTTTAATCTGTATTTGCTTGATGCACAAGCTTACTGGTTCTTGCATGATACACAAGAATAAACATTACTGGTTCTCATGCATCAAGAAAGCATATTTGATCTTTATTTACCATATTTGTTGTGCTCCATGTATGTGCATTGATCAATATTTATATGTGAATAAAAGCCGAAATTAAATCAGTTTACCATATAAAGTGATCATATCTATTCAGAAGACTTCATAAGCATGAATCATAGTTTTTTTTTTTTTTTTACAATGTCTTTATGAATTCTGTGAAGCATTAATGTTCTGATGTAATGGTCTTTCAACAGAGTAACAGAAAACATTAATTTGTTTCATAGATAAACGCAAGTCTTTGGAGTTTGGAACGACATGCGAGTAAGTAAATGGTGGTAATTTCATTTGAGTGAACTCTCCCTTTACATTGCACTGTGCGAATATACTTGCGAAATTCTCTGAAATTTGATTGTACACCTATTATAGGACTATTACTCTGAATATAAACATATTAGCGAAATTCAAATGGGTGTTAACTGTGATATTGCTGAATACAGCTGACAATACAGGCCTCAACAAGTTCATGGGCACCTGAAGCATGATTACTGTAATTGTCAGCAATAACAATGCACGATGGAGCAGACAGTATGACGTCAAAGAAGTTACGCAATTTTAAATCTGTTACCAGGTTTTTACCAGTGCCATAAGAAAATACTAAAAGTGTACAACATTCTTTTATAGGCAAATTATCCATAGGAAGAGAAAAATTATACATTAGAGAACACCTGCTGCTGGTATGAAACAAAATATTATGTGAGTGCATGTTACAGTCTGTTGCAAAAAAAGGCATAAAGAAGCAGCGACTCTTACCACATCACTGGCACTAGAGAAGTCATTGTTAAGCAAACTCTCCAAAGCCATCCAGCGAACGGGTCGGTTCTCATTGTCCCCGAGGCAGTGATAGTCCATGGGGAAGAGATCACGGGCCAGCGCATTGTCTGTGATCTTCACTTGCATATGTATCAATTCTACAACAAAAACTTATAATTTTAAAAAAAATATATATAAATAATAAATAATATTATATATATATATAAGATCTATATATAGATACACACATACAGTGGGTACAGAAAGTTTTCAGACCCCCTTAAATTTTTCACTTTTGTTATATTGCAGCCATTTGCTAAAAATCATTTAAGTTAAATTTTTTTCCTCCTTAATGTACACACAGCACCCCTATGAACGAAAAACCAGAATGTTGACATGTTTGCAGTTTATTCAAAAAGAAAGAAAAACGAAATTCACATGGTACTAAGTATTCAGACCCTTTGCTGTGACACTATTATATTTAACTCAGGTGCTGTCCATTGCTTCTGATCATCCTTGAGATGGTTCTACTCCTTCATTTGAGTCCAGTTGTGTTTGATTATACTGATTTGACTTGATTAGTAAAGCCACACACCTGTCTATATAAGATTTTACAGCTCACAGTGCATGTCAGAGCATATGAGAATCATGAGGTCAAAGGAACGGCCTGAAGAGCTCAGAGACAGAATTGAGGCAAGGCACAGATCTGGCCAAGGTTACAAAAAAATTTCTGCTGCAACTTAAGGTTCCTAAGAGCACAGTGGCCTCCATAATTTTTAAATGGAAGACGTTTGGGACGACCTAGAACCCTTCCTAGAGCTGGCCGTCCGGCCAAACGGAGCTATCGGGGGAGAGAGAGCCTTGGTGAGAGAGGTAAAGAAGGACCCAAAGATAACTGTGGCTGAGCTCCAGAGATCCAGTCGGGAGATGGGAGAAAGTTGTAGAAAGTCAACCATCACTGCAGCCCTTCACCAGTCGGGGCTTTATGGCAGAGTGGACCGATGGAAGCCTCTCCTCAGTGCAAGCCACATGAAAGCCCGCATGGAGTTTGCTAAAACACACCTGAAGGAATCCAAGATGGTGACAAATAAGATTCTCTAGTCTGATGAGAACAAGATAGAACTTTATGGCCTTAATTCTAAGCGGTATGTGTAGAGAAAACCAGGCACTGCTCATCACCATCCAATACAGTCCCAACAGTGAAGCATGTGGTGGCAGCATCATGCTGTGGGGGGTTTTTCAGCTGCAGGGACAGGACGGCTGGTTGCAATCGAGGGAAAGATGAATGCGGCCACGTACAGGGATATCCTGGACGAAAACCACCTCCAGAGTGCTCAGGACCTCAGACTAGGCCAAAGGTTCACCTTCCAACAAGACAATGACCCTAAGCACACAGCTAAAATAACGAAAGAGTGGCTTCACAACAACTCTGTGACTGTTCTTGAATGCCCAGCCAGAGCCCTGACTTAAACCAAATTGAGCATCTCTGGAGAGACCTAAAAATGGCTGTCCACCAACGTTACCATCCAACCAGACAGAACTGGAGAGGATCTGCAAGGAGGAATGGCAGAGGATCCCCAAATCCAGGTGTGAAAAACTTGTTGCACCAAAAAGACTCATGGCTGTATTAGATCAAAAGGGTTCTACTAAATACTGAGCAAAGGGTCCTGAATACTTAGGACCATGTGATATTCAGTTTTTCTTTTTTAATAAATCTAAAAAAATGTCAACAATTCTGTGTTTTAATTCTGTCAATATGGGGTGCTGTGTGTACTTAATGAGGAAAAAAAATTAACTTAAATGATTTTAGCAAATGGCTGCAATAATAACAAAGAGTGAAAAATTTAAGGGAATACTTTCCGTACCCACTGTATATATAGATATATATATATATATATATAGATATTTCTAATGCAAATGGATGATAAAGAATGCATGGAGAGAATAAATAAATAAATGAAATGATTTACGCTTCATTCAATATTTTTCTTTTATTAATTTGGCAATTATCAAATGACATAAATGCGATAATGCACATCTGAACAGTCATTATCATAACAATTGCAATAATGACTGTTTGACTGTACATTATCTTTTTTTATAGCCAATGCCAATATGTAACACTTGGTGCAGCTTTATATTGACGCATGAAGGACAGTTGATGTAAAATGGTAAATAGTAGGAGAACATGAGGTAAAAATGGAACTTACACACAGTTTCTGGCAGCCAGGTCTTTGTGAATAACCTCTCTCCGTGCCAGATAGCTCATCCCACATGAAATCTGTATTGCCATGTGGACCAGGTCTTGTTGAGAGATTGCCTGTGTGGGTAACACAAGAGAGAGAGAGTGGACTAAATGGTTATGTGACCAAAAGGAGCCTACATTTTTTTTTACATTTTAATAAGAGAGGTCCAGCAAGAGAAATCAAAAGACACAAAAAGTGAGATGCATGACAAGTGGGTAAGCAGATGCTTGTGGTTATGCTTCACCTCTTTGGAAACCAGACTTGATGGAGCACCAAGTTTCTTTGCTGAATCTCATTTGGTAGGAAGAGTCTGGCTTCTGATGTAATGACAGTTACCTCACTAAACGTAAACATCCTTTAACTCTTTAGAGGGAGTGGCTCAACTGCAGGCATCCTTGTATAATCTATCTTGAGTCAGACACAACAAGAAACCCTGGGTGCTAACTGACAAGGTCATAACATGATGAGTGGCTTTTCAGATGAACTATACACAAGGCTTTAGAACAAAATAATTGCAGTGTATGACAAACTCGGGTGTCAGATAAGTTTGATGGTGCATGCTCATTCCTGTTTGTTCAGTGTGAATTTGGTTAGACTGAATTATTTACTCAAGAGAGAAGACATGTCGAACATGTAGAAGGGTAGGGATGGGTCAATGAGAGTGTCTTTTAAATCTCAACCTTTTCTTTTTAGCTGTCATGCCTTAAGGGGGATCGATTTAGACATGTAACTTCTCTGAGAGGGTGTGCTTTAGTGTGCCAGCAGTCAACAGCAAGTGTGTTTCTGTCAACATGCTAAACCCCTCTTTGAGAAGTCAAGATTGCAATTTATTCCCATTTGCAAATCACTCGAGAGCAATGATTTAGTTAGAAATGCACAGATATTAAAATACTAATAAGCTGATAATTATAAATGTCCAATATTTCAGTGTAAAAAAAAAATATGACGAAAAAGCGGTTTTAAAGTGCTACAAGTGAATTTAGGAATCACATTCTTTTTTTATGTACAATATGGAAAATATTCATTTTGACTGCAAAGGTAATCTAAAAGTAAAAACGAGAATAACCATGCACAATTAAGTATACAACACTGGCTGATATACAATCATTTAAAAGTCTATTCTCACAATGGCTGCATTTATTTGATTTGAATATTGTGAAATATTATTAGAACTTAAATTGACTGTTTTCTGATGTGATGTGATTTTCTGATATGAATTGTAATTTATTCCCGTGATGCCAAAGTCTTCAGTGCCACACGATCCTTCAGAAATCATTTTAAAATGATGATTTAGTGCTCAAGAAACTTTTTTTTCTATATTTATGTGGAAAACAGTTGTGCTGCTTAAAGGGTTAGTTCACCCCAAAATGAAAATTATGTAATTAATTTCTCACCTCATGTCGTTCCAAACCCGTAAGACCTTCATTCATCTTCGGAACACGAATGAAGATATTTTTCATGAAATGTGAGCGCCGCAACGCAACTGTAATGTTCCCAGATCCAAAAACGTAGTAAGGACATCGATAAAACAGTCCATGTGACATCAGTGGCTCAACTTCACTTCTTGAGCGCAAAGAAAACAAAAAAATTTTTCTAAAAAAAAATAACAATTTATTTATTTAACAATTCTTCTCCCCCGAGTTAAGTCTTCTGCCATTTTGGAGAGTACCCAAGAGCGTAATCGACGTAATCAACGTTGTTTACGCTTAGGGGAAAGCGTGTGTATGTGTTGTGATACTCCCTAAAATTAAGAATTGTTGAATAAATTGTGTTATTTTTGTTTTCTTTGCGCTCAAAAGATTACGATTGAACCACTGATGTCACATGACTGTTTTAACGATGTCCTTACTACGTTTCTGGACCTATGGCGTTATTTTAATGACAAATGTCGAGAGTGCATTGTTGTAGAGCGAAGGTAGATTAATATAATGCGCAAGCACGAATCTCCCCGCTAGCGCACGGATTTCCTTTGCTCTCGCACAAAACCGGACGCGCGTGCTCAGATACACGCTGCTCTCGCCCGGAGAGTGTCTCTCCTCTCACTCAAACTGTGTCCTCTGCACTCTCAAATCTCTCTGTGCTCATGCACTATAGATATTAATTATTTTTCGCACCTGAATTAAACGCTGTCAAAAGTTATCATTATGCCCTTTTAAAAAGTAGTCTCAAAACAGATTTGTGCAGGGCCTTTCCTTGATTTTTTAACATAAACTGGTTATTGTAGCTACTTTGTTTTACTATATCTCTTTTATGTTTGTATTTTGATATTTTCTGAGAATGTACATATGCATCTCTTTGTAAAGTAGGCTACTTTGTATACACTGTTTTAAAAGGTGCTATATAAATAAAGCTTAAACCAATCAGACATTTACAACTGACCGATGAAAATACTACGTGAAATCTAATTGGCTGAGTGAACTGAACCTGGAATTCTTTTGACAATCAAAGCTGGATCTTTAATTTCTTTCCAGTTTAATAATATTTATCAATGTTAATTAAATGTAGCCTATAGAAATGGCCAGGAATTGGATGCTTGGATGATTTGTACATAACCTCTGTCCAACTGGTTGGTCTCTGAGCAATTTATCTAAAAACAACATATTATAGCCTATGGCTCTGAAGACTTCATATAAAACATCAATGTTATGTCATAATATGTCAGATACCTCAACTGAATTTAAAATAATTGCTTCTCAGTTGGTATGATGGCAATAATAAGTAACAACTCCTCAAATCAACATCAAATGCAAAAAAATAGATGTAAATGATGCAAGATAAATGCTCTAATAGCATCGCTGTTTGGACATTTATTGGGAGTTTTTTTTTAAATCCAGTGTTTGTTTTCAGTTCTGATTTTTTTTCATGAAAATCTACTTAATATCAGCTACACATTCAATGGCACTCTCCTCCAAAACAAATGCAAATGCATTAAACCCATAGAATAGAATGTAGTAATGTTATGGCAAATATGAAAAATTAATTATAGTGTTATATTTGGTCTCCAAATCGTAAGTATTGGTTTAGGGAATAGTGCATCTGACCCATATCTAAATAGTTCTGTCTTAAATCATAAGATTACATTCAGCGTGTATCTGAACGCGAGCGTATTAATGCGCTTTCATGCTACAATAATGCGCTTTCGACATTTGTCATTAAAATAACGCCACAAGACCTGGGAACATTACAGTTGCATTGCTGTCTATGCAGGGTCTGAGAGCGCTCACATTTCCCGCTTCAAATTTCAAAAATATCGTAATTTGTGTTCCGAAGATGAATGAAGGTGTTTTACGGGTTTGGAACAACATGAGGGTGAGTAATTAATGACAGAATTGTCATTTTTGGGTGAACTATCCCTTTAATATTTTTTTGTGGAAACTGTAATGCATCTTTTTCATTAATCATTTATAAGTAGAACGATTCAAAAGATGCCATACTTGAAATAGAAAACCTTTAACAAGTCTCCACTGCTACTTTTGATCAACATAATGTGTCTTTGTGGAACAAAAGCATGTGGGAAAAAAACCTACTCGAAATTCTGATTGGTCGTGGTGTATACACAAAATACAACACCACCAATACATCATACATGCATTGTTTATTCAGAAAATCTATACCCTATTTATTTGATTCCTCTACATTCAAGCATTGTTATTTATTTATTAATATCTGGTCTTTGAGCAGTAATGCACATAGAATGCAATGTTGCACATCCCTAGGGCGTTAACTTTTAAAAACGGATCTCAGGGTCCTTGCATACTGCTCCATTCAGTCTGTCTCTGTCCAGATGTTTGATCAGCATCTGGTGGACAGGGTACAAGACCCTAAACCAGCCTAATTATACAGTGCTACCTTAAGACTGACTAGTCATTCAGACAGAGCCATTTTCAAAGTATGTAGTTTTGCACAGACATACATCTAAGATTCAGTTCAGGTGAGAGGGGAACATTTTGGCAGTAAATACTAAAATAAATCATCCACTTTCAATGCCAAAATGCAGGGTATTAACTATAGCATGGGTAGTTTACATGATTTATGTTTTTCCAAAAAAAGAGAGTGCATTGAGGAAGGAAGTATAGCAACACTGCCACAACAAGCTTGGTCTTGAAGAGGAAAAATTGATAGCTTAAACCACCCATTTAACCATTTTAAGAATACACTGGTCTGACTGATCGAATATATGTAATCTTGTCTTTGAAGAGGGTTCAGTGGCAGCTGAATGAAAGACAGCCCAGGGTTAACATCACAAAGGCTCGATTGTGAACAGTAAACTACTGTAAAGCAAATATCATAGAAAGTTCACTCGATGTTGACAGAGGATCTGCACAATGAATTCACTGTTCAGAAGAAAGCAATTAAATCAGGATAATCTGAACACTCCAGGTGTTCTGCTGGAGGGTCTCTAATATAAACACCTGCCTTAGACTGATTTATAGTTAACAGTAGAAGGAGTGTCATTACGCTACTTAGCATTAGCTGAATTCACAACTGCTCAAAAATCACTCTCTGTGCAAATGTCGATGCAGTTTAAATGTTGCATGTTAAATAAAACAACCAGTAAAATAAGTGTGCTGATTTTTTCAACTAAATTAATATCAGAGCAATGAAGGAGTGCTCTGATATCTATCAAACTCTCTTTGATTATACAAGCATAAATGGATTAGGTAGACTTGGTCAAGCTTATTGTGGCAGTAGTGTCATAAAAAAAAAAAAAAGACAAAATGTCACAAATTCACCTTAAAATCTAATAAATAAAATAAAATAAAAATACATTTGTGGAAGTCTTACCTGTGGGTTGTTGGCCTCAGCAAGCTTACATTGGCGCAGGAAAAGCTTAAGATTTCCCCAGTTCATATAGGGCAGCAGGACCATGGGCTTCTCACCATCTTCTATACACACATGGCTGATGGGTAACAGGTTCCTAAGAGCGAATAAACCAAAAAAATTGAAAAATAGGTTAAGATTTAAAACACATTTCTGCACATTTAATGAGTGGGGACTGGGGAATACAATTAAAACAAGAATTAGAGAAATGACTTACTGTTATTAGATTCCCACTAGCAATGATACACAAAGTAGACAGGAAGTGACATGTTATCCTAAGGTACTTGGTCTGTCCAAGACTAATTTCAATCAGTGATTCATTTCTGACGAGGAAAAACTAAAGTCATGGGCTGCGCTGACCGTTTAACCTCAGACACGGGTCTGCGTGACTGCAAAGCTCGGAACGCTCAGGACAGGATATGGGTCTGAGCCCATCCCAAAAGGCAACCAAGCGGGAAACAGAAAAATCTAAACAGAATGTTTGACCTCAGGGCTGTTGTAATGCTGCTATATTAATATCAGCAAAATGATTATGAACAAAGATGAAGAGATATTAAATATGATGTGAAGTGATACTAATAGATGAACACCAGGATTACAAAATTAGTATTCAGTTTAAAATGTAATTGTCATTGCATTGTTCATGTCAAAATTACAGTATATTAATTTTGTTAGTATTTTTTTCAGTATTAATATTTTTAGTTTTCATAGGTTTCAGTAGTTTTCATAAAAAAATAGATAACCAATGGCCAATAAATGGCTGATATTAAAATTATATACTTTTCTAAATAAAATTAAAATTAAGACAAAAAAAAAACACGTCACAAGTGATTTTAGGCATCACAACAATATAATGTACAATAAAAAATAGATTTTAACATTCTGTAAAAATTATATTTAACAGTTCAACAACAATTTGTTTTTTTTTAAAAGATCAACTTTACACAAGACTCACTTTAAGTTACTCTGAAATATAAATTACTGATAAATTTCTAATATCTGTTGATATTAGATAACCAATGTGGTACCAGTAAGCCTCTATATTAGTGTATATTAAATGCCCGGGCCTTGGATCCAGAACTGGATTTGTTCAGATCTTTTGTCAGACAGCCAACACCACAGAACAACTAGTCACTGGATTTGTGAAGTGTATTTTAGTGATCTATTTACACTAGTTTTTGTCTTAATAATAGATAGTTATAGTTAACAGTGATATGAAGACACAAAGTGATTAAAAATGATGGCACAAAGTGATTTATAAGAATAGTTCATAAGAAATGCAGAATGTCTGAAACCACATGCATTTCTATGAAGGAAACTTGGTAAACAAGAATACGTTAATAAAGAGAGAACGCAGAAGACGACAGTAATTCACACAGCAGAGGAAGTGTGTAGATAAGTAGACCTAGAAGTGTCATAGCTGCAACTGTGGTCATCATATTGCTGCCACAACATTCAAACATTACACAACATGCTTCCACTGTGGACAGGGTAATTTACCTTTCATGAAAGTATGGTAATTTATATACACAAGTATATTATGTCATCATTCTTGAAACCTCTAATCAGCATGTGTTTGATGACGTTACAGGGATTGTTTGTTATGTGAAGTGAACTTCTATAGGTATTCTGCGCTCAAAACACATCTATGGCAAGCTTTGTTCATATATGAAAGGATTGGATTAAAGCTGAAGTTTAACACACACACACACACACACACACACGTACATTATTTATATATATATTATATATATATATTATATATATATGATTGAAGATTCATTGCAAAAACCGATAAACGCCACTTTAAAAAAAAAAAAAGAGCTGATTGCCGTGCATTATTCTCCACATATAGCGCGATCTGAACCCTAAACACGTTTTGTCAAAAAAGCCGGTTTTGTCCACTTTCAAGTCATCGTGAGTGCACATTTTACTGCTGGAGCCGACAAGCGCCCTTGTTGTTTTTTGAACAGAAGCCGATAAGTCCATTTTAGCGAATCAGCGCGCTGTATTCAGGTCAGGCGGCAAGGCTACATTCACTTTGAAAAGACGTGCTATCTGAGAGGAGTTTCGTCAAAGCTGACAAAGTGATCGAGGATGGATAATTTCGACAGACTTGATGAACCTGTGATATCTTCTTCAGGGCGAAAAAGGAAAATAAAAGCTGAAACGTTTTCACGGAACCTTGCAAAAGCAGCGCGTTACAATGGTGAGGGAAAAGCTCCGTGTATTGCGTGTAATCACATCCATACAGTTTATGATCACAACAAAAACAACATTTGTCAGGCATCTACATTATCATCTGAGGAGATTACAAAGATTAAACAAGTTTTAAATATTGAATGTGGTCGTTTAACATCTGCTTTTGCTATAAATCAACTTTAATCTGTAAAAAAAAAAAAAACATAACTTTCAAATAACTTTTAATTTTGTAAATTACCTGTATTTGTTTAAGTTATTACTTAATCAAAACAACCCAACTGCAGTTTGATTGATATTACTTGGAATGCGCAATAAAAAAAACGTGATTTCTGAAAAAAAAAAAAAAAAAAATCGTTATCGGTTTTTGCAAATTAACCTTCATATATATATCTATAATTATAAAAAAAAAATTATTATTTTATTTTTTTTGATGCAGCACTGGTAGCTTCAGTAACTCACCTGTGGTGAAGGCCCCGTAGTTTACAGCTTTCTGTAAGCATCATGGTCACCTGTACCTCTGAGGCGTGATCTGCACAGCCAAATGCAAGAACAAACAGTCAGGGATGTGTGACGCAAACCTGAACAACCCAATCTTGAGGGAAATTTGAGAAAATCAACTGACAAAGTCTTCTCATCCCTCCACACACCAATCAAAACAAACCCTCAAAGATCTGGAAAAAGCCCGATCCTAAATGTCAAGCAGCACTAAAGGATAGAGGAAATATCTGAACATTTAGTCAAATTCATTAGCTGTTTCCACTCAACTAATTTTGGTATATCGCATTAAAAAATAAATAAAAAAAGCGCTGGATGGAAACGCCAAGATGTGCATAAATTCTAAAAATGCACATAAAAAAAAAAAAAAAAAAACGTATGCACTCAACTAAATGGATAAATTTCTTATCCGGTAAGAAAACATGCACATAAACTATGATGGAAACACTTTTACAGAATACATTTTTTAATTCGTATCAAAAAAGACATGTTAATTTGCGATGGGGCTGCATAAAACTGGACCATCCCAATGGACCGACCTCATTGCACAGCATCTGAAATTCTAGTTTTGTCATTCTAAAATGCTTGAGCTATGTCTTGTCAAAGGGCTTTGTTATAATAAACTCCCAGAACGGTGTTCCCAGACAGCAGGCGAAAATAAGATAACATGTCCGCTTTTCGTCTGCACGCTCTGAAGCTCGTAATTTATTGTATACAAAAATTATTATATACAGTGCCTTCTCTTACTGCAGCAAATGTAATTTTTCTTCGTGATATTTAGCGCAAGTTAATCAGGAAGTGACGATGATATTCCAGTTTTGCGCTTAAATTTAATTCGTAACTTTGGATGGAAACATAGCTACTGTTAAATTAAAAGGATTGTGTCATTATTCCCTTAAACATTTTTCCATGCAATTACAATGAACAGGGACTATACATTTTGAAAAGAATGCAAAAAAAAGTCAAAAATGTAGATTTGTTCCTCACACAATGCTTTCCTATGGCATATGAACTACTTTTATGATGCATTTGTCAGCATTTTTGGAGTCACAATACTTTATTTTTAGATTCACCAATTGAGTTTAAAAAAAAGAATAAAGTAAGCCATAGAGGTTTGTAATGAAATGTGGGTAAGCAAAAAAAAAAATTCTGTGAACTATCCATTTAAAAGAACATTAAATCAAGTGAATGATCTGTTGGATCTTATTTGATCTGTTTTGCCCCATCAGGCAAGTCCTTGTTAGTAAAAGGTGCATGTAGGTCCTGAACAACCCTCCACCTTGCACTTGAGAAAGTTTGATTACTTTAAAAGCAGCCTAACTCCTTTCAGCCAGTCTCACAGATTACTGGCTGAGTGAACACATTTAGAATGAGTTCACAAAGGTCTGGTTTTATCTTGGAGCACAGCTTTTGACGGATGCTTGGAGAGTATGTGTGAAGTGTATTGTTTCCTGTCCCTTGGACAAGGGCCGGGGTGGAAACCGAACAGATTGGCACAGCAGAGGCTGGTACAGTGGCATTGTCTGGTGGTTGGCACCAGTCCTGCGCTGGGTAAACAGGGCACAAGGGCAAATGAAGGGGTGACCAGTGTGACGGGAAGTGCTTAAGTTTCTCATGGCATTTTCATTTTCTAGAGAAACTGATAACTGTCATAACTGAAAACTATATAATCAATATTTTAAAACACCCCATTTTCATTATTGTATTATGAACTTTTGAACTTCACAAAGAGGTTCATTATCACAAACAATCCCAAATGATTTTCCTGAGAAAAGAGTTATTTTCATTCATGTTGGGAAAGTTATTTTAAATTTAAAAGTCACTTTAGAATATTGTACTCTAGGGACATATCAAATGAGAGTTAAAAGAGAGGATTTACCTTTCACTGCTTTCACAAAGACTTGTTTCTCTTTGCTTGGGTCCTTCTCGTCAAGCAAGACTCCATGAAAAATGCGGCCAAAGGTCCCTGAGGATAAAAAAAAAAAAAAAAAAAATCATTAGGTAAACAGCCGACATCTCGAGTAATAGAACTCTACACAGACTGAAATACACAGATTGTCTCACATAAGGCTGGCCAGTAAATAAGAATTATATATATAAATAAATATAATATAATAGAATATATATATATCCATATATTATATATAGTATATCCATATATTCCTGGGGTAAGGAAATTATTCAGACCCCCTTAAATTTTTCACTGTTATATTGCAGCAGTTGCTACAATCATTTAAGTTATTTTTTTTTCCCCTCAATGTACACACAGCACCCCATATTGACAGAAAAACACAGAATTTTTTTTTGCAGATTTATTAAAAAAGAAAAACTGAAATATCACATGGTCCTAAGTATTCAGTGACACTCATATATTTAACTCAGGTGCTGTCCATTTCTTCTGATCATCCTTGAGATGGTTCTACACCTTCATTTGAGTCCATTTGTGTTTGATTATACTGATTGGACTTATTTGGAAAGCCACACACCTGTCTATATAAACCCTTACAGCTCACAGTGCATGTCAGAGCAAATGAGAATCATGAGGTAAAGGAACTGCCTGAAGAGCTCAGAGGAAGAATTGTGGCAAGGCACAGGTCTGGACAAGGTTACAAAAAAATTTCTTTTGCACTTAAGGTTCCTAAGAGCACAGTTGTCTCCATAATCCTTAAATGGAAGACGTTTGGGACGACCAGAACCCTTCCTAGAGCTGGCCGTCCGGCCAAACTGAGCTATCGGGGGAGAAGAGCCTTGGTGAGAGAGGTAAAGAAGAACCCAAAGATCACTGTTGCTGAGCTCCAGAGATGCAGTCGGGAGAAAGTTGTAGAAAGTCAACCAATCACTGCAGCCCTCCACCAGTCGGGTCTTTATGGCAGAGTGGCCCGACGGAAAACTCTCCTCAGTGCAAGACACATGAAAATTTGCTAAAAAACACCTGAAGGACTCCAAGATGGTGAGAAATGAGATTCTCTGGTCTGATGAGAACTTTTGGCCTTAATTCTAAGCGGTATGTGTGGAAACCAGGCACTGCTCATCACCTGTACAATATAGTCCCAACAGTGAAGCATGGTGGTTGCAGCATCATGCTGTGGGGGTGTTTTGCAGGGACAGGACGACTGGTTGCAAATCGAGGCAAAGATGAATGCGGCCAAGTACAGGGATATCCTGGACGAAAACCTAGTGCTCAGGACCTCAGACTGGGCCGAAGGTTAACCTTCCAACAAGACAATGACCCTAAGGACACAGCTAAAATAACAAAGGAGTGGTTTCATAACAACTCTGTGACTGTTCTTGAATGCCCAGCCAGAGCCCTGACTTAAACCCATTTGAGCATCTCTGGAGAGACCTAAAAAATGGCTGTCCACCAACGTTTACCATCCAACCTGACAGAACTGGAGAGGATCTGCAAGGAGGTATGGCAGAGGATCCCCAAATCCAGGTTTGAAAAACTTGTTGCATCTTTCCCAAAAAGACTCATGGCTGTATTAGATCAAAAGGTGCTTCTACTAAATACTGAGCAAATGGTCTGAATACTTAGGACCATGTGATATTTCAGTTTTTCTTTTTTAATAAATCTGCAAAAATGTCAACAATTCTGTGTTTTTCTGTCAATATGGGGTGCTGTGTGTACATTAATGAGGAAAAAAAATTAACTTAAATGATTTTAGCAAATGGCTGCAATTTAACAGAGTGAAAAATTTAAGGGGGTCTGAATACTTTCCGTACCCACTGTATGTATGTGTGTATGTATGTGTAATATATATATATATATATACACACAATGATTTGCTTAAGCAACATGTTAAAACACTTTTTTTGGCAAGTAAACAGGCTGTCAGACTAATTTTGCAATCCCTCCCATGCAACTCACAAACATGTTCAATACCATCTCGGATTTAAAATTCAGTAGCAAAAACTAGAGTATGTACGTTAGATTGTTTGAACCGATTCACAGAAATGAATCCGTTTCAATGAACCGTGTTGGGGTAAAAGGACTGCATTCATCATTCATATATTTTAAATATCATGAAGTTCAAACATATGTATTTCGCTACAAGTCCTACGCTTCTTGTTTCACTGCATCTTTGGGATAAAACAACATGCCAACTTTTGCACAGCAGGTCTGAACAGGTATCCTGGATGACCTCCGAGAATAAACATAGCATGGATTTACCAGCAGGCGCAGGACAGTCTCACCTTTTTTGCTGTTCTACAGACAGTTGGACATCGTTGCAGTTCCCATAAGCTCAGATGACACCATGTAATGGATCAGTGCATCTTGCAGAGCAGTAGACCTCAGAGTAGGCTGATTTAGGGGTAGTGTTACTAATGCTAGGGGCCAGCACCACATTGTCTACTACTTTTCCCTCTTATCCCCTCTCTTGCTGCCATGCTTGTTATAACATGCCAATTGTTACTTGTACTGGTAAAAACAAAATGACTGAGCAAAAGAACAACATGTTCCATGGATGGTGTGTTTCTTGGTTGCAATGCAGAACTTACATCTAACCTTCCAAAAAAAAAAAAAAAAAAAGGCAAAAGCATACACATTGCATTATACATTATGCAACCAGCTGGGTTCCCGTTTCAATTGCTTTAGGTAGTTTATGATAAACTGGTTAAGTGAAAGGATAACTGCAGTCACACTTGAGACGACCATGATCATTATGCTGGGCATTGGGGGAAATTCTTGTTAGGAAGACGTCTTTAATGGTTGCTCAAGTTTTGGTCAAGAAACTAAGCACTGAATGTCCTAAGACGCAACATGCACTCTGTTTTACAATGAAAAGGCAAAGTTGCCCAGCTCGGGAATGGCACAGACCTTACATCATTATAGACCTAAAATGTACTCTATCCAAGTACGTGAACACCGATGCAAGATCAATTTGACCTGCATTGCTGCGTCCTGAAATGTTCACGAGTCTGTTAAAGTTAGACATCCCTAGCTCTCCTTGGAGCGTTCGATAGAGAAGTAGCAATGCTGTCATTCAAATGTTTTCAATCGGTCAGTTGATTCAGTTCACAGAACACGGTCAATGCCCTGCAATCAACTAGATATCTACGTACTTACAGCTCAATGGAATTTGAAGTTTTTATTCTTTTATTTTAAGATTAGGAGTGATTATGATAACTTTTACAGTGTAAATTTTGCATAAATCCATAGAAATTCCTGGGGCAAAATACACATTATCATACAATAAATGCTTTAAATTTTTTGTTAGGTGGCAAAAAATGTGTTCATAAGATCTGCATGTCATTTGCAGATTCCATGTCCCTGTAATAACACAAAACCCATCAAAACAGAGAAAAACACACTAAAAATGCTCTTAGCATTTGTTTCATAATGTATTGTATTCTAGACAGTAATGAAAACACGAATAATTCTGATATGTCATTCAAAATGGCCTTTAAATCAATGTATTTTCTGGTTTGTTTGTTACTTTTTAAATGTTTAATTACACCAGTAAACTTGTTCGTTACTCTTTAGCCTAATAACACCTAAACCTTTTAAAACTGTAGTTTAAAACTAATGATTACATTTATGCAAAGCTGATTAGAGTCCCTTGTCATTTATGTTCTCCATTTGAAAATTCAGTCTACGTTTAATATCATTATTGCTGCTTCTGTTATTATTAAGCATGGTTTAAAAAATTATTAGTTAACATGTCGATTTCGTACCGTGCTTCACTAAAAGCTATCGTATGGTTTTACAAGATGTTTGAACCACTTTTATGATACTTTCAAGTTGCTTATTTTGTCACTTTAGAGCTTGACAGCCCTCATTTCTCATTCACCCTCATTATATGGAAAATGGTAGTAAAGATATTTACAAACAATTCACTTTGTGTTGCACAAAAAAAAAAAAAGGTAATACGGTTTGGGACAGCAAAAGGATAAACAGACCATTTTTCATTTTTGATTAAAAGGAGCCATGCCCTTGTGCTTCTGACCTTGGTATTACTACAAAGCAATTGCAGAAAATGTTTAATAAGTAAAAGAACTTTGAAATTTGCACTTTGCATAAGGCCATTCAAATACAAATTACTGAGCTGGTCATAAAAAAAAAAACACAAATGCAAATGGGCCCTTCAAAAAGGATTAATCTGACATTCCCCCAAGTGTCCAATAAAATTGGTTTAATCAGATTAACCAGCTTTAGTTTGCCAAGTCAGCACTTAAAACACAACACAATAACCCTTATAAATAATAAATCAGCTTCATCAAGCTTGTGGGCACACGTACAAAATGAAAGTCTCACTGATGGAAAAAAAGATGCTACAGAGGGGAATTACTGCATTGAGATTTTGCAAGAACGCAAGTCAAACAAGGTGGGTTCTTGACGCAGTTTTGTTTATGTTTTATATCTTATGTGACTAATGACATGTGTGTCAACATCTTCTGTGCAAGCCCAGAGCTGTGCTGGCACAAGGCCCAGCAGAGAGCTTTTCTGTTTGGACTCCAATTTAGTGCTTGAGTGCAGATTTCCCGCTGGAGCACAGCACTTGTGTGATCCAACAAAATTATTTTGCAGGGGGAAGTGTCTAACCTCAAATGGAGCGGCCAAATGACGCGTTTGTTTGCCATGATGCAATTTCAGCTGAACTGGTCGTTCAAAAGAACCACTAGATCTCAATGGAACTGAGGTGGACAGATTACTAAGTATTGAGTCTTTCAAATGCACAGTATTAACTTGCTGTGGTTTCCATGTGCGTCTAGATACCTTCATGCAAGACGTCTCGGAGTGTGACTCTTTCTCTGGAAATGGCGATGTCTTTGACCTTTGCCTTGGCCTCAAGGAGAGTGACGCTTCTCAAGTCGTTCTTCTCTATCCGCAGCGAGGGATAACCTTCAATCACACACACACACACAAATATCACATTAAAATAAGTGTTAACAATTCACATTAGAACTAATTAAAAGGCTATTACAGACAAATCAAAAAGACAATTCAGAGAATGACAGAGGTTTGCAGTGTTATTTTAACAACTGGAAGTATTTAAACACTTCATCAATGAAGTAAAACCCCAGCTTTGCCAAAGGCAAACACTGCAGTGTCACTCTTGCACAACATGTTTTGGTGTGTAACTGATTTTATCTCACAGTTATACAGAGTCAATTGTATTAGATGTTTAGAGAAAGCTGAATGTTTTATTCTGTCATTTAGCTACAGAGTACTTTAAATACACAAGAACATCCCCCCCAAAAAAAGGTCAAAATGTACTGTGAGCACAAATACCAGTACATAAGGCTGTTTAAATGTGGTTGTGTATCCTGATAAAAACATTGTGTATCCTCATGTGTTGTTTTTAGGTTTACATGTCTTGATTGAACAATTTTCCTGTTTATATTCAATACTTCACTGTGTCTTGTGGTAAACATTATCTTAGTGATTATATAAATACAGTTGATTATGAACCCAGAACAAAGTGTAAATATATAACTTTTCACTAACAATACAACAACAATACAGTGTTCTGATTCATTTGGACTACATTTCTCCACTCATACTAAATGTGCATGATGCTGCCCCCAAGTGGTTATTATGGGTAACTAATGTAAAACTGCTAACATTCCTTATAGTCTATTTAAAATATATTAAAATGGAAAAAAAAAATTTAAATTGTCATAATATTTAACACTTAGTTTAAAAACATTCCAAAATTTTTGTAATGACTTTAAACTTTTCTACAGTAGTGTAGACAAAAAGTGCAGTTGATAGTAGACATGGTAGAACCTTTTTTCTAAACTATGCTCAACAAGGGGGGGGGAAATCATACAGGTTTGGAACAACATGAGGGTGAGTAAACGATGACAGATTTTTCATTTTTGGGTGAACTAATTTACCATGACTATCTGATTTTCCTTCTCGTCATGCAAATGAGAACATGTCTTTGCACCACTGTAATAATGTAAACCAATGAACGAGCTCGGTGAAGACCAGTAAGAACAAAACAATGGGGATGGTGAAGAAGAAACCAGGTTAAAGGTAGTTGGTTTGTGAACACGATTAAGTCATGATTCCCTGTTGCTCTCTCTATCTGCTTCACAGCAGCAGAACTTACTTTTGGTTTCGTGCGAGGGGGCACCAGGGTGAGGGAAGGAGGCGCCTGCAAGTTGGAGCATGGGTGCAGAGCCAGTATGAGCATCTGATCGAAAAATGAAGGGGGTGGAGGGAGGACAGAGTGAGAGAACAAAAAAAGAAAGATGGAGAGAGGTATATGAAGGATGGATAATTATAGCAGGTAGATGGTGCCTGAGCTATTCCACACACAAGAACAAGAGTGAGACAAGAAAACACATGGTATAAGCATGAAAGTGCACCAAGCATGTAAGACCACTAGGAGGCGCTAAGCACAATGTGAGTGCACAGCCTGGGCAAAATGGAGCAGAAATCTCCACCATCAAATCTCCACACTGGTTGATTTAAAATAACTTTACAACTTAATTGCTTTTGAGGAAGAGTATTCGCTAAAGCTGGCCTTAAACATCGCCCACAACTGTTGACACCAAATGCTTTAAAGTACTTAGCTGCATCTGAAAACACTTACTATTGAATATGTAACACATCTAATGAAGAACTTACTTCTAGACCATTCTGTATGCATGCATGTATAAAAACAATAACATTCGCAATGCTGGAATTGTTATGCAACCTACATGAGCTATATTTGCTGTCATTTACTAATATAACAAACAACTTCTCTCATGTGGCATCATTTTTTGCCTTCCTTTTTTATGAATGCTGTGTATTTGGACATTTTACTAAATTGCCATTGCTTTTTGCATACTGTACAGTAGGGAAGTAGGCATATTTGGATGCATGAAGTGACAACTGTTGGCTAAAATGAAAATGAATTACTTGCCTGAGGCAAGTAATGCTTGTTCTAAAAAAATAAATAAAATAAAATAAAATAAAATCTTGCACCATTTGACATTTCCATATCCAATTAAGAGACACAGAGACATTTATTTTGTTACTTAAGTGTCTAAATATTTTCTGGGGCCACTGTGAATATAAGACCCATGGGATCTCCTGGCAAACTTCAACTAATAGGAAGTTTAAGGGAGGTTATCAACCTGCCTTTCAGTTCTGCCTGAAAAGCTCTAATTTTAGCCCAATCCAGTCGTTTGAGGGAAAGGAGAAACTCACCCACTATGAAAACAGTGACCATGTTTTAAAAAAAAGCACAAACTTCCTGTTCATTTGGTCTTATTTGTGTCCTAAGTTGGAAAAAAGGGTGGAGGTGGTCAACTTCTCGTGGTAAAAAAAAAAAAAAGACAACAACCTAAGTGTGAAGAAATGACTCTGAAATGGCACTAGTGAATGACAGGAAAGGATTGAGCAAATACTAGGAGACTGACTTTTGTACTATTTTGAGGGGACATGACGACTTTACAAGTACGATACGCAAGACACATTTGTACTCATTCCGATCACACAAAAACAATTAATGCTGGAGTCACTGCTGTGCTAAACTTAAGGACAAAAATGTGTGCGCCTGTTTGTACCAACCTTATGATTCCAGTTTAGCTAATTTGATCATTTGTTTCCAATTTTCTCATTTATAAAGGAATGCACATTTGGTGTGAACAGGGCAAGACAAGATGCAGCCAGAAGTGTGAAATTTAGCTGTGGGGAGCAAAGCACCCAGCTGGTGTTTATCTACTCTTTGAGCTACTTCTCCTGGTAAAGAGACAGGTTTCTGACATTTTAAACATGGAAGTGGAGTGCAGATGGTTAAGGCAGATGGTAGAAATGTTTGAGAGAGTTGCTAATCTGAGGTCAGGGGTGAGAGACATGGTGTGGTCGTAGTCTTACTGGTGACAGGTGTAGCATTGTTGGGGGTGTCTGCCCTCAGGTACTGGGTGGTCTGGGTGGAAGGCTGAGACAGACCCTGAGAGCTTCCACTGTCGCTGATGCTAAAAGATTTAGAGAGAAGTAATTAATCACTTTAGGAATTGATATGCACCAATTTGAAAGGTACGTGGGCTTATATTAGGACTTCCTATAATAACCTCGAATCATTTTACTAAAACAGACCAGTCTTTCATACTAAATGGTTTCACAGCCACTTTTATGATGAACTCATCTGTTTTTTCAGAAGGTGTAGGGTTTTACCTGGCCCTGAACCCCAGTGCATTTAAAAACTAAGTGCTGTGTAATTGTCCCAATTAAAGCCATTAGACTTCAACTCAAAAGGTTAAACACTGAAGCCCCTGGAGAAAAACCTAAAATGCTGCAAGTTTAACCTGCCTCCTGAAACTCATTGAACATAATCATGATCTAATGTCACAGACTCATCATCATCATTATTAAACAGTTCTGGTTTCTTCTGGTCTACTTCTTGGGCTGTGGAGCAAAAACAATCCACCAGTAGAAAACGGAGTCTGAGTACATTCTTGTTCTGAGGTTGATATGTTTTAGAAGATAAATGGAGCTCGGTGTCTCTTCTTCTAAATAGCAGCAGATAAAATCGAATCTACCAACCTTATATAATGCTGAAAAAGACAGCTCTTTGTACTGATGCCTAATTCAATTTCAGAAAAGCACAATTAAAATACCCTGGTATGAAATTAGCAGGAGATGAGATTTTTTTCTCTCCCGTCTTCTTTTGATAAACCCACAATGAAAACGAAAAGAAAAAAAGAAAAAAAAACCACACAAAATCTGAAAAAATAGAATGAGGGGGAAAAAAAAAAAAGATGTCATGAGCAAATATATGAGAACTAGACTGTTTTGGTGCATTTAAACTAACTGAACTTTCAAACACAGAAGTGCATGCATACACACCTGTCATCCATTTCCACTCTCTTCATGCTGTGGAGGTGTAACACAGCAAGGATGATGGCTACCAGAAAGATGACGATGCAGCACACACACACACTGATGTAGAAAACTCGTGTGGATGTGGTGGGAGCATTTGAACTGCTTGCTAAGATCAAAAGAGAGGAGAGAGTTTACAAGAGCAGAGTGAAGATGGTCTCATTGTAGAACCACATTTACTAAAAAGGCCAAACAATAAATCGCAAATACTCACGGTCTATTCTCTGTATGGTTGTGTTTGGGAATGGCAGAGTTTTGGGGGGCTCTGGCTGCTCAATTCCTGTAAAGTAAAACAATAAGGGGAAGGATCAGCAAAGTCTAATGCCTATGCCAGTTCACCGTTTTAGATCACTGAATGTTGCCCATCAGAGGAACTAGAAAATGACAGATTTTGCTCAAATTTCATCCCAAATTCTAAAAAAAAAAAAAACTTCTTCTTTTGAAATGACAACAATCTTGATGGGTCTCATGAGATTCATCCAAACACATGGACTGGTTAATTGTGGTCTCATTTATGTTTGGTTTGTAAATTGTTGCCAGGGCAGTAAAATCTCACTCCTGCCATAGAAAGTATAAGACACAAAATATCTTCTTGAGCACCACATACACACGCTGACCCAGTTATTCCACAAGGGAGAGGAAATTGGGGCATACACAAAGTCTTTTTCTTCTCCAGCAGTTAATTTGGCTCATGTGCTTCAAATAAGCAGAGAATAAATTCACTGGCTATTTCCTATAGGGAAGCATATGACAGAAAGCTTGTGTTATTATCATATTTGCAGTCTCTGGCAATTTGAAACCTGACACACAATCTGCCAAACACACAAAACCTACAACATACTTGCAGGAAAAAAATGCGAAGTTTAAAGAAAAAAAATAAAAATAACACAAACATGCACTAAGAAGATCTTAAGAAACAGATGTATTGGAGGCAATAAGGTAAAAGTGTATGAAAAGATCTTACTTCGGTAACACATTTTCCTGCGTTTGAAGTTGAGCACTGTGAAGTTGTTGGCTGGTCTAGTCAGGTTCAACTGCACCGTAAGCACAGCCTCTCCATCAGCCTTTCCAGAGCAGAAAAGATCCACTCTGAACACTGGAGTGACACACAGAAAGTATACTTACTCTATTAAATTACTAATAATAGTTGTAAACAATGAATGCAGGGCCTCATTTTTTACTTTTTAAAAAGGGTATGAGCTGCTTTTGTGCTGGCGAATTAGCATTTGCCCGAATCCTGCTAAACTACATGAGAAGACCAATTAAACACTAATACAAATGTTTGGCACAAACATTTGGTCCGATTTTTGCATTGTTCAGACAATGCGAATAAACGTCAGACAGTTTGAATGCAAGTGCAAAATAACTCTCTGACAGTAGGTGGTGCAAAAAGTATTGATATGTTTTTAAAGAGCCATTTAGATTTTGGATTCACTATCGTGTTTATTAGGCAACACCAAGACGAGCCAGTTCAGGATTCTTCCTCTGCTATTCACTGCAGCCACCAAGTCACCAATAGTTTAATGTAACTGCAGCGGCTCTGGGCATGTGACCAAAAGCATGAATCGTATAGGTTGGTCAGCTTTATTTGCAGTGCAATGGAAAAGAGATTTTAACACCTCTCCATGAAAAAAATAATAAAAATCAGCTGCATTGACAGCATGTGAATGTTAATGCCGGTTCACTCAAATTAAAATGCTTAGCACATTGAATTTGTCTTGGTGTGCACAGGTCATACAGGAATTAAGGCTAGATAAAACCTTTAAAAAAAGTTGTGATGTATAAACTTTTCATCTATAAAAGTCAGACAAGAACAATTTTTCCAAGAGTTAACAGGCCTTTTTAATGTGAAGACCTTTAAACATATGTAAAGATAGAGTCACTATTTTTTTCTTGAAAATATAGACTGTTATAGATCTCAACAGCACCTTTTCCTGAAAACAACTACAGTGGTACGGAAAGTATTCAGACCCCCTTAAATTTTTCACTCTTTGTTATATTGCAGCCATTTGCTAAAATCATTTAAGTTAATTTTTTTCCTCATTAATGTACACACAGCACCCCATATTGACAGAAAAAAAACACAGAATTGTGACATTTTTGCAGATTTATTAAAAAAAGAAACACTGAAATATCACATGGTCCCAAGTATTCAAACCCTTTGCTCAGTATATAGTAGAAGCAACCTTTTGATCTAATACAGCCATGAGTCTTTTTGGGAAAGATGCAAAAGTTTTTCACACCTGGATTTGGGGATCCTCTGCATTCCTCCTTGCAGATCCTCTCCAGTTCTGTCAGTTGGATGGTAAACGTTGGTGGACAGCCATTTTTAGGTCTCTCCAGAGATGCTCAATTGGGTTTAAGTCAGGGCTCTGGCTGGGCCATTCAAGAACAGTCACAGAGTTGTTGTGAAGCCACAACAGCTGTGTGCTTAGGGTCATTGTCTTACTGGAAGGTAAACCTTCGGCCCAGTCTAAGGTCCTGATCACTCTGGAGAAGGTTTCCGTCCAGGATATCCCTGTACTTGACCACATTCATCTTTCCCTCGATTGCAAACAGTCATCCTGTCCCTGCAGCTGAAAAACAACCCACAGCATGATGCTGCCACCACCAAACTTCACTGTTGGGACTGTATTGGACAAGGTGATGAGCAGTGCCTGGTTTTCTCCACACATACCGCTTAGAATTAAGGCCAAAAAGTTCTATCTTGGTCTCATCAGACCAGAGAATCTTATTTCTCACCATCTTGGAGTCCTTCAGGTGTTTTTTAGCAAACTCCAAGCGGGCTTTCATGTGTCTTGCACTGAGGAGAGGCTTCCAGCGGGCCACTCTGCCATAAAGCCCCGACTAATGGAGGGCTGCAGTGATGGTTGACTTAATACAACTTTCTCCCATCTCCCGACTGAATCTCTGGAGCTCAGCCACAGTGATCATTTGGTTCTTCTTTACCTCTCTCACCAAGAATCTTCTCCCCCAATAGCTCAGTTTGGACGGCCAGCTCTAGGAAGGGTTCAGGTCATCCCAAACGTCTTCCATTTAAAGATTATGGAGGCCACTGTGCTCTTAGGACCTTAAGTGCAGCAGAAATTTTTTTATAACCTTGGCCAGATCTGTGCCTTGCAACAATACTGTCTCTGAGCTCTTCAGGCAGTTCACAGGCAGACTTCATGATTCTCATTTGCTCTGACATGCACTGTGAGCAGTAAGGTCTTATATAGACAGGTGTGTGGGTTTCCTAATCAAGTCCAATCAGTATAACAAACACAGCTGGACTCAAATGAAGGTGTAAAACCATTTCAAGGATGATCAGAAGAAATGGACAGCACCGAGTTAAATATATGAGTGTCACAGCAAAGGGGTCTGAATAATTTAGGACCATGTGATATTTCAGTTTTTTCTTTTTTAATAAATCTGCAAAAAATGTCAACAATTCTGTGTTTTTCTGTCCATATGGGGTGCGTGTGTACAGTAATGAGGAAAAAAAATAACTTAAATAATTTTAGCAAATGGCTACAATATAACAAATAGTGAAAAATTTAAGGGGGTCTGAATACTTTCTGTAACCACTGTATATAAATTGAAAAAAAAGAGGAGAGAAGAATTCAATCACAGGACGAGTGCGCGGGACCTCCCCCTGAGCAGAGATGTTGCTCTGAGGTTGATCCATGGCTGAAGTGTTTTCCACTTGAAACCCTAACCTGTAATCCACCTAAACAGGAGACAAGGATTACGGGAAATAATTAAGATATTGATACAAATATGTGATTAAAAGACAAAAAAGATAATATTGTGAAATATTACAATAATTAAATTTTTTGTTTTAATGCTAATTAAACTGTGATGGCAAGTTGAATTTTTGCATCCCTACTTCATTTCTTCGGTGTGTCAAGATCCTCAAAACAATCTTCAATATGCTGATTGGTATTTATTGAAACATTTATTAGTATTATACAGTTGGAAACAGTTGTGCCTGCTCGCATTATAGTTTTGCGAAACATGATTTTTATGAGTCTTGATGAATAGAAAGTTAAAAAACAAAAAAGAAAAAAAAAAAAATGACTGCACCAAAACTTTTGAATGGTAGAGACATAGGATGTATGAAACAGTGCCCACCTTGCTGCTGGAGGCCATGTGAATGAGGTGTAGTGTCACTGGGAAAAAGGCCAGATGAAGGAAAGGGGCATAAAGATTTACCACTCATTCCCTTACATAGTACCAATCAGCATCCAGACCGCAGAGAGAGAGAGGAGAAAGACGAGAGAGAGAGGGGGAGAGAGAGAGAGGAGGAGAGAGAGAGAGAGAGAGAGATCTACATTATATTAGGCCAAATTACTCTATTATATTACTTAGATCTATATTTTGCTTCTGTAAATATGTCTAATCACTTATTTTATTTTTATTTCTAGTTTATATACTTACATAGTAATTCATTTTGCACTACATGCTTAATACTTTTTATATATTATTATTATTATTTCTTTTTCTTTCTGTAATACACGTGTACGATTTTAAGCAGGCAGCGCAATTGCTGGCATACAAAATGTATAATTTTTGTCATGCCAATAAAGCACTCTTAAATTGAAATTTAAATGGAATTGAGAGAGAGAGACAGAGAGAGAGAGAGAGTTTTAATAATAAAATGATAAAACTGATCAGGACTGACAGAATTTAAACCGTTAAACACATTTCACATTCACACAACCACCCTGCCTCAAGAGAGGAGTAAAATATAGTTTCATAATGCCAGGCTCCATCTCCGCTCTCATATGAACTCTGTTTTTCACCATAAAAACATCCTATGTGCTCATTTAGGCTTAATGTATTCCCCAGCGCCTGGAAGTATATGGTGCAAGAGGAAACCATGGCAACAATACATAAAATACATTCTTTCAGTGTGGTGAACAACCACTGTCTGACATAGTTCCACTTCCTTGGAGGATCTGGAGCAAGATCTGGATCCATTATATCACAGAGGGCAGGTATGACAGCCACCGAAATATGATTGCAATTTCCAATCAGGAGGATATGATTTACAGCAGGCTCAAGTGTTCATATGTTGATATTCTAGAATATTTCCCATTAAACTGATGGGACCTTTGAAACCACCAAGACTGCCGCCCATGTTTTGACCACAGTTCATTCCTCTCTCTCTCTAGCATGTCCATTTAGAACCACTTGGAATGGTTTTCATCCATTATACCAAGAACAATATCCTCAGTTGCCACCTCCACCATACAGTGAAGGGAAAATGTTCAAGTGTAGTATGTTTATGTTTAAGGACTTCACCCCTCAAAGCAAAACATCTCCGCTTTCCCCTGCCTGGCCTCCATTTTCTAACGACGCTGTAATCTAAACGGTGTTTTCTTCCCGGCTACATTCCTGGGAGAGACTCGACCTGAAATGCCTTTCTCCCAGGCAGCACAGCACACCTGCGATCCCAGTTATACTGTAACCAGCCCCCAATGAACAGCTGGAGAGTGGCAGTGATGATGAACACAAGAGCGAAATCTGAAGTGGAGGCTGATTCCCACACGAATGAGACACAGTGATGTGTGAAGTTGATTGACAGCGCGGAATCTTCTGCCATGCCTTGGGGCAAACCTTATGACTGAAAGGCCCCGTTGTGGCTGACTGGAGCCTGTCAGTCTGTCATGGGGTCTGCACAAACATAAGGTGATGGGAGTACGTGAACATACCCTTTCTAAAACATAACTTAACAAACAACAGTAGATGATTTTATTATTTATTTTTTGGCTAAAGTTTTTAGATGATTTAGATGCATATCCTTAGAGACAACATAAAAATCAATATACACTACTGCTGGTCAAAGGTTTTGAAAAAAAGGTCTTGTACTCACCAGGTGACCAATTGATCAAAATAGTTAAAAAAAAAAAAAAAAAAAAAGATAGTAATATTGCGAAACATTACTACAATTTAAAAATATCTGTTATCTAGTTTAATACACCTTAAATTTTAAGCAGCCATTACTTCAGTCTTCAGTGTCACATGATTCTTCAGAAATCATTCTAATATGCTGATTTGCTGCTCAGAACATTGTCTTATCAATGTCGAAAACATTTGTACTGCTAAATATTTTCTGTGAAAGTTCAAAAGAATAGCCTTTATTTAAAATAAAAATTTGTTGTTAACATTATAAAAAAAATAGTGACGTTTTTAATCAATTTAATGAATCCTTGCTGAAAAAAAAAAAGAAAAAAAAAACTTGTTAACCAATAATGTATAGCACATTGTGGAAGCTTAATGTGTTTGTAATGACCTTTGTTTTCATATTTTTCCAAAAGTTCCATATAGGAACAAACATAAAATCTATTATTTTTTTTGCTTGTTGGCACATATTATTCATTATTCATTCAGCCTAGTTGAGAAGCAGAAGTAGTTTTGATGAAAGTTAAAAGACAAACATTTTTTAGAGATCATCTGAACTGAGGAATTGTGCACAATAAAATGGGAAGCGTATTGCAGCAAATAGGCTGCATTTTGATTTCATATAGACTTAAATGGTTCAAAGAGAAATTAATTCAGACCATTTCTTGACAATCTCATGTCCACTTCAGTAAAGACTTCAAGCTCCAAAAATCTCACCTTTTCCTGCCAAAACAGAGACATTCAGCACCAGCTATATAGCAGCATTAAATGATAGTTTGAGATCAGATGATAGTTTGAGAACAGATCTCAGCCCTCCAGTGATATGAGGCTGCCCACCTATGGAGCAAATAGGCTGTGTGGCCCCCAAACAGACACATTCAAGATGCAGGAGTCCTCAAAGTTCAGACAGACATCCCGACTGACATAATCCTCTGAGCCCAGAGGAAAAGAAAATCAGTCAGCTGTGAGAGACTACTGAGGCATGACTTATACTACAGATATACCCACAGACTTGAGACTAATTAAAGTTCCCATGTCTTGCACCATGTGACCTGTCTGGACCTACTTTTGTCCCCACTGCTTGACCCCTTGAAAAAAATTAAGCCATGCGAGTTGTAGACTCGCATAACCAGACCACTGACTGCTGCTCACTGTAGCTAATTCTGGCCATGAATCTTCTGCCACTTAGAAAGGAAGAGGCAATTTGGACGACATAAATCAACCATCTTCGTTCACATTCCATTTATCGAAAATAATCAAAAAAAAAAAAAACAAAAAAGCTGTATTTAGGGATATAACGATTAACCGCGAGCCGGTTGAAAATAGATTCAAATATGTGACGATTCAAATCGGTTGAGATGCTAAACAAATCGCGATTCATTTAGGGGTAGGAGTTTATATGAATGTATGTCTGAGGGGAACTTAATGTCTCTAGAAAAGTTTATTTAGAAATGAATATTAAAGTCATAATGCAGCGCTTGCGTTTGTACAGCGGAAACCAAGGATGCTTTAAGCGCCACGCTGGCAGGAGAGTGAATCTGTGTCTCATAAGCTCTGCTGTTTCATGACGATATTTTAGGGTAGTTCTAAATAGTATGGAAGTCAAACCTCTGTTTTTGTGTGTTCAAAATTTCAAAAAATGATATCTCATTTAGTTTATTATTAATTTTTTTTAAAAATAATGTATGCCGCATCTTGTGGGATCATAATTAAAGCAGTGTGTTTTGGCTCCGAATTTGAAAAAGGAAAAGCACAGACACAGCTTAGTTTGTTGATATGAAGAGCTTATTTAGTGGGCTATTGATTTTTTATTTGGGGCTTGTTTTAAAATTTCAAATTGTTTTTAGTTTTGTTATTTACATTTACATTAATTAAATTTGGTCATTTAGCAGACGCTTTTGTCCAAAGAGATTTACAAATGAGGACAATAGAAGCAATCAAACCCAACAAAAGAGCAATAATATGCAAGTGCTATATTAGTATATTATTATAGTGTTATATTTCAATTTCACAAAGAAACGTGCAGCATTTTGTCCAAGAAATAAAAAAAGGACACATTTAATTTATAATGTCTTAAATCTAATTTTGTAAAAAAAAGAAAAATTGTGATTTGAATAGTGAAATCAAAATCGTGAATCAAATCGAATCGTGAGTTGAGTGAATCGTTACATCCCTAGCTTTATTCAATAAATTTGTCCCCCTTTACTTTCAAGAAGTTGCATAGAACCAACCAGATTGGAACTGGAAATTTCAGCCAACTTTTCTCATTTGTGTATGTAACATGCATCAAATGGTCAGTGAACAGACTGTGTCATCATATGAGGAACGACTAAATGATATGAAAGAATTATATGAAATATAAATTATAATGAAAGAATGGATAGAAGGGACTTCTTAAATGAAATTCCTTCTCTCTCTCAATCTCTGGCACTGCAATGATGATATATTGAGAAAGGAATTTGCAAGAGAAACAAGTCTTAGCTCAGTCATAGGCTGAGCCCACAAAACAGTGGATGAAGAGGGTGTTGAAGTTCATGGGTCAAGTGTGCTCAACCCTCTGACCAGAGGTTTCAAAAAGAAAGCAGGAGGTTGTTTGAAAATAGTTTCCTGTGTGTCAAAGTGCTCCCACCCTTGAAAAACTGGTCCATTACAGGATGATTAGGAGAACGAGTTTATTATAGCATATGTGCAGCCTGTGTTTCCAAGCTAGTTTATTTGTGACTCTGTGGTGACCATTTTTATCCTCTTTTCTTTATGCTCAAGTAACAAGTTTGTTTCAAAAGAGCTGCAGTTAACCGTACATCTTGGAGAAAAAAAGAAAAAAGAAAAGTGGTTTCCGCTTGCTGCAAAACAAAATCTTTGCATCCTCCTCACGGCAGTACTCTGTAATGTATTTTTATGTGGCTTCAAAAACCCTTTCATGGTTCAATTACTTCCACTCTGAAGAAGCAGAGACCAGGGAGAAAACATGTCCACGGGCAAGACGTCAATACAGCATTATGTCGGTGAATCTTGCTCAAAGGCAGAATTGGGAAATGCAAAGAGAACAGGCAAGATTTAAATGCTTATATAATTTTATATATCATATATAAAATACCATGCTATGGTGGTTTAAAAATCGTAAAAAAAATGTACTAGTTATGATGTAACTACTTCAAAACATAGTAAGAATTTGTGGTTTTTTAAATGTGGTCTAGGACTCACAACAAGACTTTTCTGTTTTGAACACTCAGCACAGAATAAAACTGAAGTTACAGACAATAAATGAATGAAAAGGCAATGATTTACATCCATGTCATTCCCCACTGCCAAAGGTATAGACCTGCGGTTTTGGATTTCTTGGCCTCCGGAGATCACATTTCTGTCTTTAGAAAGGTACAACAAAAAACAGAGCCAGGAGAAGAGCTAAGCACAGGTAGAACAAAGAGGCTCCTGTACTCAGGGTCCGATTTATCCTCAGTCCCTCAGTGCACAGGACATAACAGCAGCCAAGCTCAGAGAGAGAGAGCAGAACGGAGGGGAGAGCAGCTGTTATGTATTGATCAAGTTCTAGCATAACAAACCAAGTAAGAACTCGACAGCCAGATAAAACCTTCAGTTAACAAGCAGGCTTGAAGTATGCCAAGTATTTCAAAAGCTTGATTTTAGAACCTTCATTTTGGATTTCAAACCCTGGAGTGCTATATCCAATTGAGCCGTTAATAATAATGCTTTATAATTAATCATATAACTATGTAACTTATGTCACACAATTTTAGCTGATTCCCAGTTAGTTTACATTTCATTTGTATGTATGTTTTTAACAATTTCTTTGAGTAACAAAAAAATTATTATTTTTCAGTAAATATTGTGCAAATTACTTTTAAAAAAAAAATTAAGCAAATGCACTTCTGTTCAAAAGTTTGAGGTTAGTACAATAAAAAAAACAAACAAAAAAAAACACTTATTTAGCAATGCATTAAATGTGCATCAAACGATCAAGTGACAGATCAAAAGTGACTTTCCACAAAAATAAGGTGCTGCTTAACAACTAAAAAACTAATGTTTTTTAACACTGATAAGAAATGTTTCTTAAGCAGCAAATAAGCATTTCTGAAGGATTCTGAAGAAGAAAAAAAAACTGCTGTGCTGTCACTGGAAACACATACAGGTGGGTTTTTTGAAAAAAAAAAAAAAAAATATATTAAAGGGATGTTCCATCCACAAAATGACTAAATGTAAATGTAAATTACTCACCCTCATGTCGTTCCAAACCCGTAAGACCTTCGTTCATCTTCGGAAAACAAATTAAGATATTTTTCATGAAATGTGAGCGCTCTCAGACCCTGCATAGACCGCAACGCAACTGTAATGTTCCCAGATCCAGAAACGTAGTAAGGACATCGGTAAAACAGTCCATGTGCCATCAGTGGCTCAACTTCAGTTTTGCGAAGCTATGAGAATACTTTTTGAGCGCAAATAAAACTAAAATAACAATTTATTCAACAATTCTTCTCCCCCGAGTTACGTCTTCCACTATTTTAGAGTATCACAACAGATACGCACGCTTTCCCCGAAGCATAAACAACGCAGATTACATTCATGCGCACGCTTTCTCCCCTGAACATAAACAACGCTGATTATGTCGATTACGCTCTTGGGTGCTGTCCAAAATGGCGGAAGACGTAACTCGGGGGAGAAGAATTGTTAAATAAATTGTTATTTTTGTTTTCTTAGAGCAGGCCAGAATGTGTGGACATTTGTAATGAGAGATATGTATGCACCTAGTTCAAGGTTCACAAGATGCAGTGTTTGCACAGGGGTGTGGAAGCCAAAGGGGCAGAGGGGTCAAACCAAATCTAAAGAGAGTGGTAGAACATGCAAAATAAGGAGATCTGGAGTCTCATTATCATCAAGAACGTCAGCATGGCTGCTATATTGGAGACTCTCGAATGTAAGAGTTCAGCACAGATGGTCAGGAGGGTAATCAGTGTAATAACAAACAGGTGTGGGCTAAAAAGTAAATAAACTTTCAGATGTGACTGTGGCACTTCCAGGCTACTTTTCATAAAGCTGAACAAGTTGTCCATAATAAACTGAACTGGACGGGGTGGGACAGAACGGCAGCAACCCCAGCGGAAATGGCACTGGTGTCACAACCTAGACGGCTGGTGAAAATAACCCGAACTATGGTGAAGTGTTGGAAGAAAACGTCTCCCAGCAGAGGTCTGACCTCTGGAGAACCACAGCCCAGTGTGGGATCAACTGCAATTACCACACACACACACATTCTCCCCTGTGAAATTTCAAAGGGGTTCTGCTGGTGTTGATAGTCTGAGATCTCACTAGCATAATAAATGAAAGAAAATTAATTTTCCACACTTAAGGAAAGTCAGCTTCACCAAGAGACTGCATTCAGCCCATTTAAGATGAAACCAAGACATGAGTGCATTCATTTTTATCCATTCCACTACAAACCCTTCAAAAATACAAACCATATACATGACTTCACACATCAACGTTGAGTTCTTTAGACCAACATGTCTTTTCATGCAATGGAATGTCCTATAGAGGGAGACAGGATCTGACAAAAGATTAACACAACCTCAGATTCTAGAGATATTCTCCTCTGCTTGTGTGATGACAAGTTTGATGTGTGATGGAACTTTTGAGTTTTCCACATTTTCTGAGGAAAGTGGTGGTGCTCATCCACCACGATGCCATGGCATTATGATGTAGTGTTTTGAGTGGTTTTTATCGTTGTTAGTGGTTAAACTCGTAGTTGATCCATGATTCGTAACGGACCAAGCCCCACGGTTCGGCAACGCATGTGATCCGCAGATTAATTGCAAAATTTAACCATAATAGAGTATAAGTTTATCATTTATTCGTATTTACACAAGCAAGCGAATTTTAAACAATTCCAGAGAGAAAAAGCGAAAGGGAACTTGACATGAATGGGACACACATGAAGCGCGCACACGCGTTTAAGATGGCGCACGAACACCGAGCTGAATCCTCTTCTGAATCCTCTGAACAGACACATACACAAAATAATGACAAAATACCCATCTCGACAATCATTCAGGTAAACGCAGTCAGTTACGTCTCAAGTGAATGAAAGCAGCTGAGAAAGAAATCGGATGTGATGTGTATCGGATCTGTGCATTAGGTCTTAAAGGGACAGCGGCCTATAAATACTGCTGCTGTCATTAGTGATCATCAAACAACAAAACAGCTGTGATAAAATCTATATTTAATTTATACAGGGACACTAATGCCGTTTTATTTCCCTAATTCTACATTTCTGTAGTTGCTTTACTACCAACCTATTTATTTGTAACATATTCTGTGGGTATTTTTCTAGCCTTGTAATTTTTGTGCTTGTTCTTATTTTTACTGGCTGTTCTCTTGTCTCTTTAATCATGTTTAAACTTTCTTAGTTAATCTAGTAGTATTTGCTGTGGTTCAAGTACTTCGCTTTAAGTATAAATGGAAAGCAAGTTAGAATTGAATATTTTTTCTTTCTTTCTTATCCGATCTGTGGGTCAAAATAGAGATGCACCCGGATTGATCGGCCTGGATCACTTCTTTTCCGATTTCGAGCCGATCCTTTTGTACCAGCGGCACAGGCAATACCGCGCGCATTCTCCCTCTCATCTCTCCGACGACCCCTTTCTCCTCTCACACACAGGACACGTCTCATTCGCTCCGGTTAGATGGTGTTTGTATTGCGCATTATTTTAGTCATTCCCGCAGGTTTTGCGCTTATACCAAACGCGCGCAGACCACCACTGATCTATATTAGTGGAGCGCACAAGTGGTCTCAAACAGCTTGTGAGCCACAAAAAAAGCAAAATGAGTGGCTAACTGTGCTATAAAGTTCAAATACATACAAAATTATGTCAAAATGCCCGTTTTGGCAAGTATCCAGTTAAACACAGTCAGTTTTGGAACGTTCAATAGTTGAGAAAGAGAACGCATGTTGTGTAACAGTATATTGGGTCCGTGGATAAACTCTTAAAGGGACCGCAGTCCAATATTCCTGCTGCTGTCTGTCATGTTAATCAAAGAACAAAAGACAAAGAAAATAATTTTCTGCTCTTGACTGAATACGTTTTATAACTTTAATGGTAAGCATTAATCTGCATTTAATTTTCACAATGAAGACTACAGAAATTAAAGTAATCAAATGTAAAATAACACTGGATGTGTTATTTTACATTTGATTACTTTAATTTCTGTAGTATTTCTTACCTGAATAAAAACTTACTAAACCTGAAAAACTTAGTTTCATAGCTCTCTTTATTCTATTGCATTTATTTGTGCTGTTGTTTGCCATTTGTTCTTATTTTATTACTGACTTTTTACTTGTGTTTTTTTATGAAAATAAAACTTTGCGTTGAAGAAAAGTAGATTTTTGTTTGTATATGCTGTCAATTATAGTTCTTAGAAAGAAAATCGGAATCGGCAAAAATCGGTATCGGCAGATCACACTTACAAAAAATCGGAAATCGGAATCGGCCAAGAAAATTGCAATCGTGCATCTCTAGTCAAAAACCGTAATGTGATCCGAACCGTGAGATTTGTGATCCGTTGAACCACTGATCGTTGCTATGCCTTACTGACACAAATCAAAAGTGTTCTATGACATCCTGGTCTCAAGATGTAGTTTGAGTCGCTCTTTCAATGTAAGTCTACGGGGTTCCTTTGCTTGTTCAATTGTCTGCCAGGTGAGAATCGCAAGTCTGATCACTTAAAGTAACAGAATTTCTCTTTAAACAGCCACACTGTCTTGTGTTAAACAATCTCATACTATGTCTTTATGAACAGTCTGAATCAAAGTTTTGGTGTAATGGACTGTAAATGGAAGGACATACATCTCTCAGGTTTCATTAAAATATCTTCAGTTGTGTTTCCAAGATGAACAAATGTCTTAAATGACACGAAGATGAAAAACAAATGATGACAGAATTTCCATTTTTGCATGAACTGTCCTTTTACTTTATGGTAACTTTAAGACAACCACCAATAACAACCAAAAGTTGAAAGTAATATTTTTATTCATATTTTCAACAGAGAATCTTTTCTTCTGAATATTTCTACAGTTTTAACAGTATCCTTCAAACTGTGTAAGACCAGGGTCAACAACTTCTTGTTATATTGGTACACAAACCATTTCCTTAATTTACTATGCTCCCTAAAAGGAAAACAAAATTGTTATTTTTATGTTATAGCTTGTAAGGAGTGAAATATGGAGACAAATTCAGATAAATATTTAAGTTCCCAGGATTCAAACCACTGTGACTGCATTATTAACGGAATAGGTTGATTTTTTACACTTTAAACAGACTACCATGTATTCTAAAACAGACAAAGTTTCACACAAGAGTGAAAAGAGAACAGACTAGTGTACAATTAAATAATAGGTAGAGTCATGACCAAAAAAAGAGAAAAAATAAAAAGGGAAAAGGGGCCTACCCCCTTCCATTTAGTTTGAATAGACAAGCATACAAATGAGAATACAACTGGCCAGTCATTCCTATTCTATTCATGGACTCCTTTTGTAATAGCTCCCTGCTCGTCTTTCAGCTTGCCTTGAAAGCTTTCTTCAACCTCTTTTCTAGCTTTGGGCACATGTTCAAGTCGAATGACTATGCGGGCAAAGCACAAGAATCTTTCAATGGTGCCATACTTTGCCCTGTTATTTTAGAAGCAGCTGTAAGGCATCTTTAATGGGGAATTATTTTACTTGATACAGGCTGTGGTTTCAGGCTTGGTGGCATTCCAGTCAACCATTATCTCTTCTACCATCACTAGTGAAAATCTGATATGGTGTGCTGAGCAAAGGGCAGAAAAATCCTATAATATAGCGCCCACTTTCCACTACTTCAGGGGGGGCAGCAGCGCAGGTAAGCAGCAGGGGAGAGGGGGGGGCAGGCAGGGGGAGGCAAGAGGGAGCAGGCATGGAGGAGGAGGGTCAGGAAGCAGGCAGAGGGGGGTGGAGGAAGAGGCAGAGGGGGAAGGACAGGAGCAGGAGAGGGTATAAAAAAGAAGGGCAGAGGGTCAGGGGGGGGCAGGTAGAGGCAGGCAAGGCAGGGGTGAGGGAGAGGGGGGAGAGGCGGGGGGGGGCCACGGAGAGGTAGATGTGATGCTCTCTACGGATCACTAATGGATCTTCCATGTACCGCAGGCAAAAACAGAAGTACACGCACAGGAAACTAAATGCAACTGACGCATTAAGTGAAACAACCTTTGGAATGAATTGACAGTAAATAATCTTTTGTATTTTAATTAGTAACTTGTAATTTATAAGTTATCTAGACTTTTATTTTAATCCCAATTTGGCCACAACAGATGAGCAACATGGGTGTGTGGGAGGCACAGGAAGCCCCAGGTGCTTCAGCAGGGGTATAATAATTGTCTAAGTGGTGTTTTTATTTATGGGTGGTGACCAAAAACTCCTGAAAACACCCCCCCCCCCCCCTCCCTCCCTCCTCCCTCAGCGGTGAGGTTTTATAGGCTCGACAGAGCAAGCACATTTGGAGAAATAATTACTAATACAGCCAGAAAGTATCTCAGTAAATGACAACACCACATGAGCATTGCTAGGAAGTTCTGGGTGTCCTTAAGAGTTGTGCTGCTTTCCCCAGGTTCTGTGTGTTGAAGTCAACATGAAAACAAGTGACAAAACGTTCTTCCTTAATAATTGTGGTCTTTGTGCAGACCTCTTCAGTGCACACTACTCCGAAGAAAAAAGTTTGTCTTTGAAATCTATCATCAAAATATAACAACTCACTCGGACACATAACTTTATTTATGTGTTATTTACATAATATTTTATTATTTTCTCCTATGTCATCAAGGCCACTTAACCATGGATAGCTGGCTATTGACATTTCACAATCCAATTTGAATATCCTGTCTCACTCAAAAATTCATCACAGTATGCAAATAAAATTGTTATGAATGTTTTTACATGTTGACCTTAAAGGGCTTTATCTGGTAGCTTTTGTACGATGGCCCACTAGTGCACCACACAACGAAATCTCCACAACACAATGGGAAACAAACCACAAAACAATGAAATTAGCACAACACAATGGAAACAAGCCACAACACAACAAAATTAGCACAACACAATGGAAACAAACCACAAAACAACAAAATTAGGTCCTATGCATTGTGTTATGGCGATATCGTTATGTTGTGGAAATTTTGTTTTGTTGTGCGCTACTGGGCCACCACACTTTTGCCTACAAAAAGTTTTTCATAGTTGTTGCCATGTTTAAAATATTTGGCCGAACGGTCATATTTTTCCACTGACATTTGCAGTTATACAAAGAAAAGTTCTAATAAATATAAAGAATTTAGAGAGCTTCTTTGGATTTGATGTAGATCTGTGGCAGAAAGGTCAACCGGGTGTTTTGTAGGTTCACATTTTGTGCCCAATGTTTGCAGTGTTCTGGGAACAAACTTTTGGCCTCAGACACACAGAGTTCAAGTCGCACTTTAAATGCAGATAGATTTGCTTCAGAGGGCAGTAACAAGTAACGGCGCAGAAAGTATTCCGACTGGAACTACCATGTCAGTTTTCGCCGCCCACTTAGCCTTTATTTCATTACAGTACACCATGTCATCACACTGAAAAATTTAAACAGGCCATCGGTTTAAGGTCACCTACATTCTTTACTAATGAAACACTGTAGATATCATCTGAAAAGTGTTTGTTCCATTCCAAATGCTCACAGAGGTAATAGATAAAAGCAACTGTGATGATTAACATCAAACAAGATTACAAAGACCAATCCTAGGGCTATTCTTCAATCCAGACACAACCGCTCCTCAAAGTAATGGAACGTAAAGTTACGTATATAATATTACATTCGTTTTTAAACATGTTTATTGGCACCACATCATAGGGCTTTCAGTCTTTGGCTCCTAAACAGAAACCTTTAGGAGCCAAATGACCTTTTTAGATGAAACATTATAGATAAACATGTTCAGAAGTCTTCAATTCATTGAGTACAGCTTGTTTAGGCCTACATTTTAACAATCATCACGTCTATGTGCTAGAGAAGTTTTAGTAAAAACTATAACTAAAGACAATTTAAGAAAGACAAACTAAATTTTTTCTAGTTGTGATTATAAATTTGACTTTTATTAAATGGATCATATGATGTTGCTAAAAAGAACATTATTTTGTGTATTTGGTGTAATTAAATGTGTTTATGAGGTTTAAGGTTAAAAAAAACACATTTTCCACATACTGTACATTATTGTTTCTCCTCTATGCCCCGCCATTCTGAAACGCATCGATTTTTACAAAGCTCATCGCTCTGAAAAGCGAAGTGTGCTCTGATTGGCCAGCTATCTAGTGCGTTGTGATTGGCCGAATACCTCAAGCGTGTGATGGAAATGTTACGCCCCTTACCATACTGTGATGGCGTGTCCCGGCCAGAGCGACGAGACAAAAATATTAAAACCCATTATAAGCGTGGCATTTGTTGCATCCAGTGGGGGCATATTTACTGATTATAATGACTTGTACTGCTTTTTTTTACGCGTTGCGTTGCATCGCGCCACTTAACCATAAAACCATGTCTGCATTTGTGATCGGAGAAATTACTAACAACAAGCCCTACTCTACACTGCTCAAAACTCGGGTTTAAATCATCAGTGGCAAATCCTTAAAATGCAAACGTACTTACAGTCTGATAGTCAGAACAGACGGCATTGGAGTCTACTCTCCCAAGATCAGGAACAGTCCTTCCATAAAATCTCTGCCCTCTGAATATTTGGGTTTAACTTTTCTGGTTGTAAATACAACTAACCCCTGATTTCTGTCGGTCCTCTTTTTGAAGGCCAAACAAAGTAGTTTCACACAGCGGGCTAGAGTGAGCGGTGGGCGGGCGGGCTTGGGAATGGCGCGGCCGGCAGATTCGACGAAGGAGCAGCCGGCGGGCTTGCGGCTAGCAACAGGTGACGACCCCTGGCTGGACTCCGCTTTGTCCCCCCCGGTGTACGCGATCCGGAGATCCAGCGCGAAGCTTGATATATTTTCCTCAGCGCCCCTCTAGCATGACGACGCTGATACGTCCCCCTCGTTTTGAAGCCCAACACCGTAGTTTCGCTTTCACATGGATACGAAACCCACAGAACACAACACACACCAACAGCGTCTTCACGACATGGCGGCAGCACCAATACTACAGCGAGAATAAAAGTTACATTTTCATTCTTTGCGTGAACATTTGGGCTGCTTTATGCAAATCTTTCCCACATCGTGACGTAGACATGTGGGGGCGTGTTAGAATGAGCTTTAGGTAGGCGTGGTTGAATCTAAAGGAACACTCCACTATTTTTGAAATAGGCTCATTTTCCAACTCCCCTAGAGTCATACATACATGCATACATGCATGAAAGTATTCAGACCCCCTTAAATTTTTCACTCTGTTATATTGCAGCCATTTGCTAAAATCATTTAAGTTATTTTTTTTCCTCATTAATGTACACACAGCACCCCATATTGACAGAAAACACAGAATTGTTGACATTTTTTTAGATTTATTAAAAAAGAAAAACTGAATATCACATGGTCCTAAGTATTCAGAACCTTTGCTCAGTATTTAATAGAAGCACCCTTTTGATCTAATACAGCCATTAGTCTTTTTGGGAAAGATGCAACACGTTTTTCACACTGGATTGGGGATCCTCTGCCATTCCTCCTTGCAGATCCTCTCCATTTCTGTCAGGTTGGATGGTAAACGTTGGTGGACTGCCATTTTTAGGTCTCTCCAGAGATGGTCAGTTGGGTTTATGTCAGGGCTCTGGCTGGGCCATTCAAAACAGTCACAGAGTTGTTGTGAAGCACTCCTTCGTTATTTTAGCTGTGTGATAAGGGTCATTGTCTTGTTGGAAGGTAAACCCTCGGCCCAGTCTGATGTCCGTAGCACTCTGGAGAATGTTTTCGTCTAGGATATCCCTGTACTTGGCTGCATTCATCTTTCCCTCTATTGCAACCAGTCTTCCTGTCCCTGCAGCTGAATAACACCCCCACAGCATGATGCTGCCAGCAACATGCTTCACTGTTGGGACTGTATTGGACATGTGATTAGCAGTGCCTGGTTTTCTCCACACATACTGCTTAGAGTTAAGGCCAAAAAGTTCTGTCTTGGTTTCATCAGACCAGAGAATCTTATTTCTTGGAGTCCTTCAGGTGTTTTTTTTTTTAGCAAACTCCATGCGGGCTTTCGTGTGTTTTGCACTGAGGAGAGGCTTCCGTCGGCCACTCTGCCATAAAGCCCCGACTGGTTGAGGGCTGCAGTGATGGTTGACTTTCTACAAATTTCTCCCATCTCCCGACTGCATCTCTGGAGCTCAGCCACAGTGATCTTTGGGGTTCTTCTTTACCTCTCTCACCAATGCTCTTCTCCCCCGATTGCTCAGTTTGTCCGGACGGCCAGCTCTAGGAAGGTTCTGGTCGTCCCAAACGTCTTCCTTTTAAGGATTATGGAGGCCACTGTGCTCTTAGGAAACCTCAAGTGGAGCAGAATTTTTTTTTGTAACCTTGGCCAGATCTGTGCCTTGCAACAATCTGTCTCTGAGCTCTCAGGCAGTTCCTTTGACCTCATGATTCTCATTTGCACTGTGAGCTGTAAGGTCTTATAGAGACAGGTGTGTGGCTTTCCTAATCAAGTCCATCAGTATAATCAAACACAGCTGGACAAAAATGAAGGTGTAGAACCATCTCAAGGATGATCATAAGAAATGGACAGCACCTGAGTTAAATATATGAGTGCCACAGCAAAGGGTCTGAATACTTAGGATTATGTGATATTTCAGTTTTTCTTTTTAATAAATCTGCAAAAATGTCAACAATTCTGTGTTTTTCTGTCAATATGGGTGCTGTGTGTACATTAATGAGGAAAAAAAATTTACTTTAATGATTTTAGCAAATGGCTGCAATTAACAAAGAGTGACAAATGTAAGGGGGTCTGAATACTTTCCATACCCACTGTACATTAAGGGTGAAACGATACACGTATTCGTATTGAACCGTTCGGTACGAGGGTTTCGGTTCGGTATGCATTACAAACCGAATGATTCGTTGGACTAATCCTATTACATGTAGAAACTAAAAGAGCTTTAAGTGTGTGAAATATAATGTTCTCAGTGCCACTGCGCTCAACAAGGCACCCAAACGCTAACAGCACGTACACTGTCTGCACCGGGGGGGGGGGGGGGGTGACTAACCTCCTCCTTGCCAGGTGCGTCAAAAGACGTGATCTTGTATAAATACCATCAGATATTGTCAAACATCAATTATTGGCAATATTAAGAGGATTTGGCATTTCTAATTAATGTAGGCCTGTTACATTCTTCTTATTATTAGGATTATTATTATTATTATTATATTTTATTATGGACATGTTGGGGATAAAGTTACTTTTAAAAGTAATGCATAACAACATTGCGTTACTCCATAAAAAAAGTAAATAATTACGTTACTTAATTACTTTTTATAGAAAGTAATGCATTACTTTACGTTTGCATTGCTTTTTAAATCTGGACATGGGTTGCGTGTTTTTGGTTTTTAAAATAAAAAAGTTTCTATTTTTGGCAAAAAGTACAAGCCTTTTCACACCAAAGTGAATTACATTGCCTTAGCTGAAGGGAGTAAAGTGTACGTCGTTACAGTAAATGCAAAAAAAAAAAAAGACAAAGTTTTATCTAGATTCTGAGGTAATTTGTGCTTCTTATATGGTTTGAAACTGGATCTCGAGGTCAGAAGCAATACCCTGGTTAATAGAATGGGTTAATACAAAGGGTTTTTTAATTTAGATTATTGCTTTTCGTCTATTCTGAGTTGCATTACTTTTATTAATTTTGAGGAATACGGAATCTGTTTTTTGTTTTTTTTTGTTAGTGAGATGAATTAATGCATACTCATATTTATTTAGAACTACAGTAACATCTGATTTCTCTCAGCACGGGGACAGCAGAGCTGTCAGTCAATAAATTGGTAAAAAAAGTAACTTGCATTACTTATTTGAAAAAGTAACTCAGATATTCTCTTGTAAATTACAAAGTAACGCGTTACTTTACTAGTTACTTAAAAATGTAATCTGATTACATAACTGGCGTTACTTGTAATGCTTTACCCCCAACACTGATTATGAATTTACTTTATTATTTAATTAAAAATTACAATAATTTGCCCCTCAAAAAGATTAGGCCCTTTTAACTCCTCTAGGTTGTGTGATAAGTAAAAAAAATGTCTTTAAACCGGTCATATACAATGATTTATAGGCCTATAATTAAAATATTAACTCGGCAGTCATCAATTAAAATCAATGAATAAAAAGCTTTAGCATATTTCAAGCACCAACTTTCAAAAACAACCCATTTAATACGAAATGTTTCTTCTCATTTTTTTCACTATGTACTGGCCACAAGAGAAATATTAAGGGAATAAATGAAAACAGTTATATACCGTTATCAGCAAGAATCACATTCTAGCTTGATCGGTACTCACTCACTTGTCCGATCGCAACTGGAACGTGACGACGTACATGATGTGTGGGGACATAAATGATGTGGCGTCGCAGTCATGTCATTGCCGGTGTGGAAATGTTATGACGTTTCGAGAAACAATGAAAAATTAATTTGTCGTGTATGTTTGGCATGATGATATGATGAATGGATGGTTAAATTTTAACAGCAGATTCAGTGATGTTAGAGCTGATCTGCTCCTCACTGCACACGTCGCGGCCGCTCTAGTCAATGCTTGTGTTTATACTGGCCAGCCGCGGCATGTTTCTGAAGCGGCTCTCCGCGCTGCTTGGTTAAAATAGTCTTTTTTGAGTTGTCACAGTGTGGAGGACGGAACAAACCTTGTCAGAGCCGTACGGGAACATTACAATAACACCTGATGTGGGCTGCTTTAAAATAACATTTCTTTATAGCAACAAACTAGCCTATTTCCTTAGCCATATTACCTACCACTACATTAATACAGCTTTACGCCTTTCACACTTATCTGTAATGTTACTGTTTCTGTCCCGTCTGCAACTTTCCGATCAGGCGAACACACACACCAAACACGAAATCTTCTGCCTCGGAAAAAAAGTAAAAAAAAAAAAAAAAATTTAGTTGCATCATTTATGATTTATTTTATCCACCCGTGACCCACCCGCAAATAATCAGAATGCATTTTTTATTACCCGACCCGCGGATTATCCGCAGCGCCCGTGGATATAGGAAAAGCTCAATATTTGTGCTGCAATATCAGAAGGACTTCGGAAATGCTAATTCATTCTCTGCCAGCAGGAGGTGCTTTAAAGCAGGAGAAACAGAGGTTTCCCCAGCAACGGTTGTACACAAAGCAGCGCTGAGCTCACAACCGCTGCTTTATCAGGCATATAACATGCAAGATGAAATTAAAATGACATTGAACATTTTCTAAAGCTAGTCCTTTCCTTCAGAAATACAGTGATATAAAACACCCGCACCTCATTTTGATTTTTAAACGTGCAGTACGTGCTCATGTTTATTCAACAAAGCCTTTTGGAAAATCGGTCAGTTTTGATATTGTGGCGTGTGCCACAAATAAATAAATGTATGGGGAACACATCCCACAGCACAACCACCTGAGCCAACTTCAGTCTACTCATCACCTTAAAGGGATTCTATTATGCTTTTCACTTTTTGAATTTTAGTCAGTGTGTAGTGTGTATGTTTGGGCATAAAAAAGATCTTCAAACTTACAAATCTCAAAGTCCACTCCAAAGGGAGATATTTCGTTTTTTTTTTAATCCCTTTTCAAGAACTACAATGAATGGTTCGTTTGGACTACAGCGTTTGTTTTCGGGGTTTTGTGATATCACAAAGCTGCCCTTTAGAATATCATTAAAATAATTCCTGCCTACAGAAATTCAAATGGTTGGGGGGGTGGGGAGGGGCGAGGAGGCGAGGTTGTGGTTAGAACGCTTGGTTGAGTGCATCAGACAAGATGATGAGGAAGATGAAGTGCTGCTGTAGCCTCAAGTTTTAGCAAGTTATTACACATGCACCTGAATAATTATGTAAATATGTATGTTACAATTATGAAAACGTTTTTATAAATTGCTGATAGTACAATACTGGACAATGATGTAATTTGCAGAATTTACACTTCAATCATGAGACTAGTGTTTCCCATACATTGATTGCAGGTGTTTTTATATCACTGTATTTCTGAAGGAAACCGACTGTTTTCAGAAAATTGGATGTCATTTTCATTTAATCTTGCATGTAATATCTGATAAAGCAGTGTTTTTTTTGAGCGGAGCGCTGCTTTGTGTACAGCCGTTACCGGGGAAACCTTGATCTCTACCACTCCAGCACGCCTCCTTCTGGCAGAGAATGAGTTTGCCTATATATGCCCGCCTGGGAAATCCTTGGACTAGTTATAAATTAGAGATGCACGATTGTCGATTTTCTTTTCTTGGCCGATGCGGATTCTGATTTTTTGTTAGTGTGATCTGCCGATACCGATTTTTACCGATTCCTATTTTCTTTCTAAGAACTATAATTGATAGCATATCCAAACAAAATTCTACTTTTCTTCAATGCAAAGTTTTATTTTCATAAAAAACACAAGTAAAAAGCCAGTAATAAAATAAGAACAAATAAAAAAAAAATTGCAAACAACAGCAATAGAAAAAAATTAAAGCAATAGAATAAAGAGAGCTATGAAACTAAGTTTTCAGGTTAAGCAAGTTTTTATTCAGTTAAGATGTAAATGTAAAATAACACATCCAGTGTTATTTTACATTTGATTACTTTAACTTCTGTAGTCTTCATTGTTAAAATTAAATCCAGATTAATGCTTACCATTAAAATTATAAAACGTATTCAGTCAAGAGCAGAAAATTATTTCCTTTGTCTTTTGTTCTTTGATTAACATTACAGACAGCACAGGTATGACGCGGTCCCCCCCCCTTTAAGGTTTATCACGGACCCAATATACTGTTTACACAACATGGCGTTTTTCTCTTTCCTCACTATTGAACGTTCCAACTGACGTGTTTTACTGATTACTCACCAAAACACGGGCATTTTGACCATTTGTGTGGGTATTTGAATGTTTTAGCGCAGTTAGCCACTCATTTTGGTATTTGTGGCTCACAAGCTGTTTGAGACTAAGCATGGATTGTGCGCTCCACTAATATAGATCAGATATACCTGCGGGAATGACTAAAATAATGCGCAATACAATCATCGGAAAAACGCATGATACGCGTGTGAGAGAGAAGGGGTCATCTGAGAGAAGAGAGTGAGAATGCGCGGCTGACTTTATTGCCTGTGCCGCTGGTAACAAAAAGTATTGGCTTGAAATCGGAAAGAAGTGAGACTGACCGACCGATCACCGATCCGGGCCGATCATGAGGAAAATCGGCCGTGCTTCCCGATCCCCTTGTGTCAGATCGATCGGTGCATCTCTAGTATAAATAAATTCAACTATATAACAGTTTCAATGCAATTCATGTTATAATGTTAGAATTAAATAATACATATGCACTTATCTGTATGCAGTTATTTTTAAGCGGTTGTTGACATCCTATCTAAAATGTGATTTAGCCAAAAAAAGAAAAACAATAACGTTACCACTCTAATATGTTTTGCAATATCTGTGCGTGCAAAGGTTCTTGCGCGATCCTCTTGTTCAATATTCTCTGGGTCTGAATCCGGCTCAAATTGATATGTCAATATTGACGCCATCCTGAACTAAACCGGAGCAGACGGAACTTGCTGCTTTGGCAAGGGACGGGGCAGTACTGAAACACCGTCTAAGCTGTTCGCCAATCACAACGCACTGGGACAGCTAACCAATCACATAACATTTCGTTTTTGGCAGGTGGGCCTTCATCAAACCCGGAACTAATCGAGCCGTTTGTGCCATTATGGGGAGAAAGTTATTTTGTAAATTATGTAAAAAAGAATGCGTTTTTTGAACCACCAAGCATGAGAGTATGTTCTAGTACACCCCCAAAACAAATTCAAGACATTGTATAAGAGCATAATAGGACCCCTTTAACTTTAACTGTGTTTGTAGCCAGGCGCGTGCGCCCGATAAAACCATCTATATAAAGCTTGAAGCATCAGAATCGGCATTGGTATCGACCGATCACCATGACAAGAAATCGGTACTCCGTATCGGCTGCAAAAATCCTGATCGGAGCATCCCTAATTGAAGTAGATTGGTCTCTCATCATATTGAGAGAATATGCGGTGACAGATGCCAAAAGCTACGTCATTACTCCGTCATTCTATTTTTACTTTCACTTTCTGTATAGTGAATTGACTGAGATTAAGACGTTCACCGGCATAACTCTTGCACGAAGTTTGCACATTGCTTATGTGATATCCATTGGCTCGCCTCAATGGTTTAAAACCGAAATATTTGCAACATTTCGACGTAATCAATTAAAACTTGGTAACCACATATAAATACAGTCATTTTAACTAAACTTAGGACTGGTGGTGTGCTTTTTTGGTCATTCTGTGTTTCTGTAAAAAAAATGGGAAAAAACTAACAATAATACTGGTAAGTTAATAATACTACGAATTCTACTAATATGAACAATATAAAACACAGTAAGGATTAATGAGATGCTGGATTCATTAATATTAATCAGGTTGTGTGCCTTCACTATTCACAGAGAGTCGAAGTTGCAGCAAGGGGAACAGATCGCATTGATTTGCTGAAATCAAAACAGGGACGATGATAGGTGAGCGCCAGCCAATGAGATTGTCGTTGCGCATTAGTTCCGCCACTACCAGAGAAACCGGCGGTTCTTAAAAGCTGAAGAATTCCGAAGGAACTCCGATAATTTGACAGTAAAATACAACAAAGAATATCGTTTCCATGTAGAGCGTCAATTCTGCATGGTATGCAAGACTCCCTCGCTCAGTCTCTCTCTTTGCGTGTGAGAAAAATGTAAAGTGACAGCGAGTCATGCGCCTTCACACTAGAGTTTACGGTACGCGAAATACAGGTGCGCTGCGCATCCATTGAGATGAACTGAAAAACATCACGGATCACTTGACTGAGAGTGAAACTCTGAAGCGCTCAGTCTGAGTGTTCGGCGAGTGAAAATATATCTGTGCTAAACTTATACTTAGCCTCCAACTCACACACTGGCGAGTAAAATATGAGAATTTATTAGCCAGTGGCTAATATTAGACATCATTTAGTCGCCCAGAGTGAAGATTTAGTCGCATATGTGAGTGATTTACTCGCAATGTAAAGGGTTTGTTGCCAAGCACACTGTTGTTGTGGATTGTTTTTTCAGTCTATGAGTTGAAGTGACAGCAACAGAATTACATGTCCTTGAGAATAAGGTAACCTTGAAAATGCATAATTTGCATTCAAAACACCTCAGTTAAAGGTATGAGGGTCAATGTGAGGCCCAACTACACAGAACCACCAGAATTAGCATACCATCAAAGCACTACAAGTATGAAGTGAAATGTTTCACTTAATTTTAAGTCCACTCGCGTATTCTCACAGCTGGACTTTACTTCAGGTTCTTTGATCAGTTTTAAAGCAGTGACAAACCTTTCTTTCAGTGCCCCATCACTGTGTTCAGCTCATTAATGAACATTAGTTTCCTGCAGGCCTGCTTTTCCTGAGGCCAGGGTCTGAGGGATCACTTGGACGGCTAGGCTTGAGTCTGTGGAAAGTGCATTGTATTGAAGAGACAGGTTCCAGATTGTCATGGCTGAGCTGTGGCAGCTTGGTAATGAATCTTGCTTGGTGCTCAAAAGGAGTCAGTGCCAGTCATTAATTACAACCACATGAGCCAGTCCTACTACAGCTGCCACCGCAGTCAAGCAAACAGAGCCTGTTCCGTAAGAGGTATCCTCAGAACTCTCCGCCTTCACTGGAACAACACAGCAGTACAGCTGCTGCTTAAGTAAACAATCTTCTACGGGTATGATACGAACAAGGGAGGGTTCGCTTACCCATTTGAGAAGGCGGCCAAGCTGGTTTATAGCTACAACACAGTACAACGTAGTTGAGAACTAAAGACACTGTGATAAGCCTATCCCCAATGAGACTAGTTTATTGTACACTTGAACAACTGGCAATGCCAAGTGTTGCATCCTAATAAACAAGTTTTATGCAGACTCAGATTTCAAACCTTTCATTCGACAGCTGTACATACGTGCATCTGCAATATGCAGGAAACCTCTCAGCTCAAGCTATAAATCTATAATTTTCACTATATATGATGAAATATAGGGGAGAGCGGGGTGATTTGAGCCTGCAGGGAAGTTGAGCCACCCCTTATTTCTAACACCAAACATTTTTAATTTCGTTGAATTAAGATTTTTCTGAAAATTTTAAATTGGCCTTGTTTATTAAAATTGGCCATTGAAGTTTTTATGAAATTGTATTTCCCTGCACAAGGCTCCAGTCCATCACAAGGCTCACAAATGGATTTTAAGAAGTCATTTATTTATTGAATATTTACTGAATTTCTCTTCTTTTGATATAGCATAAGCTGAAAATGTTCAGTTTTTTTTCTTCAGTATAATCAGTGGCACAGTACTTAAGGCCCCAATATACTTCAAACAAAGTTCGTTTTCGTTCTTCGTTTGGGGGCAAAAAGAATTTCGAAAAGGCTGAGCGACGGTATACTGTTTTCGAACATTCCAACATCCCCGCAACTGCTGGAGGCGGGTGTAGATTAAGGTAAATGTGTCGTGACGTTAGCGCGTATGCCCCCTAAACACAATAAAGATGCCATGATGGTGTATCTAGGTGTGAGACGGGTACCAATGGTCAGAATATTATAAACAAAAGAATAATGATTAGCAGCAACTCCGAGTCAAGTATCATGTTTGCAATACAAAAGAACCATTCCATTCCCATAATCAGTCTTTAAGTGTGAATGGCGCAGTCTGAAAACTTTAGCATGATGTGGAAAAAATATTGGAGTCATCTCAATAACACAAACCTGTTTATTACTTTATTTTATTAGTGTTCATTTATTTGATTAAACTGGATAAATTATTACACCTTTTTATATTTTATGTGGCGTCATGATTTGATAAAAACAAAATGTTTATTATTGTATGTTCTTTTGACATTTCATTTATAGTATATCTTTTACATTCGCTTATTGAAAGAACAACAACCGCAGCAGCAGCAGTATGGTGTAACATTTATTTGAAACACATGTATTTGCTACTCGCCACCTTATCTCCACTCTTTCCTTTCATTCTTTTCATGGCTTTGGAAAACCTGCCTCGGATGTTTCTCTACGTCGCTTTTTGCATAACTCCGGGTCGTCGACACCAAGCTTTGTTGCAATTTCTTTCTAGGAATTAAATGCTTTCTCTGAATCTTTAAAGTCTCTCCGCGAGCGATCGTACAGGTGCGGCTATATCTGTGGCAGTTCAGCTATTCGACACAGTGTATTTATGTTGCTAGTGACTTGGAGATGTTGTTCTCCTGCCTGACCTCCGCTGAATGAGAAAAAAAACGAAAAAAAAAAAATTGCACGTCAAAGAAAGTGGGGTTCCAGAACACACCCACCGATTGCATAATCGCCACTGACCAAATGGTATCTCAAAGGTGTTTAGGAGCCAAAACGAACTCCCCCCGAAAGTTCGCTTTGGTGAGCTGTTTCGAAAAACTTCGTTCAGCCGCAATTTTTGGTGTCGAAAATTCCGTCCTATTCAGATTCGTTCTTCTATTTTTCTTTTTGAAGTATAGGGGATGTGGCCTTAAACCCGCCCCTAGGCTCAATTTACCCCTCACTGGGGGCAAGATGAGCAAAGAGACCACTTTTATTTGGAAAGCCATATTTTTAAAATAGTTTATTTTAGATTCAAAAAGTGATTATTCCCAAAGTTTATGTACAAAGTTGGACCCATTAATGCCATGTGCTCACTTTAAACACACCGTAAGTAAAAAACTAGCTCAACTCACCCCGCTCTCCCCTATAAGATGAAATGTCCAAAATTTCATCTTAACTATTATAAGGCGACCCAGAGTATGCCATTTTTGCATGTGGTTTCGGTCGTTCCTACATTTTGTTGTGAATTAAGAATACAATTTATTGGTGAATTATGATTTGTTTGAGAAAATGTTTGCATGCACATTTCATGCACAAATGTGCGCACATGCACACTTAAGAAAATGAGACCCAGTATACTCCACAGACAAGAAAAATCAATGAAAAATTTAAAATGCAAAATAATTTATAAATCAAAGCCAATCAGAAGAGTGTGCATACGGTCTCATTCTCTCTTCAAGCACTCACCACAAAATAAAATAAAATAAAAAAATCAGTTTGAACATTCTTGTTTTCTTTAAATTACTTTCTACGATCTGAGGTAAATTACTAATGGTCTTTTTAATGATCGCGGTCAAAATCACGCAAAATTATATTCAAACTCAAATGAAACCTTCACTAACACACAACCAGGCTGCCAGTCACAACATCGCAGACATAGAAGTCCTTCCAGAAATAGAATCCCTTGTCGATTACTGCATATTTCCATCATAGTTAGTATTAGTAATGAAATAGTGAAAAACGATTTGACATAAAAGTGCTTTCTAACTATCCCTCAAGTTTTGTGGCGAGTCAGTGGACACACTTCATTAAACGAGATCTCCTCATAACACTATAAATTCAGTCGCATGTCCATTCTTGCTGTTTTTCTGAGTGTCAGGATCAACCCTGCATAAACACATCGATTTAAATCAGCAACTCGCTCACCTCCCTTTCACACTGCCATGGAAACTACTGATAAAAGACTGGGCCAGGCCAAATACCTCAACCTCTTGAGGTCTCTCCTAATATGGAGTCAGAGGAGAAAGTCTGCTGAAGATAAAGACAAAGGCCAACATCTCCAAGAGATGTAACCTTTTCTTTTGACAAGAGTTAGGCAGTGATATTGAGGTTTTTGGTGAGTGGAGAACACTCCTCAAGACTGGTTAACACTGCGAGACCAGCGAGATGAAGACTGCTCTGGAAAAAACACCAAAGAGAAGAAGTCAAATAGCCCATCACAAGAGTAGCTCTGCAGAGAATGATTCTCCAGGGGGTTGTATCATTTGAGCACGCAGCTCAGATCTTTGATCCAAGACAGAAACTCACCTGGCTAGTGAAACTATACAAGAAAAAGTAACAAAATTGAGCTGCTACTAGGGGTGTGCGATATGACGATTTTTTATCATGGACGTGCTGTTCTAATGTGCGCTTTTTCTGAGGGGGTACAGCCGAAGCATGCTCACTAAAAACCCTGTCCAGCGGCTCCTGATTACTGGACTAAGTTAGCTTTTGCGCTAATACTGTCAAAACAAACACAACCCCCCCCAAGGTTTTATATAGACTAAGTTGGTTATGTCTAAAATAAAAGTAAACAGTTGCGAGAAAGTCGGATACATGCCTGTATATTCGATGCGTGCAGGTCTTAAAGGGACAGTACTAAATATGCTGCCGACTGTCATTAAAGGGATGTGCACCCTAAAATGTCACTTCTGTCGGTTATTCACCCTCAATTTGTTCCAAAACCTGTATGAGTTTCTTCCTTCTGCTGAACACAAAAGAAGATATTTTGAAAAACATGGGTTACCAAACAGTTGCTGGTCCCTATTAAATTTGATAGTTGGAAAAATACTATGAAAGCAACTCTTAGTTTTTTCACGTTCTTCAAAATAACATTTATGTTCAGCAGAACAAAGAAACTCATTCAGGTTTAAAACAACTTTTGAGTGAGTAAATGATGGTATAAAAATAAAACACTATGAAACAACTGACAGACAGAATTCTTAATTTTGGTGTGAACCATTCCTTTATTAATAAAAACAAAACAAAAACACAAATGAGAACAAATCACTCAATACTCTTGACTGAAGAACTTTAATACGTGCTTTGCTTTAATACTAATAATAATATTATATATGAGTGTTTAATTCTATTTGTCATCAATTGTGAATTGCTCCTGATGAAATATTGTACCTGAAAATAAGCATTGTTTTATTTGTATCTTTGTAACATGATCTGTGTCTTATTTTGTAATAGCAGATCAAATGAGGAAAGATTTTTCTCACCCCATTCATTTTTATTTTATATTTTGTTACCTTGTAAGGTTTTGTTTTTAAAATAGGGAAATTAGTGTGGCTTCACTGCTCTGACAACTTGCAAAATAGTAAAACCAACTTGACAAAGAATCGTGATAAAATCGTGAATCGTGATATAAAAAAATAAAAAAATAAAAAATTGAGATATATTTTTGCCATATCGCCCACCCCTAGCTGCTGAAATTTCCAAGTTTCTTGGGTACTGGCCGAATATAACAAAGGTTCAAAACGCTCCTAAAGTTTTGTTGTAGCCTTGCAAAAAACATAAGAATACATACGAATCAGCATGAATTTTAAAAATAGGAATCAAAGAGGAAAACTGACCTGAATTTGTTAGTGCCAGGCTAGACCGTTTGAATACAGGGAAGCTGTTATTCCCATTACACCCCAGAAAAAAATTACTAGTAATATTAATGCAAAAAAAAAAAAAAAAAAAAAAAAAAAAAAAAAAAAAACAAACAACCGTTCTCCAAAGTCTAACTCAATTTTCCTTTGAGGCTTTCACCAAAACCATTTAAGTTTTAATCTCACAGGTATCAGACATAGTAAACAAACAGCAAACCAGCAACCAACCATATTACATGATCTAATCAATTTCCAACGGATTACAGACCAGTCATGCGATTTTTCTTAAATTACAAGATCATATTTTACTTTGAAATACATTATTATTACATTACAGACGTCAAACTGACTGTGAATGCATTAACTAACTGAAATACAGCAACCTAAACCCTTAAAAGAGCTGCAGCCATCGGTCTGATGCATCTATTCAAGGCGTTTCCACTTTTTACGTTTCATAGGCAGCAAGTTTACATCGTAAATCAGAGTGGATGTGTTTCATGACCTAAACATTCGATGTATTGCCATATACTGTGCAAGGCCATCTAATGATCCCCCAAAATAACTCTGACAGAAGAGGGCTGACACTGTCTGTTAGCAATGAAGAGCTGGATAGTTGAGATTTTTCATCCCTGTGGTGTTGGGACTCTGAAGGAGAGAGTGAAAGCTTTCTCTCTTCACTACAACAGCATGAGGCTGGATGAGGTAGTGAGGTCACAGGGGAAAGCCATAGACCCTTACAAGGGAGAACATTTCAAACAATCTTTGTGGTAAACGAAGCTTTTTAAAAAAATATTTACCTCATTGAAAAGTATCTTTACTTCTCACCCGCTTTCATTGCTCCTCTGATACTTACTTCTGATACTGCTCATCAGTACTGATTTTATACTGATCTCCACAACCATATTACTTCTAAAATTTCATTACAGTCATGAGATCAATGACATGAATTCAATTATATTTTTCTGAGGCAGCACATGACTGCCAAAAACAAACCATCAATTGAGCAAAAACTGGATCTGAAACAGAAAACAAGTGTTTTAGCAACCACCATCAAAACACAGCTTTCATCAGCAGTCTCCATAAGAAGCCAGAGCGTTTACTTTCATGCTATACTGACTGAACTCAAGGATCTGAGAGGGCAGATTGTGATACAAATGTAAATATCACATCAAACATTGCCTTTCACCATTTGCTGTAATCAGCAGTGAGATCTCCTTTCACATACATCAGAGTCACTATAGAACATGTATAGGATGAGGTTATTTGCAGTGACAGTTCTAAAGAGGAAAAAAAGAGAGGGGAGGGGGACACGATTAAGATCTGTGAAAAGAATTACAGAACTCCTGAAAGCTCAGACAGGAAATGACAAGAGCATGACAGAAAAAGCAAGCAAGAGGAAAGAAATTAGAGGTGAAGTAGAAAGTGGAGACAATAACTTTCAATGAAAGTGAATCATCTGCAATTTTGGAAAGACATAGAAAATAGTAAAGTTTAGTTTATATTCCAAGATTGCAGAGAAAGTATGCAAACACTACACTGTCACACAAAAAGGACTATTAATAATACATACAATTTTCACTAATTTACATTCCCTTTTCCCCCAAATATTCATGAAAGTTTTTACAAAAAAAAATTGGAATGGGAATGTCAACATATCAATAACCACTTATCCACCACTGGTCCTAACTCCAGAAATTGAGGCTTTCAAAACGTTACAACTGCAATAGCGATATTGAGGAAATTTAGGCATTGACAAAAAAAAAAGTCAAATATAAATCCATTTGACTCCAAAGAGAAAATGTAGACCAACATTTATTCAAAGCACCAAAAAATGGCATCCATATAACCACAACCATAAACTTTTAAGTCAAGGATTCCTGCGAGTCACAGAACAGGATCTCTGAACCACATCAGTGGTAATCAGACTCCTGTGCAGAACAGTGGACACCTGATTCTCTGAGGCACTGGCAGTGTAAAACTACAGACTGCTGATGTCCCTGTGATAAATGCATTCAGGGACTTCTCCTACTTACAGCCCCATGCTTACAATGGCCCTAAGGCTACGTTTACACGACAACGATGTAGTCAGAAACGGGAAAGCTTTTCCCTTGTGTTTTTCTGTAAATACTAACATTTGCCAGCCAGTAGTTTGGGCGCTGTCACCTTGTTCCAGAAACAGTACCTTGAGGGAAGTATACACACGAAATAAATTATATGTTTATTGAGGCGTCTCCGCTTGTTGTTTTAAAATATTGGTGAAGTAATATCCCCATTTGCTGAGAAATCGTTAGCAAAACTCTTGAGTCGTCCATAACATACATATATCCGCCATTGTTGTATACGTTTGTTCCGCAGAACTTTGTCCTTTAAAATCGACCACGTCTGGGCGCATGTTTAATACCGTTCACCAAAAACCGGTTAAACAAAAAACTTACCCTCAAACCAACTTTAAAATCCAATAGTTTACCTTACTTAGATTTAATTAGTTATCTTTACTTAGTTGTTACACTTACTAGGTTTTATTAATTTACAGCTACTTTCAAGGCAAATAAAAAATGTACTTACTGTTTTGAGTGACACTTACTTAAAATATTAAAGTAGCCACAAAGTAACCAATGATATTAATAAAGCAGTGAGAGGCAGCAGTACAACTAATATGTTGCTAATGTGCAACATGACAACCGAAGAAGAAAAGAAAAAAAAGAGTCTTAATAGACTTTTCACCAATTTCCTCAATGTCTGCACTAGTTATCTTTCACTAGTTGCATTCACTAGTTTCCCAAAGTCATCTTGAATGTTGAATTATCAATACAACTGAAATATTTGAGAGAACATCACATAAGCTAACTTCATAAATAGATGTTGATTTTCCTAAAATGTTTTTTTTTTTTTTTTACTCACCATTACAGTGATTAGTGTTCTCTTTGGTTGGGCACTTTGAACTTGGTTTACGTTGCTATAATTATCTTCCTGTTAATGTAGTAATGCTTTATGAAGTCAGAGTTATTTGATTTCAAGGGAAGAAAGGTAATAAATAGGTTGCTTTTAGAAGGCAACCGATCTTCTAATTAAGGCATTAGTGTATTTATTGTGTGTGTTTATTAATGAGCCTTATCAAATTTTATTTTTCATAGCTTCATTGAGATGCTTTCAATTGGGTTTATATAATCCTTAAATAGTGTGTGGTACCGTGTTGGGTTGTTCTTGAACGTTCGTTCATTTTCTCGGTAATAGTGATTCGTTCAGTCCGCAGCATACCGCAAATCCTATAGGTGTCTTACGGGAATTAGTCCAGAGTTCACGACCTTTTCGAGTCTTCAGTTTTTCTGAGTCATTTCGTTCATACACGTGACAGACCCATAATGTTATAAACCTATGCAGTCTGAGCGGAAGAGAATTGATTATTTCACTCTCGCATCTTCGGGTTTTCCCAATCGACTCGTTCAGACATCACATGACAGACCTTTAAGCTTACCCTATGCAGTCTGAGCCGGAAAGAGAATTAATAATAATAACCAACTCTTTGTTTCCTTTGTTACAACATTCAGTGTTATGTAAAAGAACCATCATGACAGAAATTCACCTATTTATAAACTGTAAGAAGTAAAATGCTACAATTTGAGACCAGAAACGCATAACTTAACTGTAAGAGTAAATAATAATTATGATGATGATGATAATAATAATAAAAATAATACTAATAATAATAATAATAATAATAACTGTGCACCCGTTAGTAAGGAAGCTTGTAAATTAACTAATTTCTCTATCCAATGCTGTCACGTCACGTGACAAAAGAACAAACGATTCGAAAGACTCGAGAGATGAACTAATCAATTCTCTTTCCGGCTCAGACTGCATTGGTTAAAGCGTATGGGGCTGTCACGTGATGAACGAACGACTCAAACCCGAAAACTTGTCAGAAAAGAGGTGAGGTGAGCTAATCATAGACTGAAGACCAGGTAAACAATGAATTAATCTTTTCTGTTTATTATTGCAGTTTTGTGTTGTTTGTAGTGTGATCAACGTTTGCGTAACATGTAGTATGTTAGGGAAGACCACGTAAACATTTTAATTATATTTGCTAAAATGACGAAATGACTCGAAAAAGATTCATTCATGTTTGCTGAACGAGACTCAAAGGTCCGAGTCGGTAAAATGATCCGAACTTCCCATCACTAGTGTGTGGTAATATGCTGAAGTCACACACAGACTTAAACATTCAGCACGTGAATCACAACAATGGTAAAAATTCAATTTCGTTTATTTTTATTAATTGTAACAATAACCATTATATTCGCTCTTTTTGTTTTGCTACTTCTGACACAAGACAGCAAATAAAATTGGCGATTAAAATCAACAACTGTAAAACAAAGCAAATGCATAATTTATTCATATTCATAAAGCCACAACAATGCACTCTGGGAGTCAGTGATTAAGCTATACTAGTCTGAATATAACACCTAAATGAGTCAAGTACAATCCCTACAGTCTTTTTTTAGATTACTATACCTCATCACTCGTGTAAGTAAACTATACTAACTAAGCATTTGTCAGTACAACATACTATACCTATGTTCATTTACTAGGTTTTCAAGATCAATTTTAGGTTGACAAATGTGTTTTTTTTTTTTTTTTTTTAAGTAAGCCCAACTAATTAGATTTTAAGCACGCGCATGACATCACCATTTTCAAAGATTCCCGTATTGGGTGTTTACACTGAAACGATAACGGTGGCGTTTTCAAAAACTTGCACTTTGAAACCCGGTTTTCAAAAATATAGTTTCAGTCCCCAAAACGCCGCTGTCGTGTAAACGAATAGGCAAAATGCATAAGTTTCCCGTTTTTGGCTGAAAACGTTGTCGTGTAAACGGCCCCTCAGTCTACTGCAGCATAACAAGGTGGTTTTGATTCCAAGATGGCCAGCACCCATTGTTGAACCAGACAGAGAGGGAAAAAAAATAATGTTAACAGAGAATGACACAGTGATTGTTGGCAATTCTTATGTGAAGTTAATGTACATGACATAAAACCTTCAGGTTCAAAATGAATGCAGTCTGAGTAGGTTTAAGGATCCCAGAATGCACAAAAACAAAGTGACACAGCAGCAGAAGAGCGAAGGGGCAAATGACAATGAAGACAATGCTTTTTTTTTTTAAAGAGCAGCTCCATTCCACTTCCCCTAAAATAAATTTTAAAGCGCTCCATTCCAGCACCCATCACAAGAGAAATGCCAGAGCACCCCACATAAAACTACAGGCGACATGTTGATTATAATAACCTGATATGATCATCAAAGAGTGTAAAAGCCCACCATAAAGTTCATCAATCATCAATGAGGAGACACAGCAATGCAGAGCACCCAGAAAGAGGCACTCATAGCTATGAGCTCTGTTCCCAAAGCCAGTCGTGACAAAAAATATGCAGGTCAGCTTTACAGAGGATAACAGAGGTATGAGACCAGAGGGGGACAATCATCTTTCAAACCTGTTTGCATTTCAGAAAAGCTCAAATAAACCCACATTGTGCCTTCACATTTGGATTCTTATTACCAACATTCAAAGAAAACCCTTTCCATTTGAATTACCTTAAACCAGGTACAATAGGTTTAAGTTGTATTCTTTAAATATATTAACATTATATCGGCCCTCATGCTCTTTTTAGATACCAGAATCGGCCGTTAATATACCAACATTGATCAAAAACTAAACATGTCTTGAACATCTGGTTAGCTTACATCGTTTACAAAATTCAAAGCATTCAAATGTAAAAAGTTTAAGTACTGCCTCATTTGAAACCTTATACTCCATATGGCAACATTCAGAGTTCAAGCTTTGAAGCTAAATGCTACCGCATTTGCATCACATTACATAAATGCCAAATATAATTTTGGTTTTATTTTCAGTTTAATAGAAATTGCTCTCAATTTGAGCTGAAAGGGTAAACCCTCAAAACAAGTTCAAACAAGGCTGCTTCAAAATGTCCTCGTCTCCGCTTCCTCTTTCCAGCAGGAAATTGATGCTCCAGCCCCCAACCCTTTCATTAACTACGCTGTGACATTAGCAATGATAATGACTGCTTATTGGCCCAGTCACAAATACCCGGCAATTAACAACCACTATTCAGTTCTCACTGCATTAATCACAGTGGTGCTGAACCAAAAATCTACTCTGAATACAAACATATCAAGGGCATCCCAAAGACTTTTATCTTCAAGACCAATGAATGCATTAAATTATTCAGAGTACAAAACATCTAGTTTGGTCCTTTAGTCTAGAAAGAGGACTATATTCTGCACAAATTGTTTTAAGCAGAGCCATTAAGTCAAACAAACACATACACAACATGTTGTTAACTAACTGCCTAATTATACTGTACATATAGTTTTCCATTAGGATTACAAGCGTGTGAGAAATGTATGAAAATGCACTCTCTTGCATTTAACCCTATAAAGCCTACTGTGTCATATTTGATGCATGAATTTCTAAGGCCTCTAAATTACAAACACGATCAAAACTTTGCTGAAAAATCTGCTGTACAAAATCTTCTACAGGACCTTCCATACTTTTTTTTAAAAGAAAATCACGTAAAAATATGAGTATCAAATATATACAACAGGCTTTTGATGAAATCTATTTGTACATCTCTCAATCAGCATTGTAGTGCATTGTATTTGACCCCCAAAAATACAGAAATTTGATAATAAAACTAGACATTTAAATGTCACCATACTAAGACATATTATTGAGAGATATAGAGTGACAACAACGCATTTTATGCAAGTAGTCTGCTATACAGTTATAAAAATCTCTGATTCTCATTACAAGCTTAAAGAATTGGATTAAGCACTTTTTGGTTATATAAATACTAACGGCGGCATGCGTTCCAGGGTTAAATGTGCCTTGCATTTACAGTGTTTACTGACTGGTCTGACATAAAGCAGTAAAACTTCTGAGGAAAAATCCATTGTGTGGCTTTTGTGTCAACTAATTCTGATACACACCAATGAGAATGAATGACTCCGATCAGCTCATACACCTCTGCTCAGTATCTTGTACATGTGAGTGATCTAAACCTTACAAATCACCACACAATTAACTCAAGCATGGAAAGCATTGGAACACTTAGAAAACTTTCAAGCAACCAGTTTCGACCTAATGACAAACCCAATGGGGTCTTTCATTCTTGTTAAATAGCATGCTGAATAATAACCTCCCAGAACTACTTTCACATGTGCATTTTGTAACATTTCTGGGCAGATATTAGCGATTAAACTGAGTTTACAAGGACGCCGCGGATTGTGTTGGCCTATCAAAGCTAACATATTGAGAGCTAACCAACTACAACAACGTTTTTAGCAGTCTGTGAGCATGTTTGTAACTACGTTGTGTACCTCTGGACACTAAACACACACAAGAGTTAGCTTTTAGCAGTTAGTTAGAAGCAATGAAGTTAGTTTGACAGAGTGCCAAAAACTTCTAGTTCCAAGCAAAACTTTGGAAAGAGCAGGAATATAGTTGAGCAGACGGAGAAATAAAGTATACGCACCCAGGAGTTTCTTGACCTCTTCCTCGCTCATGAAGACGTTCACATTCGGCCTGTTGTTATTGTTTATGCCCGGTGCATTGCTCGGGTTGGCGAGGCATCGGGCCCCTTCGACAAGCAGGAGGAGATAGAAACCCCCTAGTCTCCACAGTACCGTATGCGGCCAGCCCCGGGACACCGCCGACGCCGCGCCTCCACCGGAGCCCCGCGCTTGCGGAAACATCACAACCCACCGTCGCGTCAAAAAGTCTCTGCGATCGAACTGCGCCACGGAACCTCATCCAAAGCTCGAGCTACTTCTTCCCGAGGGCGACATGCTACTAGGTTTGATGACGGCGCTCTCTGTCGACCCCTCACCCGCCGCCGATAGCCGTCCAGCTAACTTCTGCTAGCTCGCGCTCAATCTCTGTGGACGCTATTAAAGCGCTGTGTTTTTCCTGCGAGAAAGTCCTTAAGCTTCTATTTCTTCAAATAAAAAGTCGGGGGACAAGTCACAAATACTATCCCAAACAAACAGCTCTTAAAAGTGTCCTCCAGCTCTGTCCTTTCATGGTCTTTTCCACCCCCGCCCCCCGCAATCTCAGTTTTCATTGAAGAAAGGGGCGGTTGGGGGGAGGGAGGGGGGTCTTTAAAACTAGTGCTGGGGTGCTGTGTGTTTAATGTAATGATAATAATACAGGCAGGTGACAACTGTGAGCTTTTACCTACGCCAGTTACTGTACTGCCTGTTGAATCAGTTTGATTTCAAACTCATTTTTGTAAAATATGAAAGTATGCGTTAAATAAAAAATACTACATTAAGTTTTCAGCTTTCCAGAGGTGGACAGAAGTGAAGCATTTTTACTCTGCTGTAAAAGTACTTTTCAAGTGTCTGTATTTTATCAGTGTTTTTCTTTAGAAAACGTTTACTTCACAACATTCCAAAGCATAATATTGTAGCCTACTTTTTACTGCACTACGTTTCATATTAAATATCATTTAATAGCCTTCTTAATTACATTAGAAATGTAGTACTTTCTTTTACTCAAGTAAAAGTAATTCAATGTTTTACTTGAGTAAAAGAAAGTACTATTTTAATTGATCATATTAAATGTTCTTAAGTATCGAAGGTAAAAATAAATCTTTTATTTATGAAATGTAGTGCAGTAAAAAGTACATTATGCTTTGGAATGTAGTGAAGTAAAAAGTTTTCCAAAGAAAAACACTGATACTGATACAGATACTTTTTTACATTGACTTGAGTAAAGTAAAATACTTCACTGTCCACCGCTGCTTTCAACCAAAGTAAAAGTTAAGAACAAAAGTATCTAAATGTTTCATTGTACCTCTACATTAAAATGTATAAAGTTAAAATGTAATGTGGCTCTTTACATCAATATTGTTTTTTTCTTTTTGATTGTTTTAAAACGCAGCCATAACAAAGTACATAATTAGGCTATATTAAAATAGCATTGTATTACATAGGCTACTTAAATTGCAACACTAGTTTTATGGAATATACAGTGAGGGATCTGTGACCTGAAAAGGATTGAAGATATAATCTCAAACATTACAATATACCTGAAATTAATAATAATATTGTTACGGGGCTGACGAGACGTGAGACGTGCGGATCCATATGCAAAGCTTTATTGAGCAGAGAGGTCAGAAGCACAGGCAGGGTCAAACGGTGGCAAACAGGTATATGGCGGGCAAGAAACAAGAATAATCCTAGGGCTAGCGTTGGTCGATGAACGGCAAACAGAATCAGAGGGGCAAGACTAAAGGGAGAAATCCAGGAAACCAGGCGAAGATCAAGAACCGAGAAAACAGGCTAGGCTAGGCTAGGCTAGGCTAGGCTAGGCTAACAAGGGCTCTGTAGAGTAGCTATCAAGAGATAGGCACTAAACAATATTCGGCAGCGGGAAGGGATCAGAGTGAGTGCTAAATAGTGAGTGAGTGATATGAAACAGCTGTGTGCAATCAGTGCTGTGTGCAATCAGTGCAATGAATGATGGGATATGTAGTCCGGGATGATATGCAACAGTGTGTAGTGCGAGAGTCAATGAAAATGGAAAGGGTGACCTCTGATGGCTAGCAGACGGAAGTTCATGGACCGGATACGTAACAAATATCACTTTAAAAAACTTAAATTATTAAGATTGATTTTATTTTATTACTATTTCTCCAATTATATCACTAAGAATAATTATTTGATAAATCTCTGATGGATGAACAAGAACCTTTGTATCAGTTTGTTTCCTTAAATTGCAAATAGTTGTTTGTAATATGCAAAGAAACCATCATAAAGCTGATTATAGCCTTTATCCCATTTATACGATTTTGTTCTCTGTTTGTACACATTGTCTCTTGCACTGAGCTGGTTACTGCTTTCGCAACCTCATACTTATGCACTTTTTATAGAACACGATAGTACATATTTATGCACATATTTATAGACATATTGTTATTTGCATTTCTGCACTCTCAGACAAAAGCTGTCAGTGGGGTGGTAAAAAAAAAAGCTACACGTGTACATAAAGGTTCCCTATTAGTACTTGCATATTTGCACATATTAGTACCTAAAGTGTACATATTAGTACCTAAAAGTACCATATTAGTACCTTTTGAAAAGATATCACCCCAGTGACAGCTTTTGTACCTTTTTTTCTGAGATTGTGGTCAGAGCTAACCATTTAATTGGCTTTCTTTGTAGTTGTACTTTGCACAATGACAATAAAGCTGAATCTAATCTAATCTAATGGCATAAATGCAATAACTTCAGTCCAATCCTTTGTGTAAATGCTTTCTTCAAAGACACATTGAGATATACCGTAACCATCTACTTCCTGTGTCACTGCTTACCTGGGACCGTAGACTTGAAGTTCAGTGAGCAAGATCCATGATATTTCACAAAGCCAGACAAACAGTTTCAGGAAATTTTGCCTCATGAAAGGCAATTATAATATATATTATATTATTAGAAAAAAAATATAATATATATATATATTATATATATAATTATACATATATATATATATATATAATATATATATATATCTATATATATCTTATATAACACACAACATAGCGACACCTTGTGGCAATTAAGGGTCTAGCATAACCTCATTGGTTATTTATTCTAAAACTCAAAATCTGTTTTCTGGATAAGAATGCCCAGCACTAAAGTTTATCAGTTAAAAACTTAATATAAAAACTATATATTCTTTTCCTTAAAAAGTGAAGAGACCATGAAGTTTTAACATTTTTATTATTAAAATATTCAACTACAAAAACAGACTATAAACACTATTTACATGGTAGCTAGCAGACAGTTTTCCTTTACACAAACAGAAACAATGGTATGACATTTCCCCCCCAGTATTTTGTATGAACTTGCTGTAGGAGAGAACCAGGCTTGAATGAATGGTTGAATGAAAATACTTGTAGGTTTTGGAGACTGAACAGGCAATTCAGGCAACAAGCAAAAAAAAAAATTATTTCCCTGAGGGACTTGACGGTCAATATCACATAATATTTACATTTGAGGTATGCTATTTGATGCAGATAACTCCTAAATCAAATGTTTAAGATCATCTACAGATCTCAGCCTTTATTCTTCTACGAATCCTCTCAGAAAGCTCCTAATTCATCTTAAAAATTAAGAATCGAAGCTTAAGAGTGATTCAGGACCAATCTGAGAACAAATTTTGAGTGAAAAAAACGACAAAAATGTTCATCTTAGTGAGGAGGTGGGGCTGACCCCATTGCTGGGTATGACACATTCTTCTGAAGACTGTGATTAGTTGTCCAAGAAGGAAAAAAAAGAACACTTAAATAGGGTCTATTATAAGCCTTCACTTTGAAATTACAGTTAAATATATATATAAATATACATACGCACACAAAAATTGATTAGACCACCTGTCATAATAATGTGAGAAAACAAATATTTTAGGAATCTGTCAAAAACTTTTTCAAAACTAAAAATGGTAATTTATTGGCAAATAAACTGAACACTATATTCTAGTTTTCAAACCCATAATAACCATAAAACTTATTTTATTTTTATTTTGTATGCCCTCCTTTCGCCTTGAAAACAGCTTGCATTCTTGCTGCCATTGTTTTTATATACTTTTCCACAGCCTCTATTGTTACTGACTTTCAAATAGTTTCTAGTTGTTCCCAAAGACTTGCTTTTGATGAAACTTTTGTGTGATCTATCTTTGAATCCATTAAATCCCAACAATGATTATATTTTAGCATTAGAAATACTACTGTGCCTAAACAGCTTACACATACTGGTGGATTAATCATTACAGAAACATACAAAATAATTTTGGCAATCATCAATACTGTTATTTTAGGGCAGCTGTGGCGCAAACCTTACATTGGGCGGTGGTCTAATAAATTTGTTAAGCACTGTATATATAGTTGTCATGTCTCTAATAAGATGGGTCACAAACATGATCTAATCTAGCATCTTATTAAGTCACTGTCATCCATTGTCTCAAACACATTTCTTCTCCCTCTTCATCTTTCGCCCATTTTCTCCTCTGCTAAAGAAACTCTTAAAGGGTTAGTTCACCCAAAAATTAGGCAGCGTTTTACTCACCCCCGAGGCATCCTAGGTGTATATGACTTTCTTCTTTCAGACGAATCCAGTCGGAGTTATATAAAAAATTGTCTTTGATCTTTCAAGCTGTTGCACAGCGCTGACCTCATACGTCATGCTCCCGGAACTGCTTCTGTTTACAAGAGTGAGCTCAAGCTAGATTCAAGTGATTATTACTTTTGAATATTATATAATATTTTTTTTTTTCTTACAAAATGCATTGATTCGCTACAGAAGGCCTTTGTTCACCCCCCGAGCCGTGTGAGACACTTTTTATTAAGGATGGCGCTTTTTATTTAAGTTCGTTGTAGACTGAAGCAATGCAACATCCGCTGAGTGGCATTAAACAGCTTGACAGATCAAAGACCTTTTTTAATAGAACTCTGACTGGATTCGTCTGAAAGATGAAAGTCATATACACCTAGGATGCCTCGTGGTGAGTAAAAACACAGCCTAATTTTTATTTTTTGGGTGAACTAACCCTTCTAAAAAGGGATAGTTCACCCAAAAACGAACATTTTTTGTTTATCTGCTTACCCCCAGGGCATTCCAGATGTAGGTGACTTTGTTTCTTCATAGAAAACACATATAATGATTTTTAACCCCTCCAGCTGTTCAGTCTATCAGTCGTATCTGCATGGCAATGTAACAAAAGTAGTTTACGCAAGCGCCGGAAGTGATCTCTCGCGCGTTATTTCGTCCTCATTTTTTACACAGTGCAACAGTCATTGTAGGTACGACGGCTATCAAAATGGTACTACTTGTCGCTTAGCTGATTGTTCAAACTGACCTAAAACTAAAAGATACGTTCTTCGCGCGAACGGCTCATTCGGGAAGTTGGTGACTTTCCACGTATTCCTTCTTCTGAGCCTGCTCTTCTGAAGTTATGGTTGATTGCTCTTCGTCCTGGATATCAACACACCCATTAACGTAAACTCCGCTAGAGCGTGCACCCATAGACAGTTGGACATAGTGGTGTATTAGAGGTAAAAAAATTATATAAATACTGTTCGGTTTCTGGCACAAACAGATCGTTTCGTCTTTTAGGACCTCAATGTGTCATCACGAGCCGCAGGGTTTAATTTGGATTTGTCTGTGCTTTTTTTTTTTTACAGTTATAGACTTTGTTACCATTGCCATCCATTATACGAAAAAACTGATAGACTGCAACTTTTGAGTTAAAAATCTTTGTTTGTGTTCTACTGAAGAAACAAAGTCACCTACATCTTGGATGCCCTGGAGGTAAGCAGATAAACATCAAATTTTCATTTTTGGGTGAACTATCCCTTTAAGGTTCTTAAAAGTCCTCCTCCCTACTCCTAACACTTTTTGACCTTAAGAGCTCTTTTAAAATGCTTTGTGAATAACTGTTATCTTTACTAGGATCTTCTCTTTAACTTTAAGGGGAAACTTTTCACTTTTTAAAAACATTTTCTTAGAATTTGATCACTAAGAGCTACTAAGAATTTTCACGAATACGGCCCTGGAGCTGTAAATGAACAAACATATGTCCATAGGACAATGTAGCCAATGAAAGGTGACCAATGCTGCAAGAAAGGGTGAACAATGACGGTAATGCATCCTCATTTAAACTAAGACTGAGCGAAGCAGTTACTCCCCAAAGTTGTCATTGGTTCAGCCTCCTAAAACAAGAAAAAAACACACATTCAGTATGTGACAATATGGTTGTGTCCATTTCTATCAGAGATATAAAATATACTCACCACTATTGTTGTTGTTTTTGAGTTCTTCTGTCTGATGAGAGAGAGGAAAAAAGGTTGTTTAAAGGTTGTCTTAATTCCATGATTTCAATTGTGCAGTCATTTCCACCACATGTTTACACCCACTGTACAGTGGAACCAGGAAGAACTGTTTGCAATAGTTTATACATACTTGGAGTCTTAGGCAGTACTTTCTTAGGCAGCAAAGGCTCACAGATCTCTCTAAAACAAACATCCTGCTGAACTTTATATGTCCTTTTGTACCTGAGGGTGAAAACAGGTACTCAGCAAAAAGCGATACAACTACTGGATTAGACTGGAGCAAAACGGGACAATAGACATATCCAGAGAGCAGACACTTACAAATAATGGCAGACACCATCCTCCCACACAGGCACACTCTTAGTTTCGGAGTAAAGGCGAGTACATGGGTGAGGTACTCGCTGACAATCTGAATGAAAATATATAAAAGGTGGAGTTGACTAAAGATCTTATTACAGGCAAAGCTAGTAAAGATTATGTTATTTTGCATTTTGTGAAACGATAGATTATCTTTTTTTCAGACTGATGCTTTTAAAATTATTTTAGTGAAATACAGATTCTGGTGTCTAGGTGGTTTGATAATAAATAAATAATAAACTAAAACAATAATAAATAAACTCAAGTTTAATTCTAGTTTATAAGGTATTCATTGGTTTGTGTTTGTATGCTTGTGAATGAACAGACGTGGTTATACTAACATAGCTCACACCGTCTGCCCTTGAAACCAGCGGCACAGTTGCAGCTGAACGACTCGTTGGTCTGCGCACATGTTCCACCATTCTGGCAGGGCTGAGTCCTGCAGTCTTGGGATGACGCTGAAATTTAATGAAACGTTTTTGGATACAAACACATAAACACAATGCTTTGCTACATGAAAAGTTTAAACATTGGCTAGCATGCTGCTTTTTCATGTTTGGGTTTATTTAGCTGCTCTTTTAAATACACAATCACATGCATATAAATATGCATTTTTAAACAGCTATAAGTCACTTTTTGGGGGGGCTGAAACCATAATAGATTGCTGATAGATGTGGTTTGTTTATGGTGACTGTCATGCTGCAGATTATTCAGAATACATGCAGTGGTATTCTGCCACAGTCTCTCTCAGCTGGGAACAATTAGAGAGTTTGAATACCACCAACTGTTAAAACATTCTCCTGTTTTAAGAACCACAAACTCCCTATCTAAAGTTAATCAACAATTCTCACTTGTCTAACAATAATCTTTATAGAGTTTTATTGAAAGATTACCTACCAGATTTACTCTTTGTCGCTTCTTCAGGAATTTCCAGCGCTAGACTTATCTTATTGGTGGTTTCTTCCATCTTTTCTAATTTGACTGGAGGTTCAGATCAGGCTATCCCCCCCCCCCCCCCCCCCCCCCCCCCCATGGTTTGAAAGAACAATGGCAGAAATTGAAAAATCAAGTTAAATCAAAACTGGGGTTTTCAATTTGTTTATGCAAGGGACCCCTTCCTAAAATGTCAAGGCAGTTTTTTTTCATATATAGTGACCCATTTACAGTTTATAAAAAATGTTAAGCATAATAGTGTAAATACCATATTATGTTGCTTTATGCTGCCTTTTTCCCTCCAAATTGATTAATTTGAAAATTATTAAATTTTGAAGTACAGTGTAGGCTACTAAAACCACATCAAATTGTCATATATATATATAGATAGTATATAAACCTGAAGAGGAAACAGAAGTCAATTAATTTAATATCTTATTTAGTGCTTTCATAAACATATTAATATACATTCCAGAGCAATTTTCCAGAATATATTGACATGTAATAATCACAATTAATCTCATTGATTTGATTGACTATCTTCAGGCGAATGAAAGTAATATCAAATATGGTAAATGTGATCAAAAATTATTGTATTTATTATCCTCAGTTAAAATATTAACTAAGAAATTGTTTTTTCTCAAGTTTCCTACTTTGAAACCACTTGAATAAAACACACATTTATTTATTTAGCAGATTTTTTAATCTAAATAATATTTTAAAAGTTTAAAATTATAATGCATTACCATTATATATCAAATAATTACTGACTTGTGCGGTGTCTGATGGTTTTTTGTGGAAGGTTGGTAAATTTAGCTGTAATTCTCCCTCTTCCGTCAATTAGCTCTGTATATCTGAAAGAGAAAACAAACACAAAGAGCTCATTATTCTATGGCTTCCTTCCTAGCATTGCGTTCATAAATGCATTGTTGCATCTGTACCTTTGTGGCTCTTCAAGGAGTTCTGTGTGGTCATCTGTGCCTCCATCTTGAACTTGTGTCAAGGTCTGTCCTGTCTGGGAGTCCTGTCCTCCCTTAGGTCTGTCACCTCTGCTTTGGCCCTTTGGAACTGGTACTGTGCAATACAAGATACACAGATGGGTCACCATGCCAACGACATCTTGACAATCAGCAGACGAGCAGTGATCTTAAATATCTGCGACTCACGTGTGGTGAAGGCTAGGTGTTGAGGGACGCTCTGAATGTTGTCCTGGCTCGTTTTGCGCACAGCAGTGAGGGCAAGTCGGTAATGTTGTCCTGGAGTGAGGTCTCGTAGTGTATAAGTCCCTAAACTTCCATCAGGTAGGTAGCGGCTACGGGTGCTCAGGCCGCGAGTAATATTGACCACAAACCCGTCTGGAAGATTCCGAGGATGGTGGTCCCATGTGATTTGAGCAGATGTGGTGGTGATGTGGGAGAGTGAAAGGTTCTGAGGTGGAAGCGGTCCTGATGGAGAGAACAGTATAATGTGTGGTTACTTACTACAGAGGCGCATGTGTTTGTAACACAGAGCTGAAGAGATACTCACTGGTCCAGAAGTGCAGTGGCCCAGCAGATTTGCTACTTGATGGCAGGTCTTCAGGGCGTAAACCAGTCTGTGTGACTACATCTACTGTGTACATCTGACCTGGGAGCAATGTGCTGTGGGTTACACACAACTAATCAGTAAAATATGTGTTCCTCATTTTCATATTTTAAACCGTATTAAATGTAGTGATGCAACAACATTTCAGAAACTGGAAACTACAAAAAAAAAAAAAAGTTCTTTTGGAGGGCTGAAATCAGTGATGTGTAATTGGAACTTCTCCGATGACACGTTTGAACTGTGTCAGGGTTTATTTCGTGCCACATATACAAGTATAAACTACAACACTACTGCAACATATCAGCAGGGCGTACACACTTCACCGTGACCAAAAATGATGTTGGAGTAGCAATATGTAAAATTTCTTCGCCTGAAATATCAAGAGGCGGCTTGTTGCAAAAGAAATTGACTATGATTGGTTTAATAGACCTTAGTCAGAGTAGTGCCATATTTAATTTTTGACAGGAATGAAAATGAGGCTGTAAGGGATTGAAGTGCAATTGCAAAGACTGTCTATTCACCACAGTCTCATTTTTGATCCATGCTAAATTCAATATGACTTTTAACCTGAGCAAGTTCTGTATCACCTGTGAACACAGCATCCTGAATAGCATAAAGCGTACCATCACCCAAATTTAATTACCAAAACTTTATTTTTGGGATTGTTTTTTTTTTGGCTAAATAAAACTTTAATATGGTTTTGGTAAAAAAAAAATTAGCTTAAATTAAAAAAGAATTTAAAAAGTGCATCACCAATGAAATTGCTTGTTTCCCTTTTCCTATTTTTTAAAACTGCATTATAATTTTTCTTACATCATTTAGAGTTATGCACCTATTACTACTACTTACTAAAGAGCACAATGAAACATAATATGTTACAGTATATTAAATGTAGGCTAAAAAACTTTTATATATGGCCTTATTAATAGAGATGATAATAGTTTATATTTTAAAAATAATTTAAACTTTAAAAATGCAATATGTACATGGGTGAATCGTGTACAATAAGAACTCTCACATGTATTTACAGAATAGAAAAGGTGAATTTTTTTCTAACTGCCGCCAAAAATGACATGCCCCGGAAATTGCCGCTTTCCCTCAACTCAAAAGTTATATTCACTACAGAACCCACTCACCCCAAAAAAGGAACTAAACTAACTGTTTATATGTAAAGAAAACAATACTCTTCCAGTTTAACGCATGAGTGGAACCGATGATCTCCTACTTCTAGGTCCAGAGATTCATTATTATATTATGACACGTTATTTGGCTGTATGGTAAAGGGAAAAAAATATGGTTATTCATGTGCTCGGAACTTGTAAATAGAACATTTCTGACTGCACTTGAAGGCTGCAACAGACTAGATGGGCCAGATCATTCTCTTAAGACTATGCAAACTATTTGCAGATTTGTTTTCTTTTTCTGTGTCATCATGACTGACCTGAAGGAGTACTCTGTGACGCTGCTATTGAGCACGGCTGTGCGAGGTCCGCTACCATCTGCAGGCACCAGAGACACCCGAACCTGACTGATCGCTGCATGGCGTCCAACATGCACCAACCACCGCAGCCATACCTGAGAGGATGACACATTCACTACCTCCAGCTGTTCCACCTTACGTGGCCCTGCGACAGAACAGGAGAAGAGTATGTGAGTGAATACTTTACATGTACATGTTAGTTTAGCACTATTATTGTGTAAACATTTTGAAAATGTAATAGTGCTTCACATCTTTTTTCTTGTGGCACAAATAACATTCATAATTTTTATTTATGGACTTAAACAAATAAACATAAAAAAACCCTGCTGTCATATTGTGCTAAGGAAACAGGATGTGACAATCACCATGTAGGTACAGAAGAAAAATTGGGAGCTCTCACTAGTGCGGATGAGAGCGAAAGCTGGCTGGCTTATGTCGTTGCTGTTGGTGTTGCGTTTGACGGAGAACGTGGAGATGTTGTAAAGCTGTCCGGGGTTCAGGCCCTGTAGTACATAGGTAGAATGCTGCTTCTCCAGGAAGTCTGTCTTCCTTGGTCCTCGACCAATAGGAGCAAAGGCAACAGCAAAGCCGCTGATTAAATTCTGAGTGGCATCTGACTGATCCCAGCGTAACTCGACTTCATTTTCTTCTACACGCAACACATGCAGGCCAGATGGAGGCAACAGGTCTGGGAACAGTGAAAGTATTATAAATCAATCAAATACCCTCTAAACCAGTGATTCTTAGCTAGTGGGCTGCGGCCTGCTAGGGGACCTCAGCAAACCTCAAATGGGGCCCCAAGATGTCTTAAGATGATTTAAAATAAAAACAAGCATTTATTTTAGTTAAAACAACTCAAATAAACACCTCTCTTATTTTTATTCACCCCCTCAACAACTTTTTTTTTTAGTATGAGGTAGCTTAATTTTAAAAGTGATTTCTAGATAAAATGTCCATGGTGTTTTAACATTTTACATTTAGCACATAAGACCATGATCCGCACTCACAAAAATAATCTTCTTTTTAACGTTTATTTTACATTCATCCCCAATGTCAAAACACAAACGTTTCAGCTCAAGGCCTTCTTCATTGTGTTGAACAGTTCAATCCCTCCATCTACTTATTTAAAAGGGGTCATATTATGCGATTTAAATTTTTCCTTTCTCTTTGGAGTGTTACAAGCTTTTGGTGCATAAAGAAATTCTGTAAAGTTGCAAAGACTAGTCTCAAATTCAAAGATATATTCTTTATAAAAGTTACGAGTCAACCACACCTACCTAAAACGGCTCGTTCTAACACGCCCCCACATGTCTACGTCGCGATGTGGGAAGATTTGCATAATGCCGCCCAAATGTTCACGCAAAGAAAGAAGGCGTAACTTTTATTCTCGCTGTAGTATTGTTGTTGTCGCCGCCGACATGTCATGAATATGCTGTGTGTGTTCGTTGTGAAAGCGAAACTACTTTGTTTGGCCTTCCAAAAGAGGATGATATCCGCTTCGTAATGCCTGGAGCTGATCTGTGCTGGTCGCTGAGGAAATACATCAACTTTGCCCTGTGGATCACCGGATCGGCTTTCACAGTGGAAGCGGAGTCCAGCCCGGGGTCGTCAAATGTGGTTGCCGCAAGCCCGCCGGCCACTCCTTTGTCGAATCTGCCGGCCACCGCTCACTCAAGCCCGCCGTGTTGGTTTCCTTGTGAAAGGGAACGTACTCGGTTACTAACATAACCTCGGTTCCCTTAGATACGGGAACGAGTTCTGTGTCTTGCTAAGACGCATATGGGAAAAAGCCTTTTCATTCACGCAGTGAAACTGCACGGCTATTGGTTCGTGCAGTGTATTAAAAACGAAACAATGGCTAGGCAGCGGAGCTGCACGAGGCTATGGCGAAGAAACCCGTCAAAGCCCCCCAGAATGGGCGGGGAATCTGGCTATATAAGCGGGCGCTCGCCAAAGGATTCTCAGATTTATTCGACTGAAGGGACTACTGAGTCGGCAAGGCTACATAGCACGCAGCTACGCAGTACCGTTCCCCGTATCTCAGTAACCGAGGTTACGTTAGTAACCGAGTAAGTTCCCTTTCGATACTTCACTCGTATTGCGTCTTGCTAGACGCATATGGGAATACAGTACAATCACGCCGTGCTAATGTAGTGGAGCGACTTAAGGTATAACTTCCATAAGCAACCAATTCTTATAGAGAAGTCAACAATAACCCAAGTCTAAGCGGGCTGAGCTTTCTAGGTCCCACCCGGCCTGGTTAATCGTTCCAGTGTATACCCGTAACTTCGTCACCCAGGGGTCGAGAGCTAACAGGTAAACAATGCCAGAGAACTTGGGCGCGGCACGGCCAAGGGCTCTCTGTCATGCCTGTTTACGCAGCGCGTGCCATTTCAAGTTCAAGCGTCAAGGACCTTTCCTGTAAGTACGAGTGAAGATCGAAAGGTAACTAACTTATACTTGGTTTAGGGGGGGGCCTTGCCAAGAGGACATGACTATAAAAATCATTGTTTATTGTATTTACAACCTGTTTCCAGAACATTCACCCCAAATATTCCTATGTGTGCAGCACATTTTATGGAGGCCTGTTTACTGATCCTGGGAGAGTAACTACAATGCCAGCTGTTCTGACTCAAAAGCTGTAAGTTTTTTTTTATATTTAAAGAATTTGCCACAGACGTGAATATGTTATCAGTGTAGGTAGTGCTTGTTGTTTGTCATTCTTTCTCTGATCACAAATGGCAAGACGTGTTTTTATGTTTTTACGCCGCGCGATGGGCAACGCAACACATAAAAAGACCGTACAGGTGCATCTCATTAAATTAGAATGTCGTGGAAAAGTTCAGTTTTTTTTTATTTCAGTAATTCAACTCAAATTCTGAATCTCGTGTATTAAATTATTTCAATGCACACAGACTGAAGTAGTTTTTTTGGTTCTTTTAATTGTGATGATTTGGCTCACATTTAACAAAAACACACCAATTCACTATCTCAACAAATTAATACTTCATAAGACCAATAAAAAAACCTTTTTTTGTGAATTGTTGGCCTTCTGGAAAGTATGTTTCATTCAAGAATACTCAATACTTGGTAGGGGCTCCTTTTGCTTTAATAACTGCCTATCAGTCTGTGGCACTGCTGAGTTGGTATGGAAGCCCAGGTTTCTTTGACGTTGGCCTTCAACTCATCTGCATTTTTTGGTCTCTTGTTTTCTCATTTTCCTCTTGACAATACTCTATAGATTCTCTATGGGGTTCAGGTATTGCGAGTTTGCTGGCCAGTCAAGCACACCAAAACCATTGTCATTTATTCAACTTTTGGTGCTTTTGGCAGTGTAGGCAGCTGCCAAATCCTGCTGGAAAATGAAATCAATATCTTCAAAAATCTGGTCAGCAGAAGGAAGCATAAAGTACTCCAAAATTTCTTGGTAAATGGGTTCAATGACGTTGGTTTTCAAAAAACACAATAAACCAACACCAGCAGATGACATTGCACCCCAAATAATCACAGACTGTGGAAACTTAACATTGGTCTTCAAGCAACTTGGGCTATGAGCTTCTCACCCTTCTCCAGCACTCATGACCTTGTTTCCAAATGAAATCAAAAGCTTGCTCTCATCTGAAAAAGAGGGACTTTGGACCCTGGGCAACATCGCACTCTTCTTCTCTTTAAGGTCCAGGTAAGATGCTTCTGATGTTGTCTGTGGTTCAGGAGTGGTTTAACAAGAGGAATATGACAACTGTAGCTAAATTCCTTGATACGTCTGTGTGTGGTTGCTCTTGATGCATTGACCCCAGCCTCAGTCCATTCATTTTTGAAGTTCACTCAAATTCTTGAATCGTTTTGCTTGACAATCCTCATAAGGCTACAGTTCTCTCGGTTGGTTGTGCATCTTTTTCTTCCACTTAACTTTCTGTTAACATGCTTGGATACAGCACTCTGTGAACAGTCAGCTTCTTTGGCAATGAATGTTTGTGCTTACCCTCCTTGTGAAAGGTGTCAATGACTATCTTCTGGACAACTGTCAGATCAGCAATCTTCCCAATGATTGTGTAGCCTAGTGAACCAAAAATGAGAGACCATTTTGAAGGCTCAGGAAACATTTTTGCATGTGTTTTGAGTTGGTTAGCTGATTGGCATGTCACCATATTCTCATTTTTGTGATAGTGAATTGGTGGGTTTTTGTGAGCCAAAATCATCACAATTAAAGACCCAAAGACTTATACTTCAGTCTGTGTGCATTGAATTTATTTAATACACGAGTTTCACAATTTGAGTTGAATTACTGAAATAAATGAACTTTTCCACGACATTCTAATTTATTGAGATGCACCTGTATAAGTCATTATAATCAATAATTATGTCCCCACTGGATGCAACAAATGCCTCGTTTATAATGGGTTTTAATGTTTTTGTCTCGTCGCTCCGGCCAGACAGGGCATCACAGTATGGTAAGGGGCGTAACATTTCCGTCACACGCTTGAGATATTCAGCCAATCACAACGCACTGGATAGCTGGCCAATCACAGCACACCTCGCTTTTCAGACTGATGAGCTTTGTAAAAATCTATGCGTTTCAGAAAGGTGGGGCATAGAGGAGAAACAATAATGTACAGTATGTGGAAAATAATGTGTTTTTTTAACCTTAAACCGCATAAACACATTTCATTACACCAAGTACACAAAATACTGTTCTTTTTAGCAACATCATATGACCCCTTTAAATCATTAATTGTCTTGACATCATCATTCATTAGCCAATGTTCAATCACTAAAATCCACACACGTTCCATTTAAATTCTGGACAATTTCCATTTGTATACAAATCATCACATCCACCTATACACTACATAATATATAGCTACCCATGACTAGAACATGAATTATATAGGATCCCATATTCATCCCTACTGTACAATCCAACAGTCTAATACATAAACAATCACCAGCACCTACTACCCAAATTAAATTGTTAAAGATGGGTTAGGGTTAAGTTTTTAAGATTTTATAAAATAATTTACATTTTTCTAGCTAGAAATTGTAAAATTAAATAAATAGATAGCTTAAACAATATATCAAGAACAACTGGAAACATCATGTAAATTCATTGGTTAAATAAATGGGATCCCTGAAGAACATTCAACTATGAAAACTTTTCAATTATATTAATAATGTAAATTCATTTAAGTTACTTAATTTAATTTGTGGAAACCTGTTAGTCTGCATGGCGGCTCTTCAAATACTGTTGTGAACAATGGGAAATGAACCCTTGGAATTAAAAAGGTTGAAAGCTACTGCTCTAAACTATGATAGGAAAATTAATTTATGAATGCAGTACATGCATACCAAATACATACCAAAGAATGCACATATTTTAAGTTTGTAATAAGTAACACACTTCCCATATCTCTGAATAATTAATAACTTCCCCGGAAGCAATTTAACAAATCACTTTGCCAGTAAAAACACAAACTCTTAATTCCATTCTATCTTAATATCTAGTTTCTTTTCTAAATAGCCTCCACTTAAATAAAATGAATGGATATGGGTTGATTTTGAATAATGGAAGATCAGGAGCTGACCTCTCTCACAGTCTCTCCCTGTGTGGCCCACCCTGCAGGCACAGCTGTAGTTCCCCCTTCTATCACTCCAACAGACGCCTCGGTTCCCGCACGGCTGCAGTACACATGGGTTCTCCACTAGACGGCAACAGAGGACCAGTTGAGACCTTACATTGAAAGCACCCTATCTGACAAATTCACAGAAATAATAACGACCTCAGACTTCCAGAAAGTGGAAGAGTACACGGATATCACTGGCAATTTTAAATTTGTGAGGATTTTGATTAATTCAAATCAGTGTAACATAGCAGAAGGCAGACTTATTTTGTCAGAGGTAACTTTTCTCTCTCATAGTTCCCTCAATGTCAGTTACAATCTTGATACTTCTTGTTTATTCTTTAATTTGTTATGTTTTGTGCACTTTTTCAGGAGTAATATTTAATAATGGTTAACACACATGTCTGGCAGCGGTCTCCAACATAACCCTCTTTACACACACACAGGTGGTTCCTCCTGTAGCCTCGGCATACACCTCCATTCAAGCAAGGATTTGGCTCACATCCATCCTGTTCTGCAGAACAAACACACATTTTTATCATAAGATGGAAAATCCTTCACTCTGAGAGGTGGGCTGTTTGTAAGAGATAAAGTAGATGTGAAGTGTTTGTGTATCAAATTAGATTTAGTGTAAGTCAGAAGCAAGGGGAAAGCAGATTACACAGAATGACAAAAACAGTTGCAGATGCAAGCTGGAAAATGAGTTGGGAATCAAGGTTCAACAAAAACAGGTTTGTTTTTCTAGTTACCATATTGTAGCATATCTTTATGTAAATTATTGAGTTTAGAATATTGCTATATAAGCTACAAGCACAATTTTAAGATGCTTCATAAATCCACTCTAAGGCTGCAAAATAATTGTCTATAAAAAGTATAGTTTTGATGTTTTACACTGTCACAGATAGTTTAACTGGGATTTTTTTCACACTGATCAACAGACAAATATTCTTTAATGTCAAAATGAAAACAGTTTTCTACAGATTGGTTATTACAGTTATTACTCACAAACTAATGTTTTGCATAAGTACTCAAGTGTTTGAGTTTAGCAGATGCACCTTTGGCAGCAATTACAGCCTTGAGTCTGTGTGAATAACATTAGATTTGCACTGGCCACTGCAGTTTTTCCCCATTCAGGTTACATGGAGACTGGGTCTAAGGCCTTTTTTCAAGCCAACCCAGTAGGTGTCTTGCAGACTCCATCAGGTTTTCCTTCTTGATTTCTGAGTATTTTGCTGCATTCATTTTTATCTTTTACCTTTATCAAGTCTTTTAGCCATTCTGCAGAGAAGAATCTCCACCATGTTTTACACAAATTAGGGAAGGTGTTTTTCTAATTATACACTGTGTTAACTTGGCCAAAAACTCTGGTTCTATCAGGAAAAGTTCTATCAGGACCACTATCGTCAAAGATGATTGACAATTAGCATACAGTTTGGATTGGCGGTATGGTTCTGTTCTGGGCAAGAACTCCCTGTGAATCCATGCAGCCTAGCATGGATGAGAGCAGCGATGAACCCCTTAGGGCAGGGGTACCCAAACTCGGTCCTGGAGGGTCGGTGTCCTGTTTAGCGCCAACTTGCCTCAACACACCTGCTGGTAAGTTTCTAGTATGCCTATAAGAGCTTGATTAGCTAGTTCAGGTGTGTTTATTTGGGGCTGGAGCTAAACTTGCCACCAGGACCGAGTTTGGGCACCCCTGCCTTAGGGTAAACAGAACAGAACCAACATAAAAATATTGCGGATATTATTTATGTTCAATAGTTTCATGTAAACATTTTAGAAATTAGTCTGATTCAAAGGGGAATCAGAAAGCTGAATCCTGACTGGTCTAGAGGAGGAGTTGGGGATGGAGGAGGGTAATTAGCTATTGAGCAATGCGAGGCTGCACATAATACTGAAGGACCTTATATATGGGTGCTGTGATATGCGTCATATCCCTATGGGTATATGTGGATCAGCTGAGAGTCAGCTGACGCGAGCTTGACTAACGTGACCTGCCAGAACGAACGCTACGCTTGATTTTGGGTCTCATCAGACCATGGAACCTTCTAACTGGTGGAACTCTCCCAAATGCCTTGTAGAAGACTGTAGCAGAGCTGTCCTATGCCATTCACCCATAAAACTGTGACTGGTACTCAGAAGCATTCGGGCAACAGTTATCTGCACAGCCTTGATCATTTTAGATTCTAAATTCCACTTAATTTTGAAGGCATAGGTCATCTGTGCCACAATGGCCTGGATTTGTTTTACATTTGACAAAGTCACTTGGAGCTGCTTAGAGTGTTTCTTTTCACCAGAAAATTCTTCTACAACATTGACTCACCAGAAATTGGACATTTCAGATAGAAGTGTATTTACATTACAATCAACTGAAACCCCCTTAGCTACACTCAATTAATCTTAATTTAGCCATTCATGTCACTTTTAAACCAACTGGCTGCCTCAGTGATTTAGTTCATATTAAAAGATTGTCAAACTTGTTTTTTGTATTTATTTAAGATCATATTGATCACATTTTGAAAGAGTCTTTTTCTGTTGATCAGTGAGGAAAAAAATCCACTGTGATTCAAGGCTGTAAAACAACAAAACAGTCCATAGTAGTTAACATATTGATGTTACCTATCTCACAGTCCTGCCCGGCATAGCCCTGCTGGCAGTGGCAGAAGTAAGAACCAGGCTGATCCTCACATGTACCTCCGTGCTTACATGGCTCGGAAAGGCATTCATCAATATCTGTCAAAGCATTCACAGAAATCTAAACTCAAGCCAGGTTTTACACAATGAGCTGTCAAAATCTCTTAATATCAAAATGTCAATATGACATAAGAGAGAGAATTAAGAATAAGCGAGAGATATGCAGTGTGTTACCTGTTTGACAGCGCTGACCACTAAAACCATCTTCACATTCACACAGGTAGGAGGCTACCCTATCACGACAAGTTCCCCCATTCATACATGGCTGAGACAAACACTCGTTTATCTCTGGGAAAATAAAGGGGATGATGAGAGTCATTCATGTACAAATCCTAGCACACTGGAAGCATTTAACAAATCCTGAAAACACATACACATATATAAACAAAACCTGAAATACACACACCACACACTTACATAAACAGACACAAATTTTGTGTACAAGGGATAATCTTTGGTTTGGTGTATGAATCAAGATTAGCACAGAATCAAAAATTCCCACAAATACCATAGCAGAAACCCAAATCTGCATGCAAGTCCATCAGCAACTGTTCTCAAGATGAACAGAAATCCAGGTATTTGGATTTCTCCCCGTCTCACTGTGTACTTAGACTGTTTATTTCATGTGATACAAATGATGTAGAAGCTCATGTTGACAGAGCAGCATCATGCTTTATGTCCCACAGAGAGACCGCAGAATTGTTTTGTGTTTAAGAACTCTGAACTGTACCAAGGCCTGACTACTTTCTGTTAGCACCCTGACACGCTATGCAAACTTTATGTTGGTTTCAAACTACAATTTGTTTTAGAGTGTTTCTACTCATTTGACATTTTGTAGGCTCATCAGCTCTTCTTCCCAGCATTCCAAACCAACCAACCATTTTGGAATGTTGGTTTCAGGGCGGGACAGTCTTGGGCAAACTTTGAACAACAAGGGTTTTGAATCTCCACTAACCTTCACAGACTGGAGGCTGGCTCCAGGATCCCTGGCTGCTGCAGATGCTCTGGGTGGCCCTGGGAAGGGGTGTGTAGCCTGGGTGGCATGAATACAGAGCCATCGAGCCCGGGGTAGTGGAGGAATACTGCACCTCTGCGTGCTTGACTTTCACAGGGGGGCCACAGTCCAGACCTGCAGTGTGCACAGAGTATAATTATGACATGCCATATAAAAAAATGGACAGGTTTGTTAAACAATTATACGATTTACAATAATCATATCACGATAAATTATGACAATATAATTATTCACTATCATATTTATGGATGTTACATTGATATTAGATACTAATATAAATTCACTTTACAATGTATAAACTATTTGCTATTGAAAAAAGAAACGAAATACACAGAAGCAGATAACATAATTCTAACCGAGAAAAATATCATCCAACTAAGGCTGAAGAATTTAATTTATTTAGTTAATTAAACACAGTGACAAAGCCCTACACTGCAAAAAAGAATGCCAGAAACACTATGAAACAAAATGAGCAGTGGCAGCAACAGTTATTTGTTTCTTTCTACAAAATAAATTATTGCTTTTCCCGAAAACATAAAGAACCAACCGGTTTCACTTTACCTAATACACATGGCCAGCTACGAGTAGATTCATAAATAGAGAGAAGCTGTAAAAACATCCTTTTTGTGAAATGTTTTAGGTGACAAGGGGATGGTGTTTCATCCTATCATTGAACAGCGGGACACAAATTTAACCGCACCTTGTGGAAAACTGTAACAGCAGAGTTATAACTCCTGTTCAGGGAGAGAGTATCAAATGCACTGAGGACTTTATCCAGCTTCATCTCTGGGGAGGTGACACTCAACCCAGCTTTACTGCAGGAACTGGCACCTGCTGCTTCGTCCTGGCATCATCTGAATGAAGATAGACGACTGCTGTTCTCCGCCTAACATGCATATCAGTTACCCCTAAATTAATGAATAGTGACTACTGCAAAAAGCTGTGTTAGCTCCTGATTCCTGTCGTGTTGGCAAACAGCTCAGTGTACTTCGGAGGTAAAAAAGAATTTGATTACCCTCCAAAGTCGGATTGGATCCTCTGTTGATCTCGCAGTGTCTTCCTACGAAGGATGGGGAGCACTCACATTTGTATTTACCAATGTAGTGGAAACATGTTCCGCCATTCAGGCAGGGACTGGAAGCACAAGGATCTGGCTTTCCTAAACATAAAACATAAGATATTTTAAAACAGTTGTACAGTTCTGTGTACACATGTGCATATAGTGTGCGCTTGCATATTTATTTGAGAAAGAAAGCATGGTCATGTGTGCGTCAAAATGAGGTCAACATGTGTGAGAAATCATTGATCATTACAGTAGCACTGAGAAAGAGAAACAGCTTTTCGTGCATGTGCCAGGGCAAGTTGTTTTTTCTACATGTGAGGAATCCAAGTGTTGAACAAACTCCAGCAAATTGGATCATTCCACAAGGCCAAACAGTTGCACAACTCTAATGTTGGACAAAGTTGGGATAATGAAAATCCAGAGATGAAAAGCATCTTGGCTTTGAAGAGCTTTTTTCTTTGTGCAGTTTTATGGCACTCTGTGTGTGCAGAAATGCCATTTTCCAAACATTTTCTTCCATTTGACCAAAAAAGAGAAGAGGAAGGGTGACTGAGAACTGTAACATCCCTTGGGTGCAAACTGCTGGGAATTTAACAGTGCACACTTAAGGCCCTTTCATGGCAAACACGAAACAAAAAGATTGCTCGATCTTGTAGGTTTGCATTGCACAACATCAGAAAGATCAGGCCCTTTCTAACGGAGCATGCTGCACAACTTCTTGTCCAGGCCCTTGTCATTTCTACGCTGGACTACTGCAATGCTCTTCTGGCTGGACTTCAATCATGCACAATCAAACCTCTACAAATGATTCAGAATGCAGCGGCACGACTGGTCTTCAATGAGCCCAAAAGGGCCCACGTCACACCCCTCTTTATCTTCCTGCACTGGCTACCGGCTGCAGCTCGCATCAAGTTCAAGACATTGATTCTTGCATATAGAATAGCCACAGGCTCAGCACCCGCCTACTTCCACTATCACAAATATACATCCCCTCCAGAAGTCGAGATCTACCTAGTGAGAGCGACGCCTCGTGGTACAACCACACAAAGAGCACAAATCACTTTCCAGAACATTCTCGTTCACCGTTTCCTGGCTGGTGGAAGTCTTCCAACCCCTATCCCGGACAATGCTGCATCCCTGACATTTTCACACGCAGCTGAAACTCACCCTCGTTTGTCCACTATGATGCCTTCATCCTAACAAAAAACAAGCTTTGCGTCTCTTTCCTTATCCCCAGTTCTAGCTTGTACTTATTGAACATGCTGAAACTTGGTATTACTAGCACTCCTGTGTCGATTGCCTCTTTAAGATTAATCGCTTGATGTTTCTCCCCCAGTTGTTAAGTCTCTATTGGATAAAGTGTCTGCTAAATGATAGATGTAATGTAAAGTAAAGATAACGATCACACAATTGCGTGACCTTTCAAACTAAAACAGAAAACTGAAGAAATGTAAATCATGCTGCGATAGTATAAAGTGCACATGACGTTTAGTAGTTTACTAAAGTATACATCAAACCATCATTTTGTAACCTGACATTTTCTTCATACAAGTCTGTTACACCCTTGTAGTACTTTTGTTTAAAACATATTAAAAAAAAAACTTACCTGAATGCATCAGTTTAATCTTTGAAAATCTTGTGTTTCAGTGTCCGTAATAATACTTTACAAAGATAAATAGACTAAATCTAAAACATCAACAACACCTTTCAATGCCACTTTGAGCCATTGCACTACTGAATCGCGCTGATAGGCTTTCTGGAACAGTTCTTCATGGAGGAAAAAATTCCTCAGCCACAAAAAACACACCCACCTGCTTGTTGCAGGCAAATGTTTATGAATAGCTTCATAACAAATGCATTGTCCATTCAAACTTTCCCCAGAAACATGTTTGATATGCAGGGCGCTTAACCCTTTTAATCCCCAAATTTTTTTCCCCACTACATGAACAATATCCAAATGATTGTGTCATTAGTACGCCGTTGTAAATATCAATATTATTATTTTTGTTTTTAATTTTTTAGGAAAGGTGTGGTAAAAATTGTGTTTTTATGGTCGGTACACTTGTGCCACGGTGGGATAAGGTTCGTACTGATTAACAATATTTCTGCATCATAGAAATTGGGGGTGGGGTTTTTTTATATATTTTAGCCCAGCTATTTTAAACTGTTTGATTACATTCTAGGGTTGTTATTATTATTATGCATAAAAAAAACTTTATGCAACATTGATAAAACTAAAGAATTCAACCATCAAGGCATTTCAAAATTGTTACTTTTTTGTAAAATATAACATAAAAATTTTATATTAGTGCTACCATTACAACATCAATATTGTAACTTATTCGTAACATTTGAACTTTTAATTTAGTACAATATTTTGTCATTGCAACATTTTATTGCAATTTTCACTAGCAACTGCAATTGGATTTTTGTAAATTATTATTATTAATTATTATTTTAAACCTAAGTTCACTGTTATCCCACCGGTCACTGTTGTGACCATCACCATTTTACTCATTCTATGACCACACCCAACAAAACTGCACATATTTCATTGAGACTCTTTATTTTTTCCATATTTGCAGGAAGTACACTAAAACATCAGTCAGTAAGGTTTTTATAAATGAAAACCTTTTTTACGGTCACTATTGTGACTGGTGGGATTAAACGGGTTGCTTATCAAACTAATAAGACTCTTTAAACAACATGACCAAAATTTCATTCTTGTATTTATATTCACACCATAAAACCACTAATTGCAGGAAATACTATATACATACCCACTTCACAGTGTTTCCCTTTGAAATGGTAGGGACAGACACATCGGTAGCTGTCAGCTTCTTCTTTACAAGAGCCTCCATTACGACAGGGACTAGAGGCACAGATACTTAATCTGACTGAGGAAAAAAAGAGGAAAAATGCTGTATGTACTGGCAAGTAGGCTAAATGACTTCTGCAAAACGGATATGTGGTGCATTAAACAATATGATGCAGCACAATAATCGGATGTCTACCTTTTAATATGTAAGTCTGCAAGGACAAAATGTTAACACGTTGAGCAGATGTAGCATACCTCTTTCGCAATGCTTGCCTCTGTAGCCATGCTTGCACTCACAAATATATCCTCCATCTCTCTCATAGCAATAGCCTCCATTCTGACACGGTGAGGAATCGCAGGCTGATCGGGGCTGTACTGAAAAACACACACACCAGCTTCACCTCGTTCCTTCACAGCATGTGATCGTTTTTTAAGGCTCACTAGTAACTTTAATTTGAGTGTGTTGGAATGATTTCATTTAAATGCACACCACAGCATATATCCTCTGTGTATTTCAATAGCCAAGTTGAAACATTACCTTCACATTATGTCAACATGCAAATAAATCTTTCTTTTCTAATTTACTCAACATAACGCCTTAGTTGCTTTGGGGACCTTTGCCACCCTGAAAACCTGCCACAGTATTTGTTCATTTGTCATGGAGACCATGGCTTGCACATGGCTTCAAGGTTCTCCAGGGCCCTTACCATATGGGTAGAAGTCCTTGTGATCAAAGTCAACACCAGTTTGGCAGGTGCAAAGGTATGTGCCGCCATATTCTAAGCATGGACCTCCATCTGGACACGGGCGGTTGTTACTACAGGGTGTTTGTGTTACCTCTAAGGAGTAAAAATTTTTTGCAGAAATTAGTTGTTATACTGTACAAATATGTGTGCATTACTACTACTTTTGGAATACTTTGTTGAATACAAGGTTGCCCACACTTTTTAGATGGGTACTGTTTTCTCTGGTGATCAATAATACATGTATCTTGTGACTGTCAGACACTTTTAGTGCTTTTGTTAGAATAAAAGATTGCCCACACTCTTCAATTGGATACAGTTTTCTCTGTTGGTCAATAAATAAAGGACCTTTTAGTGCTTTTCCATCATGAGGCCAAATGGTTCTTAGTTTGGTGTATTTTCAAAAATACATAATTTAGTACAGAATAATTACGAACTGTTCCATGGTTAGCTAACTGTACACAGGACAGGGAAACCATGTGTGATGAGGGGGGTGGGGCCGAGAGCCGTGGGAACGGAGCGAGGCTGGTGGAGTAAGTGATAATGAGCGACACCTGCACCACTCACCGGTCTCGAGTCTCACGGAGGAGCTCCGGAAGTATAAATGGAGGAGTTACGTCAGTGAAAGACGAGAGAGGACCAGGCCTGGATTTTATTTTGTGTTTTGGTTTCGTTTGTGCGCGACAGTCGTCCACCCCCCCCCAACGAGGGTGCTGTCGCGTTATTTTGTGTTTGTTTAATTTATTAAAGTTTCTTTGAATGTTCGCTGGTTCCCGCCTCCTTCTTCCCGACTACGAACTATGTTACATTGGTGCCGAAACCCGGGAGGAAGGAGGGTCACGCTGCCAGAGATCCCTCGCTGCTGTGGTGAGTCCGCGGTGCCATCGAGCATGGCGGAGCAGTCTGCCGCCATGGACGCTCGAGGCGGTGGGCTGGAGTGAGTTGCCGTGGGGGTGGACGAACTCGCTGCCGGCTGCCTGGGCTGTGGAGGGACGGCTGCCGTCCGTGAGGGAGCGGAAGAGTCACCGCCGTTCACCTGAGGCCGGAGCCTCCTGCCATCCGCCATGATGGGGAGGAGCAGGGAACGGGAGACTCCTGCCGGCTGCCCGAACGCGGAGGAGCCGTCGCAGGTGGCGTAAGTGATAATGAGCGACACCTGCACCACTCACCGGTCTTGAGTCTCACGGAGGAGCTCCGGAAGGATAAAAAGGAGGAGTGACGACAGTGAAAGAGGAGAGGACCAGGCCTGGATTTTATTTTGTGTTTTGGTTTTGTTTGTGCGCGATAGTCGTCCGCGAGGGTCTGTCGCGCTATTTTGTGTTTGTTTATTTTATTAAAGTCTTTAAATGTTCGCTGGTTCCCGCCTCCTTCTTCCCGATCTACGAACTGTGTTACACCATGCTTTAGTGGTGAAACAGCTTTAGCGATGTAATGATTCCTGAATTGTCACTTGTCAGTTACAAGTTGTCACTTGTCAGTTACAAGTTGGTTGTGTTCAACCGACATGTGATGCTAAGTGTTTGGCCTGATGATGAAAAAAACACTTCCTGAATTTTAAGGAAGGAAAGGAAAAGACGTGACGTGTGGCCAAGTATGGTGTATGGTACTTGGAATTTGTGCTCTGCATTTAACCCATCCAAGTGCACACACACACAACAGTGAGTAGTCAACAAACACACACATACAGTGAACACACACACGGAGAAGTGGGCAGCCAATGCTGCGGCGCCCAGTGAGCAGTTGGGGGTTCGGTGCCTTGCTCAAGGGTCTCACCTCAGTCATGGTATTGAGGGTGGAGAGAGCGCTGGATATTCACTCCCCCCACCTACAATCCCTGTCAGACCTGAGACTCAAACCCGCGACCTTCAGGTTACGAGTCCGACTCTCTATCCATTAGGCCACGACTGCCCCTTAATTTGGAACACTATGCCTATATCTTTTCTACCAACATTTCAAGTAGCCAAGAGAAACTCCCTCTTATTAGAAATCGGAAAATCAGAAATTAACATTATTGTCCTAAAAATACACTGCATATAACAATGGAAATCTCATACCTATAATTTGATAACGTCTTTAGAACTCTTTGAAAAAGCTAATTCTGTATTTGTTTGCACTGCAGTTAATACATACCAAACTGACAGTAGAGTCCAGTGAAGCCTGTTGGACATTCACAGGTGCCATTCACATCAACACAAACCCCTCCGTTCTGACAGGGACACTCCTCTGTAGGGATTTAAGTGTGATGTAAAGAGAACAGAAAGAGACAGATAAAGAAACACTTTTGGAAGGAGGTCAGCATGCTTTTCTGGATAAGTAAACATTCTAACCATTGTACAATGTTACTCTTTCTTCACATCAGTCAAATTTGAACTAAGTGTGAATTCAGTGGAAGCATGTGTGGGAATGTTACATTGTGTGTGTGTGTGTGTGTGCATGAGCATAATTTCGCGTAGTGTGCTGTGGTGGGATTTGTTGTACTGTTGTACATTATAAACTTGTTCCTTGGGTCAGTCTTTCCCACAATTTCCCCACACAGTTCATAGTGCTGGATGACTGTAAGTCAGTATTCTGTAAAGCTTAAGACTTTTTATTTTTCTCTTCCCTCAGTAATTGCAGCAGTGGATCAAAGTAACTTGCTGTATCACTGTTAAATTGCTTCCTTTTGAAGTCCAGGGGGCTCGCATGAGGGTGTTATTTTTTTCTGATAATATGTAGCATGTTTTTGATCAAATTGTGTGACCCTAGGGGCAATTAATAGGTTGTTAATTCGCTGGAGCCATTTTCATTTGTTGTCTCTAAGGTCGGTCTCTTTGATCTCAGTGCTCCATTAGACACTCATAGGTTCTGTCTGTGAGCTTCTACCTTCTCTTTTTGAGAGATCTGAATGACTTTTTCCACTACATATTCCAAGTGAGCCGGGCAGGAAGGTATTCCGGAGATTTAGGAGATATATAAGAGTCGATGGTTATTTCAGCTCCAGGTGGACAAGTAGGATGAATTTGCTAGAGCTCACAATGTGCTTTTAAATCTATAGGGGCACAGAGTGTGCAGTGTACACAGTGATCCTGGGAGCAGGGATATCGTGCTGACTGACATTGACTAAATGAGATAAAGCAGAATATGAAGATGTTGCAGCTCATATCATCTTCATAACTTGAGTCTTTGGAGATTTGTGGTTGGATGTTAGAGCGTCCAAACAAATCTCACCTGCTTTGTTGCAGGGAAGTGAATTCCAAACATTAGGACTGTCTCATAAAACAGAGGCCCTTTTAAGTCTAGACAAGAGCCCTTCCTCTTGTTGGTAAAGTAGTAAAAAGTGCCATAAAGCAATTATTTACAACATCAAGCGACTTGCTGCAAGGTCTGAGCAGTAAACTTGGTGAGGTTGTGTAGGCTTGGATAATTATGCTCATCTATCATGGCTGTATAGTCTTCCTCAGGCAGTGCTTCAAATTCCTGTGGGATAGTGGTGTCTGCCTTGTTCTCCTCTGTGCCATGTTCCTGTACAGTTACTTAAGAAGAGTAGCTACTATGCATTAAAGTCTGGGAGTACTGTACCTTCACAGTCGTCACCGTAGTAACCTGGGGTGCAGGTGCAATTGTAGTTTCCAGAGCCAATATACTCGCAGATTTGACGCTTTTCACAATTCTCTCCATCGCAGGAAACTGTAAGTGAAATATTAAGTGTGATGATCTTTTGAAAGGGAGATAAATCTTGGCAGGATTTTGAAGAACCTTGACTTGCCTGTCTGATTTGCAGCATCAGTAGTAGAGGCATTTCCATAACAACTAACTCTGTTTAGGGTTATTATATATATATATAAATATATATATCTATATATACTGACTATCTATATTTATATATATCTATTATAGATATAATATATATTATATTACTTGGGCAGCATGATCTAATCTTAACAGCTCTGCTGTGTGTAGTTAATATTTTAAATGAAAGTCCAACCCACGGGTGGAATTGGTCAGCCATTCAACCTCAGACAAGAGCTGACCAAGCATCTGATATCTATGCTGACATTATTTGCAAATAAATCAGTTCAATTAGTCAGACGCCATCTAAAACCATAGTTGGACAACTTTTTGAGAAGAGCCATGCATTGGACATGGGAGAAGTGCAAGCTTCTTATTGATACTGGAGTAGTTTTCTTTTCATGAACAGATAAGAGTTGACCAAGCATCTGATAACTATGAGATGAGGCTGACATTATTTGCAGTTCAATTAGTCAGACATGTGGTCTGAAGCCATAGTTATCCCAGAGTCTTCCCTCATCTTTATTCATTTTATTTTTTCAATTTCATTGTGTCAGTCCCAGTTGGAAAATGTTACAGCTAGCCAAATATAAAGTGGAAAGTAGGTGGCTGGCTGTGTAAACATCTTCTATCATTAAACATTTTTCCCATTGCAAAGGGAAACAAAAACAAAGACTGGATAATATGTTGGCTGGCATTTATAAAGTGATATGGTGGGTTGAACTTGAGAGAAAAAGCACACCTGTCTCACAGTGGCTTCCAGTGAAGTTTGCTGTACAGGTGCAGGTGTAGTTATTCACCAGGTCTTCACACACACCTCCATTCAGACATGGCATGGATGCACATTCATTGATATCTGGATTCCAAAACACAAGATTCATGTCAGTGTAGAGAATAATTTGTCAGCGTGAGAAAGGCAATCCTTCGAGCTTGGTTTTGATTGTATCAATAGCTTAAGATGTGAGAATGTATGAAAGTTCATGCAGGTGTACAGTTTCACTGACCAGGTGTCTAGTATTAACAGTAATCTGGTCTCATGTAGAAACAAGGATTCAAGATATGCAAAGGCCAGTGGTTTAGTTTCCAGAGTACTTCCCAACTGGGCTTGCATTTCATCAATAACCTCCATTGTGGGAACCCCAATTTGTTAAGCAGGGGAATCATGTCAGTGCTTTTTCCTAAAAAGTCATATCAAGGTCTACTCAGAGAACTTTGAATATTTGGAACATAAAACCTGACCCAAAATGAAAACACAGGGAAAGAAATCAAAGTAACTGATAATATATTTCCATTTACTAGCTGCCCTTAAAAGTACTGTACTATAGCAGTCTTCATGAAGTCAGTCTAGATAACACCATCTGTCAAATGAATAAGTGCGGGTCTAATGTGGAAAAAAGGAAATGTTCCCTGGGGAAAGTCATGGCCTTTCAGTGACACTCCCAATATTCATGCTCACCTGACTCGCATAGGAACCCAGTGTAACCTGCTTGGCATACACAGGTGAAGTTGCCGACACCCTGTATGCACTGTGCTCCATTGAGGCATGGGGTCTCTTGGCACTCATCTATATCTGCAGGCAATAAACACACACACACACACACACACACACACACACACACACTGGATATTTATTCAGCTGATTAATATATCCTCCACATCGTTCCCCTCACTCTGAAACTATGCACTTCTGGCTGTGAAAGGTATTAGAGGTTTGATACATCTCTGCAGGCTGGACTGTGGGAACGAGAAGGAGGTTGAAGCCAGCAGAGCGCTAAGGGAGGAGGGGAGGACAAAATCAGAGAGGAGAGAGGCCACAGCATGAAAAGAAGAGCTTACGAAGTTCAAAACTCACATACATTTTCACTCGCTATTTTAGTCCCCATTAGACAACTTTTTGAGAAGAGCCACACATTGGACATTGTAGAAATACAAGCTTCTTATTGATATTGGAGCAATAAGTTTTCTTTTCCTGAACTTACATGCAGTGCATAATTGAAATTGGAGTCCGATAATTGAAGAATTGGGTATTTACCTGTCTCACATGTTGTCCCTATGAATCCCACTGGACATAGGCAGATGAAGTGGTTGATCTTGTCCACACATGTGCCTCCATTCTGACAGGGGTATGAAGAGCACTCATCAGCCTCTATTAAAACACACAAAGGAACAACAAATATGATGTGACTTTTATTTGATGTGCACACAGGAATGAAAACATGTGGGAATCCTAAAGTGCAGGGGGTGAATGAAAAGGTAATGATTTGACCACAGCAAAACGTTGGACGGACTCTACTGCATTCGTATTACATACAGATGTGACCAGGGGAAATTCTCTCCCTTAGGTTGTCCCCCTGGCTTCCAGGGTGGAATTCTACTTTTACAAGCTGACTTTCTCTTTCCTGGCGAGGAAGAACACAAAGGATGAGTATGAGTTGTGAGGGATGGAAGGATTTCATCATTCGTTTACCTATCTGGCACCTGCGTCCAGTGAAGCCAGCCAAACACGAGCAAGTGAAAGAGGGATTTCCAGTGATGCAGTCATCAATGCAGCGGCCACCATTTTGACAAGGCCTTAAGTTAGCACAGACCGAAGCTGAGGAGCACAGTGGAAAAGAGTCTGAGCAGACTGATATTTTCCTGTTTGTACTGTCCGTAATGTTTTCTAATTTGTTGGATACACTGATTATTTTTTTCCTTTCCTTTGGTGGCATACCTGAGTCATTGCAGCTGCCCACTTGCACCTGAGAATCATCAATACGAAAGACCCAACGACCAGGATAGCCCACATTTGTGGTGGTTTCAATTTCAACAATATCATCTGTCCGAGAGCCAGGGATATTGAAATAGCGCCTCCCATCGCCAGCATTAAAACCTGCCTAGGAAGAGAGTGGAAGTGGGGGAGCGTTCTCTCAGGGTGGATTCTTTCACATTTTAATGTAATTTAAGTCATTTCAGTCAAAACTAAAAACCAACATGAGTAAAGGCAATGACCTTACCTGTGCAGCTATGCCTCCCAAGCCTGCTAGGTCACCACCGCTGGTAGCATGCATCCCTGTTGTCCAAGAAATATTGTGGTACTGGAAGATGGTGAAGGAGAGCTCACCATCTGTGATGAGAACTACTTGAAATGTATTGACCTTTAGAGTAGAACAGAGAGAAAGTCAGTTGCCACAACCAGTATTCAGAATTTTCATTTACTTGTTAGATCAGATTTTCTTAACTCTATCCCTTGAGGTCCACTATCCTGCAGAGTTTAATATTGATCAGGGATCAACTCTGCTAGACAGTGGACCTTGAGGGCCAGACCTGAGAAACCATGTGTTAGATGGTCTTCTAGAGGAAACATAATAAAAAAGGACATGAACTTGGTACCGGAGTTATTGAGCTGCCACCAAAAAATGTAACTTGATGCCAGGTAGCAATCAGCACCCATGTAGTGACAAACATAGGGAACTCAGGAAAGTAACGATTAATGTCTGCAGTGGTTTTTCTCAGGATGGCAGGATCTTTGCTCTCTCGATAAAAAACGTTTCCTGCCCGTCGGTTGTCTACATCTGCCCAGAACGGAGCCACCACCCTGCGGTCTCCAGCAATGGGGAATGCCACAGGGGTGAACTGGGACACCTCCCTCAGGAAAGACACCAGGCCATTGTTGTTGACCTTGAAGACACAGAAAAGAAGAGCAAGTACATGCTCAGGGTTAGCAGAGTCAGCACACAAAGCTTCTTTCAGCTCACCTTCTTGGCACTCATTCCCAGATTCCACTGCTGAAGCTTTACCACACCATGAGCTGCATGTTTGGACATTCACTTTCTGAATTGCACAAATAACATATTTCATCTCTGTGAAATTCTTTCCACACTCAAGTATACCTGACGACAGAGACTGGGTTGGTTCACTCAGGAGTACTGCAGAGTCAAGAAGTCATAGACCAACAAAAATCCAATGATTTTACAAGGACTTTTCAAGCAGAACTTTTAAAGGACAATTCAGTTTCTTGTAGCGACTCTTGGGGTAGATATTGCGATGGGCCTGGAACAGTGATCGGCTGTTTATGATGTATGGTACATGCTGACTGGGAATAAGTGGAGACAGGCTGAGGTGTCCAGCAGTGTTGACACATGAGAGTGAGCAGTAGCATTGCAGGGGTGTTAGGTGGTGTTAGTTTTGTATCTGGTGCGTGTCCTGCTGGGCAGATTTATCCATTTCCCATAGTGGGGGAACAGCGCAGCCGTGGTCGGTCAGACATCCAGGCGGACAAAACCGTCGCACGGGGTGGGAACATTTTATATTGGATGGGTGCCTTGTGGCCAATGGTCCGAGGGGTAACCGGTCAGACGACCGCGTGGACAGCTCCTCTCAACAGAGGACGTATGTCTGCGGTAGGCCTGCGAAATAGACATGGACGCATCAAATAACAATACAGAAGAACACAAACTATGCGCGATGGTGACCACGGGTGTGCACCTGGGTGAGAGGGGACGGATCGACGGCTGGGAGAAATGCGCAATACACGACGTCGGACGCACCCAAACCTTGAAAATTGACATCGCAACAGGGATAGCGCATCTATCAGAGGGCAAAAGCAGATAAACAGCAAAAAGTGTACGTCAGAGCGGAACACTAGACTGCAAGGTGGGGCCCACTGGCACGCATAGTCGCAAAAAGACGAAAGGGAAAGAGGTCGACGGCGGAGTCGGTGATGTGAAGCAGCCCCGAGTGCCCGGCAGGTCGAAAAGCCACACAGGCAAGCCTTCAGCATCCCTAAACGGGCGGCGACAGGCAGGTGACCCTTCACGCTACCGCACTCTACCTCCCACGGCTGTCGTCACTCCCCAGTGCCAAACCTTCCCTGGCCTTGCGGTCACTCGATCGACCCAGCGGCCAGACAGCACAGCACAAGTCAAGTCCGAACGGACCCCCTCCTCGTAGGGGGTGTGTACACACAATGAGCCACCTATCGTGTCCTCATAAAGACTGAAGGCAGAGGGGGGACTATAGAACGGACCTAAACGCGAAAGACACCGCGAGTATGAAGATCTGCACATGGACCAGGGACAGGTCTGGCCCCGACTCGCTCACACGTGGTAACGGGCAGAAGTGGGATAGCGACAGCATAAGCTATGCACAGCGAGGCGGCCTGGGGGGGGGGGGGGGCCCTGCTGAGACAAAAAAAACACAAAAATCTCGAAGCGTAAATGACACACAAAGGAGAAAGACATGCAAAGGTCGACGGGACAGATACACCCTGACACAATAAGTGTATGATATAAACGTCTTCACAAGAAGCCAAAACACTGCAGAATGGTCCAGTACGACCTCTGCCCTAGTTAGCCCAAACATAAAACCAACTGTTGCGGTAACCAGGACAGTGACACACAACCCAAGCGGGAGTACACGCCCCAAGCATCACGGGAGACTAGAGCGCAGGCAGGCCGACAGATGGGAAGAAGGAAATGTGTCTGTGCTGGTGCGTGGGCGACAGACAGCGAAGCTCCAAGCATCGAAAGACGTGACCAGGTGGGGAGAAAGAGGCCTCGGCCTCGAGCTGTGTGGACAGCTAAGATAAACGACGAAACACGCTGGGAGGCATGCCAAAGCCTTATAAAACGAGATGGAAAAGAGGAGCACCCAGGCTAAAAGAATAAAGCATCAGATGATTAAACATCGTAACGTTCTGAGGAAAAGCAACTCAGGTAAATCAATCTCGTTATTGGAAAGCACCATTGCATAACTCCACGGCATCATTTCCCGAGAGAATCTGCGGAGTAAAGTAGGGGGGATGGTGGCCGGGCTTGTTGGTTCAGGCGGTAGTGGTGGGTGCGGAGCGGCCACGCGGGACCAAAGGATGGTGCGGTCGGTGCTACACCGATATATCACAGGGTCACGAAGGGGGCTGGGAGTCAGGGGAAGACGAAAAGAAATGTCACCTGAAAAAGGAGGAGTCCAAAACAATCCCTGCAATAAAGGTGCCCAAGTGCACTTGGCAAACATGGAAGCGGACACGAAGTGACAGGCTCTTCCTATGAAGTTGAGGAAAGCTGAAGGGATGTGATGTGGAGGGTGTGACCTTGCTCCTCTTGCCTCCTCTCATTCGAATTGTAGGTGGGTTTCTTTATCGTGACTACATTCCACAGAATGCCACCATACCCCTGTATGGCACTGTGCAACGCAACCTCATATCTTATAAGAATATACACAGATTTCACTATTCTTGTAAAATCACTTAACCCATTACAAAAAGTATTTCAATGGCGGCCCCGATGGAATTAGTCCAAATACTCGCTCAAGCTCTAACATAACTATGACTTTCTGACAAAGACATACACGCTAAGACTACCCACTCCAAACACATCACGCTATTCCTCACACCTTATCTAATATTTGGGCTACTTAAATAAGATAGTAGGGAGGAAGAGGAACAAAGGATAGAAAGAAGGAGATAAAGAAAAAATCCGCAAGTTGCAGATCCTATCGAAGTATTGCGCACGAACATCGAAGTGGTTGAAGTGCTGAGGATGGCTTTATCCAGAGGTGCACTCAGTGGCCGGAAACCTCAATCTATTCTGTCGCCAATCACGTTTCCCTCTTCGATTTACTCAACTGTGTTGGAGACACCATTCTAGTGCGTAAAACCCTTAATATAAGCCGTATATCATATAGCTTCCCATACAACAACTTGTTGGGAGGTCTTTCTTAACTGACGCCCCCTGACAAAATCAGTATATGGGTTCATGTTTCCCCATCATAACATCAGACCCTCTTTCATATCAAATAATTTCAAACTTAAAGCGGCACTGTGCGTCCACAAAGTTGTTACCTCTTTCAGTCGCTCTACTGTTTGAACCCTTCATTGCCGCTGTTTGCGGTCAATTATCTCCTTTCATGGTTGTGCCCGCACGGCTCCACGCGGATCGAATCTAATGTTTGAGTAGAGCCCGACCCGGTAAATCGATTTTAAGCCCATTTACTCAGGCCGTCTACCTGTCCGCCGATATATTCGGTATCGGCGAATATGCAAGCCGATACTACATTTGTTTTTTACAGTGAATCATGAACCAGATACAGTGGACTTCTGGAATGGTGTATTCACTTTAGTTCTGCCGCTCCCATTGTTTTGCCATACCTGGCGCCCAGATCAGTGTATTGTAGCAATGCGCGGGATGGCTAACTCTCACCCAGTGTCTGCTTGTGCGTCAAATGATATGCCCCCACACACACCCGCACTTATTTGATCGTCACATTACAAGGATTCTAATTCGTTAGTTATTGCATGAGATACATAACTACGATCATCTGTTATTGTCCTACCCTTTAGGGACATACTTTTCTTGGTGCTCTTGAGAATGGATGGTTCAATTTTAAACACACTTCAGTGACTTTAGAGACTAGAGTTGATCTGCGGTTTCAACTTTCATGCGTCTCGTCGCACGACGCGTCACTCATGCTGGTGTTCCCGGCCACCGCGGCCCAGAACTCATGTTTATCACATCGGTCACATCACATCGCGCGGCACGACAAAATGCAATAGAATTCTATTGTATTTTGTCATGCCGCACCGCTCGCGTCCTGTGTAGAATAGAACCCATTATGTCATCTACACCGGATGAAGTAAAACGGATGCCGCTTTCTATTTATGACGTGCTGACACATATTTAAATGATTTTCAACGGTCACTTTGTCGCGTTCTGTTGCAGTGCAGACACAGTCAGTAACGTAGCAGATTGAAAAGTTAGTATCTATCTGCAGTCCAATAGACGTCAGTGCGGTGGTGGCTTGTGTCTGTTGAGTGGTGATTTAACGCTACGTTGTCACCTACTTGGTGAGACTTAATGCTAAGTAAATAAACATCAATGTCCCCGTCTTTTACTCTCACAATAAGCTTATCATACTTGTTTGCTACATTAGTAGGGCCCTATGATTTCCGCGATGCAGAAAACATGGACGGAATCGTGGAATCCAGTCATAAAAACTGAATTTACTGTATAACGTGGAATTTCATGGAATTTGTCTTATTTTTGATGAATAAAAAAAAAACAAGTCAGTACATATATAGACTGTGTCTGTGAATATTAAACTGCAAAAAGACGATTTAAATACGAATGTCCTGCATGTTCATTGGTGACCAGAAAATCACGATACAACACAGAGTTTTGTGAAAAAAATATTAGGTCCTTTTTATTTTTTATTTATTCATTTTAGATGTTTACATTTGTAAAAGCTGTGCTTCCTGCATAAACCTACCCCTGTTGGTTTGGCAGTAGCTTGCTTGCCCTACACAGTTACCTTGTTTAATTTCTTAATTCAAGTTATATGTATTTTTGTTCTATTTGTTTTATTTAAATTATGTATACTAAGTGAAGTGAAGTTTACTGTTAAGTGCACTGATGTCAGACTCATTTTGAATAATAAGGTTTATTGTTAAATTGTTAAATGCCCTGCATTCCATTATTACATATCTTTGTCATGTCATTATACGTGTTTGATCACCACATTGAGTTATCATTGCAAAAAATGTGTTAATCTGTATATATATATATTCTGTTTATGTATATACTTTATTCTATATACAGTACCAGTCAAAAGTTTTGACTATACTGTACTATAATATACACAAAAGAATATCGGCCGATATATCGATATCGGTATTTTTTTACTCCCTATTATCGGTATCGGCCCCCAAAAAACCCATATACTGATCCTGGATCATCGTTTGATGGAGTATGGGTGGCTGTCAGTCACCGCACCGGTGTGGATATTTAGTGTACTTCGCAATCACAGATTCTAGCCTACGTATTGGAATATATGACCCAAATAAGAATCTTCACCATATATTGTCATCTGAACAAGCAAGTAACAAGCCTGCCACGTTTGTTCTGACCAACTGAATAAAAAAGCATTACAATAAATCACACTACCAATGGTGATTTAATCTAAAGATCGGGTAGCTCCTATCACATCAAACCAAGCAAATTATTATTATTGTTATACTTTATTCTCAAATTATTCATGTTAACAACATCAGCATTGCGCGACTATGAGTAGTGTGTATTAGCATGTAGATTTCAATTTATGTATAGTCTAATCTCTAATTGTCATACCATTCGAATTTCATATAAAGTATTTTAACACAAAAGCGATTACATGCTCCCTTCACAACTGGTTGATCTTTAAATACAAATCTTGTATAATCCCCGGCTATCTGTAATCAGAAGCACATTTAAAACTGGATTATAATTTAATTTCATTCACATATGTTTCATAAACACAATCTTTTCTGGATTACAATCCGCCATCAAAATGATACATTTAATTATTCTAGCTGCTGTGAGAAAAGGCTATAAACGATCCGCCACCTGCAGGATCCTCACATGCCACAGCCTATAGCCGGGACAACTTCTTTATGTTTACGAGACTGACATAGATGACGCTGCAGCAATGCTCGAATTTCCCCGCAGCAAACCTACCCTACCACATCACATTCTAAAAATTATTATAAGCTACCGCTGGGATCGGGTCCCTAAGTAATGGTGGTAGTTATGAACACTGGCTGGTTATATGCTTGCTCAAATACTGATTTCGGATCATTTTTAACCAAAAAAAAAGTTACGGACTGCAGCTTTAAATACTTTTTGCATTTGCTTTGGAAGTCCATGTCATGCTAGCCTTGGATCTTATCCTTCCTGCTCTTCATCCCAGTCATTCATAAGGTTAGTTAATTGAGGGCCTGCGTTGTTTGGCATCCCTAGGACACTTTACAAATGCATCTGGGTTCTGTTAAAGAAAACTTGCCTTTCTTCAATAGAGCAGCTGGACAGGTCCATTGGGAAGACCCTTGAACTTGTTATCTGAGGCTGAAGTAGAGAGGAGAGGTCGCAGCTACATGTGAAATATCTCAGACCCAAACAAAAGAACAGAATTGTGGAACAAGAAAAAGCACATTTTGGACAATTATGGGCTGATAAAATGTCAAGCAGAGAAGGCATATCACTGTGGGACTATGCCCATCCCTGGAAGTCCTGGATGGCAAAGAACTGGCTTTCATAACTCCTGACAGTGAGACTCAAATATAGGTAAACAGCGAATGAACAAATCCCCGTTTTTTACAGTAAAAAATACAGTGCTTGAAAGTCATGCTTTAAGCTGAGGCAGAGTTAAGTTTTTGGGGGTTTAGTTATTATATTATAAATGAAGAGGGAGTGAATAAGAAAAAGTGTGAAAGATGACTGGAGGTGGACAGAAAGAGAATGGTCAGAAAGTTAAACATGCAATAGCAGGCAATACCGATCCTTCTTTTCGCTTTAGGGAAGCTCTTACAGTAATACCCTGAGACAACTCTCAAGAACCACCTCAAATTGTTTGGTTCAAGAGCTTTTCTGTTTTTTCAAGGCCTGAAGGCTTGGAATGCCCTCCCGGAAGAAATTATCCATGATGATCTCTCCTTGTGTACTCTCCAAAATCTCACCTGTTCAAAAGCAGCTCTCTTGCGGAAGAGATCAACATGTGGCTATAGCGTGCAATAAAGCTAAAGTGTAATTGATTTTGGTTCAAGCGGCTTGAGTGCAATACAGGTATTATGACCGCAGTTTTAATGTCGTCGCATGCCTCAATGCACCAGTGACTTGCAAAATCTTACTCCGATCGACCTGCAGTTACCTCCCAGTTTGTACTCGGTGCACCCTTTCTGTGGTTACCACCCATAACTGTACCTTCAGTTGTCTATTGCTTTATCACATTGAGGTAATCTAATTTTAGATCTTCACTGCTATCCGCAGCAGGTCTTATCTTGTCTTCGTTTTACATTAATATTTACATTGTGCTCTGAAATATGAGATACCACTCAGGGTGACGTGCAGATGCATCACAAGTTAAACTAGGTTCTGTAGACAACCATGAACTATTTCAGCAAGCTGCATTGGCCAGGACGTCTAAGTGACTTTAAAATAGGAACCACAATATTGCACTTCAAATTTGTGAGGGCACAGTTGTTTGAATGTCATGAAGTGGCTGGGAGAGAGACTGGTTGTGTGGCACGTCTGCTCTGTCAGTCGTCCGCTGCATTGGGATTGTGATCTCATTCATCCATTCGCTTGTAGCCCAGTCTGGAAACCTAGCCTCTGTCACCATGGTACCTCGGCAAGGCTGGGCAGGGTGTTGGGGATGGAAAGTTGGTAGTAAAGATGGGTGCCCTGGGTGGAGCAGCATATTTTGGGAGGCAATACGACTGGGATGCTGCATCAAAACAGATGGTGTCGACTTACGAGGATGGAGCTTCCTCTGTGCTGAGTTTGAAAAGTGTACATGACACAGATCAAAGCCCTGCTCACCCAACCAAACGCAAAATGCATATGATCAAAGAACCGAGACCTATCAGAGCACTCGCCACACTTGTTTTCTATCACTGGTTCTACTCATGACAGTCATTCTTCTTGTTTCTTTTCTCCCCCTCACTCTCTCAAACCACAGTTTAAGCAGATGTGTTGCAGCAGCAATACCTATATACTGTCATCTCTTCACTAAAAACATCCAGTAGTTTAGTCACTGTGTGTGGCCATGTGTGACATGTTAAAACTTTGTGGTGCAGAGGTTCATTATCCAATCTCAAGCTGTAAAACCTGCCTCTGTTTCCCTCAAAGCTACTGAATGAAATTCTGTAGAAAACGGATTCTACTGCACAAGACTCACACATTTCAAACATACAATCTATACTCACATAGAGTCCAGTGTGCCGTTCTCCAAAGAAAGGGAAAGCCACAGAGATCGCTACCAGTCCTGATCCTCCATCATCTTGCTTGATGGTCTGGGAGTCACCCTCATCCAGGCCAAATTGGTAGAACTCCTCCAGGGGTACAGCCGGCTCCACGCCATGAAGCAAAATAAGAAGCATGCACATGGAGAGCACCAGTCTCCTCAGCCACCCCATGACCTTGTCTGCACAGGGATGGAGAGGAGAGGACTAAGATCCAGGACACTCAGAAAGGGCAACAAGACAACTCTAAACCCCAGTGTCAAATGCTCAACCAATGATCCTCCTTGTCTTTCTTCTCCCTGTTTCTGTAATTTTCCTCTTTTGGGTTCTAATTCCACCCTTTATTTCCTCTCAGATCTTCTCTCAGCCCTGGTGCTTGGGCTGTTGGTCTATAACAAGGGGGTAGATTCCTTGCATTCTGTGTGCTGCTGGGTGCTCAAGAGCTGCTGTGCTCCGTGCCGCTCACTGAAATGAACAGAGTGAGAGAGAGAAAAAAAAGGAGAGGGAGCAGAGTGATTCGGCTCTATTTTTTTTTTTTACAATCCAGTGACTTTGGTCCCTGATGGTTAGTTTAGAAATATCCTCAATAAAACCTCTATTCTGCCTGCCAAAGGAGTTCTTTCAGACCCAGCCCCACCCCTCCAGGGATTCACTACCTTGCATTAGAACACTCATCCAATAGCTGAGGAGAGACCGGTAACTGGATAAGCACTGGGTGGAGCTATGGTAATCAAAGGGCTGCTTTAAAGAGACTCTGACAGGGCACTCTCCTCTGCTCTTAACTGAGAAATACCCTTCCCTAGAAGAACATGTCTCAGTGTGGTACACTACCACATGGCAGTGTAAGAGTTCCAGAAGTTGGGATGTCATAGTGCATTCTTTGTATATTGTACACAAGACAAGAAGAAAATATACAAAAGCCCGTTGATTTGGACTAGAGATTTACTGAAAGATTTCTTACTCTCAGAAAATCAATTTTCCTCCAAATTAATCATACAAGGCAAGATTTCAAATATTTGAAATGTGCCTGAAACAACTCCCCTAAAATAAAATGAGATTCTTTTTACCCAGGGGGTCATTAGTGGCGGGAATCAAATCTTGGAGGCAGAACATCACAAAGATTCTTTTATAGGTTGTTATAGCTTGTTTGCACACATCATAAACTACAGCAATTATCCAAAATACGCCAAAACCAACTGCTGCAAAAGACAGCAATTCTTTAGACCACAAAAATCAATCTCATTTTTATTTTTCTTGTTTGTATGGTTTTATTGTCTCACAAAAATTACTACAGTTTTCTAATAGTTATAACACAGTAGTGATTATGAAATAGAAATTGTTTTAACACCCATAATAAGAGAAACACCATATGGAAACAATATGAAAACAGCATTTGTAGGCAAGATATATGATTCATTTTCTGTCCTCATTCACTCTAGCTGTAATTTAGCTGATTGGTACTAACTAAAACAAGATGATCTTATTCTCTAAATGGTAGTATGTTTAAATAATGATCACAGAAATCATGTTAGCTACAAAGTAGAAAGAAAAGAACAGAATTTTGTGGTTTGCAAAACAGTTTTGGGGAACTAGGGTGTAATATTTAAGGTAGGTACAGATGTGTAAAAGTGTGTGTGTGGTGTAGAATTGAGACTGTGCTTAATCCTCTAAGATGAACAGGGATAGATTTAAGGTAGATTTATGGTCTGTTTCAACAGTTTGCTGCACAAATCCTTAAAACAATTTGGCAATTGAGAAGCATTCGGTGAAACAGTGATCTCTTTGTTTGTTGTTATTGGGTTCTTATGGTGTGGATCATGATTACTTAAAGTATTTTTTAAATGTAGTCCAACAATTCTCCCTGAGACCAGTGATTTTGTGTGTTTTTAAATCTAAAGTATGTGTGTGAAATGTGTGTGTGTGTGTAACATTTCATTATGCATAAGTCCATTCATGTTAGCACAGGCCCAGTTTCATTGGTTATAGGCCTTTGAGAGACTACAAATATGTTTGGTAACAAAAAGCTGTCAGTTGGTCACCATGGGCTGAATTCCCAAACCACTACATTTTTTAGAGCCCCAATCTCATCATCTGCTTCATATATGCTTGCCTCCTCTTCATCTCCTGCTCCAACTGTTCTTTCAGTGTGCAAACCTGAGAAACACAGAACTGTCAAGTTTTCATTAAAGGCTTCTTACTATTGAAAGTGATGTAAATGTCACTATTACAATACATCACATTTTTATAGCTTTCTTAAACCTGTTCCTCCAAGCAGTGGACCCTCTGGCGGTGAGCTTTCTCTCGAGCCTCCAGTGCTCTCTCTGCCTGCTGCTGGGAGTCCCTCATCCGCTCGGTCTCCAGGTCCAGCTCTTGCCTGTGGCGAGCCGTCACTTCCAGGAGCCTCTGGGAGTGAGTCTGCTCCAAGATAGAGATCTGTGACTGCAGAGACAACACATAGCATTCTGTCACAGACCAATCCAATACAAAAACAATAAGAGCTGGAAAAACTAACATGACACATGATCAATTATGATCAGATTTCAAAAGGCGAGAGTACTAGATGCTGATCCATGCATTATGAACTTCTTAATAGTCGTAAGTATGTCTATCACCTGTAGCGTGTGAATTTCGGCCTGTGTCTCGCTTAAATCTTGCTCTAGATTTCGGATCTTTTGTTCTTGCTGTTCTCTCTCACGCTCAGCATGCAATACCTCTGCCTCCTTCCTTTGGCGATTTTTTTCTACCTGCACACAACATGTGCATGCACACAAAATGTTTTAAGGATAGAAATCTGGTGTGAGATACTGTCACATGCTGTATATGTACAGTGGGGAAAAAAAGTATTTAGTCAGCCACCAATTGTGCAAGTTCTCCCACTTAAAAAGATGAGAGAGGCCTGTAATTTTCATCATAGGTATACCTCAACTATGAGAGACAAAATGAAAAAAAAATCCAGAAAATCACATTGTAGGATTTTTAAAGAATTTATTTGCAAATTATGGTGGAAAATAAGTATTTGGTCAATAACAAAATTTCATCTCAATACTTTGTTATATACCCTTTGTTGGCAATGACAGAGGTCAAACGAACAAGGTTTTCACACACTGTTGCTGGTATTTTGGCCCATTCCTCCATGCAGATCTCCTCTAGAGCAGTAATGTTTTGGGGCTGTCGCTGGGCAACACGGATTTTCAACTCCCTCCAAAGATTTTCTATGGGGTTGAGATCTGGAGACTGGCTAGGCCACTCCAGGACCTTGAAATGCTTCTTACGAAGCCACTCCTTCGTTGCCCGGGCGGTGTGTTTGGGATCATTGTCATGCTGAAAGACCCAGCCACGTTTCATCTTCAATGCCCTTGCTGATGGAAGGATGTTTTCACTCAAAATCTCACGATACATGGCCCCATTCATACTTTCGTTTACGGAGCAGGTCGTCCTGGTCCCTTTGCAGAAAAACAGCCCCAAAGCATGATGTTTCCACCCCCATGCTTCACAGTAGGTATGGTGTTCTTTGGATGCAACTCAGCATTCTTTCTCCTCCAAACACGACAAGTTGAGTTTTTACCAAAAAGTTATATTTTGGTTTCATCTGACCATATGACATTCTCCCAATCCTCTTCTGGATAATCCAAATGCTCTCTAGCAAACTTCAAACAGGCCTGGACATGTACTGGCTTAAGGAGGGGGACACGTCTGGCACTGCAGGATTTGCGTCCCTGGCGCGCAGTTGTGTTTTTTTTTTTTTTTTCTTTTTTTTTTTTCTTACATGATGGTAGCCTTTGTGACTTTGGGTACCAGCTCTCTGCAGGTAATTCACTAGGTCCCCCCGTGTGGTTCTGGGATTTTTGCTCACAGTTCTTGTGATCATTTTGACCCCACGGGGTGAGATCTTGCGTGGAGCCCCAGATCGAGGGAGATTATCAGTGGTCTTGTATGTCTTCCATTTTCTAATAATTGCTCCCACAGTTGATTTCTTCACACCAAGCTGCTTACCTATTGCAGATTCAGTCTTCCCAGCCTGGTGCAGGTCTACAATTTGTTTCTGGTGTCCTTTGACAGCTCTTTGGTCTTGGCCATGGTGGAGTTTGAGTGTGACTGTTTGAGGTTGTGGACAGGTGTCTTTTATACTGACAACGAGTTCAAACAGATACCATTGATACAGGTAACGAGTGGAGGACAGAGGAGCCTCTTAAAGAAGAAGTTACAGGTCTGTGAGGGCCAGAAATCTTGCTTGTTTGTAGGTGACCAAATACTTATTTTACCAAGGAATTTACCAATTAATTCTTTAAAAATCCTACAATGTGATTTTCTGGATAGTTGAGGTATACCTATGATGAAAATTACAGGCCTCTCTCATCTTTTTAATGGAGAACTGCCCACAATTGGTGGCTGACTAAATACTTTTTTGCCCCACTGTATGTAGGAGGATAATTTTAAGTTTCACAAGATTGACAAATTATTAGCAAACACACACAAACACTCCAAAACAAACCCTCATGCAAACTTACCTCAACCAATAATACTAAGAATAGTTAAGGGTACAGACAAGGCACTCTGATTAGTTTGCACAAATTAAACATCACAGTCAATGACATAAACAATAAACTATTTGAAAGTCATTATGTTTGGCTGTGCAAGCTGTTTATAACAGAATGATGTACCTTCTCCAGGATACGCTTTAGAGAGGACCTGTCTTTTTCCAGACGGAGCAGTGTCCTCTCCAGCTCAGCTTTCTCTCCCTGCAGCCGATGTGCAGTGGTCTGCAGGGTAGCCACCTGCTCCTGAAGCTGATCCTTTTCTCCGTGCAAGAGTGCATAGCTCTCTTGCACCTCCTGCTTAGCCTGTTGCCTCTGTCTCACAGCCTAGTGAATTAGAAGAGATGTAGAATAGACACCATCTACGTGACTGTCCAGAACGGGTGTAAATAAACATGGTTTTCTGGACTAGTATGTTTCATGTCTGGGGCAGAAACTCAGATTTACAAAAAAGAGACAGCTTTGACTGTATTTGTGTCTGGTTAAGATATGGTGTCATGTGCAAGAGTTCAAGAACCTTGAATTTCGCTCAACTGACAATAACAAAAATCTCTTTGTCAGTTTATCATGGTTGTCACGAATCCTGTCCATGAACTTCCGTCTGCTTGCCACCAGAGGTCGCCCTCACATTATATTGACTCACACACCACACAGACTGTTACACATCACCATGGACTACATTTCCCATGCTCCACTGCACTAATCACAAGCTCACCTGAAAACAATCACACACAGTTGAAAGCTACCAATAACACACACTATATAAATCAGTCTCACACCACCATTCAACACCGAGTATTGTATAGCGTTTATCACTCATAATGATAGCTACTCTACGGAGCCATTTCTAGTTTTTTTTTTTTTTTTTTTTTTTTTTTTTTTTTTTTTTTTTTTTTTTTTTTTTTTGTTCCAAGTCATAGTCTTGCCCTGCCTACTTTCCCGTGTTCAGATTCGTGCCTGTGTACTTTGTATTATCCTTTCGTCTTGCCATTCGGAATATGTTTGCACCTTGCCTGGACTATTGCTCATGTTGTCGGAGTACCCCTCTTGTCAAGCCCTCTGGATATTGTTAGCTGCTGATCGACTACGCCCGTTTTGGATTACTCTTCTGTCTTGCCCTCAATATACCTGTTTGCCATTGTCTGACTCATGCCTGTTATGACCACGTCTCTTAATAAAGCCTTGCATATGGATCCGCATGCCTCTCGCCTTGTCGCCCCCATCACAATGGTGATGATGGTGTAGTTGGTTATATTTTATTTGGTTGCATTTTATTTTTAATTTTGTGTTTTTACAGACACTGAGAGTGACAGACAGAGAAAAAGGAGGCATATTACTGACAGCAATATGCGAGACAGAACCCCTTGTCAAGATGAAAAAATGAAAATTCTGTCATCAGTTACTCACCTTCATGTCATTACAAACCCATAAGATTTTGATTCATCTTCAAAACACATGAAGATAAATATGGTAAACAGAATCTGCGCCTACTTGAACTAGATACATATTATACAAACCTAGATACATACATTACAATGAGGTTTGTTTTCGTGTGTCAAGCATGCACATTTCAGTTTCCAATTGCTATATTTGACATGCTCTATGTATTTGGCGTTGATCAATGTTTATATGTGAATAAAAGCATAAATAAAATCTATTCATATAAAGCAATCATGTCTCTTCAGAATACGTACATTAAACCACTTGATTCATGTGGACTTTATTTCTTATCTCTTTATAAACTTTTCTAAGCACCAAGTTTTGGTGTAGTGATCTTTCGATGGAAGGACAGGAATCTCTTCCGAAGATGAAGATGAACAAAAGTCTTACGGGTTTGGAGCGACATGAGGGTGAGCAAATGATCACAAAATTTTCATTTTGGATGAACTAACCCTTTAAAACACTGTGTAAACTGTAAGAGTGCGTGTGTGTGAGTAACCTCCTGCAGGCCTCGTGTCTGTTTGTCCAGTTCAGAGACCCTGAGTTCAGACTCTTCCTGGCTTCTCTGCAGGATCTGTAGTCTCTCACTCAAGCCATGATTTTGCTTCCTACTGTTTGTCAGAGCCTCCCGTGTCTTATCCAACCTTTCCTGTGCACATATAACACACACAGACAAGTATGAACAGGCATCAATCCACACATGCATAGTCACACACCCACATCCAGTTTTAATGAGGAGGCTGTTCTTCTCCTCACTACTACCAGTGTCCTGCCTTTTTCCCCTTTTTCCACTTTTTCCCCACTCTTTCCCAACTCTCGGATCACTTTTTATTGGCATGAAATGGCAGGTCTCAAGCAAACTGAAAAAGATTTACACTGAGGCCGCAGTGTTTTTGTTTGTACAGCATCTTTAAAACAGACTCATACTAAGCCTTAAAAGCCCTCCAGAGGAGCTGGAGAAAATTAATGAGTTCAGTCAAGCATTTTAATGCACAGTCATCCTGCACCTTCAGGGAACAGGCGGCAGCAAAGGTAAATACAAAAAAAAATCCAAATCTGGAAACATTATGAAACCACAGAATAATTCACTTCACATTGTGGCCATGCTAGTAAGATGATCTGTTAGGTTTCAATTAAATCTGTACATGAACTTGAGGTGAATTGAGATCAAAACGGATTGTGGCTGAACCACAATTAACTTAATAAGGTTGATTGTGAGTTCTTGATGAAGAAAAATGATTGACAGTGTTTTAATAAAGCCTCAATAGAGAATTTGCTTAAACATGTTTGAAGTTCCATCTAGTTCATATGTTTAAGCTTGTCTTCTGTCTTACTGTTGTAGGACTTGTGTACTGTTAGTAGTATAGTCAGTTAACTGCTAGTAAGGCAAACTGCAAACTTATGCAAGCTATAAAACTCATGCTAACCTGCAGCATCTTCCGGTCATGTTCACTGGCTGTGAGAGCTCGCTGCAGCTGCGCAGCCTGTTCCTGTGCTGCTCCTGTAGCAGCATTGCTCTCAGTCAAGGATGCAGCCATGGACTGCAGTTGCTCCCTTAACTGGCTCTCCTGCAGTTCTGTGTGCGCCAAGGCAGTTGCCAACCTCTCACCCTCAACCTACAATGGAACAACAGTGCTGCATTATATTACTCAAACATGACTGATGTCCTTTTAGACGCAGCACAAACCTACACACACCTTCAGGAGGGCAGCACGCTCTTCACTGTCTCCCAGTTCTCTGTGGAGGTTGTTGAGGCGTTCCTGCAGTGAGCTGACCTCCGACTCATTCTCTGTTGCTCGGAGGTGGGCACGCTGCAGCTCTCCCTCCAACCCCCGGCGTGCGAGTTCCAGCCTGGCAGCTCGAGCTTCCGCGGCCTCACATGTCTCCTTCATACGGCGGCGCTCAGCCTCCAGACTTTCCTCAGAGGCCTGGGAGCGCTCCAGCTTCTCCTGAATACAACAGTATATTTATACTGATAATGTGACTACTGGAGGTGCAACTCATCAAAGATTTTTATTGTGGACACTTGATAATTCCTGTTTATTGTATTTGACTATGGTGCTGGGAGAGAAAGTTGGTGCACCACTTGGATTCCAGAAGTAAAAATCCCATTGAATGTTGTCATAGTGTTGGGGGTAACACATTACAAGTAATGCAAGTTGCGTAATCAAATTACTTTAAGTAACTAGTAAAGTAACACATGACTTTTTAAATTTAGAATGAAGTATCTGAGTTACTTTTTGAAATATGTAATGCCAGATACTTTGTTTCCCATGTCTTGACTGACAGCTCTCATGTTGCCATGTTGAGAGAAATCGGGAGTAAGTGCAGAGGCGTTGTGCGGACGGACTGTGTGAGCATGATGCTTACTGTAGTTCTAGACTAAATATGAACATGCATTTACTCATGTCGCCTGCACAAAAATAGATTCAGTATTCCTCAAAATGAAGAAAAAGTCAAAGGCAAATTCAGAATATTATACAAACCTGCAATAATTAAATATATTAAATAAGACAAATATAATTTATGTATTTAATCCCATTTTATTAACCAATGTCTTTGCTACTGACCTTCGATGATCCAATTTAACAAAAAAATTACACATTTGTGTTTCATTTTTGTTATTGCTGAATAGTGTTGAACTTTCTTCTCTTGCGTTATATTCTTCATGCAATTTGTTTGAGCTGCGCCCTCTACTGTACAGATGAATTTCACTTTTACTTTTGTAAAATAACTTTTTTATATTAAAAACAATCAAGCAAGCCCTGCCAAGATTTAAAAAGTAACTCAAAATAACGTAACACATTACTTTCCATAAAAAGTAACGTAATTAGTTACTTTTTTAGGGAGTAACGCAACATTGTAATGCATAACTTTATTTTAACTTTAAGTAATTTTCCCCAACACTGGTGATAGTGGAGCAGAAAAACTTTTTTTCCCATAGATTTTTAACATTTAAAAGAAAATTCCCAGATTTTTACACTTACATTTTTCAAGACAGACCTACAGCACCATGAGTTTAGTGTGTTCTTCTTTTAAAAATTAGTTTATAGAGATAGTTCAACCAAAAATGAAAACTCTGTCATCATCTACTCACCCTCATGTCGTTCCAAACCTAAGACCTTCACTCATCTTCGGAACACAAATGAAGATATTTTTGATGAAGTCCGAGAGCTTTCTGACCCTGCATAGACCGTAACATAACTACCAGGTCCAGAAAGGTAGTAAGGACATTGTTAAAATAGTCCATGTGACATCAGTGGTTCAACCGTAATTTTATGAAACTACAAGAATACTTTTTGTGAGCAAAAAGAAAACAAAAATAATGACTTATTAATTTGTGGTCCGAAGAAGAACGAAGGTCTTACAGGTTTGGAACGACATGAGGGTGAGTAATTAATAAAGAATTAAATGTGAGGAAAATACTAAACCATCTCTTGTCTTGAAAAGTGGCCGATCACTGTTGCACTCAACTATGTAAACCATCTTTGTGTTAGTGTAGAATGTATGAGTGTTAACCTTCAGTGCTTTGGCTTCTGCCTCAGTTATCTGTTGGCTGTTCTTCATTTTGGCCAACTCTTCACTCATAATCCTATTCTGTAATTCCCCATGCTGAACCACCTCATCCCGTAAGGCGAGTGATGCTTGTGTCCCCTCTAAATGCTTAGCCAGCTCACGCTTTCCTGGCAAACATACACACACATGATAATCAAAAACAGAGCCGCAAACTGGTCTTCACTAAGTAGCGTGCACCCAAGTATCAGGATAGAATTCGCTCTTACCCTCCTCCAGCTCTCTGATAGATTGTTTCAGCATCTGTATACGTGTGTTGCCTCTTTCCTGACTGGCTTGCAGGCTTTCTACCTGCTTGCTGAGACTGTGCACCTGTGCTTGGGCCTCATCCTACAGTCACACATTCAGACAGAAAAAGAAGGATGTTCATGTTCTTATGTTTATTGTTATTGATACACCTTGTTTTGTTTCAGATCCTCCATTTGTCTGTCCCTCACTTTTTCTTTTACTGTGGAAACTAGTTTTGTCCATGGCATAAATGGTCATGTTCGAAACAAAAAAATGTCTAAGGTCAAATCCTACAAATCTTGGTTTTTTTTGGGGAAGTGGAAATGTATACTGTGTGTCCAGTTTATGTTTTTATGTTTTAAATAGTTTATCCAAAAAATGTTGTTCAAAACCTGTAGACTTTGTCTTCTGTGGAACAAAAAAAGAAGAAACTGTGAAGAATGTACTAGTTATTCTGGAAGTAGGTGACACACAGAAAGATAGTCACGCAGCAGGCATCCAAGGTTACAAGAGTAGAAGCTGTTACTCAAGACTCTTCTTAGAAATCATCAACAATTCTGTCCAGTGTTCCCATTTTGATATGGAACGTCCTTTTGTTGACCCAACAGGATGCCCTACCCTCATTGAAGCCCTACTATCTTGTAGTCACTGAACAAATCTGAGATGACCAGCGACCGTAGATCAGTTCATTTGGTATACTGCTCTTCACAGACACGCAGATATATATCTATAGACAGATTGCCAATAAAAATTGAGTTGAGCAGCAAATCAGGTCCGTGTTACAGTGGGATTGATTCAAGACTTGTTGAGGTAGTTGTCACAACACACCAACATGAATGATCAGTTGGCAAATCAGACTGATTTGTAGGTTGACTACAGGTCTGAAGATCAATAACTCAGGCCCCGCAGCAGTTTTACCGTTCACGAGAGCAGCACACTGTATCATACTGCTTAGTGTCATCTTGATCTGTGGTGTGATAACTAACAGTGAAGACAGGCGGGACTTACATTTATGATGCCCATATTGTGGAAATTGTAAGAGGGTAGAGTGATGCCATGCAGCGCTGTCCCTACGTGCATGTCATTGAGCTCTATGCTGACGAAGTAGCATATCACTTGTCGCACACACCGAGATCGCAACACTGAGAGGGTGTCACAATCTTGTCCGGATCGTTATTGTTCTTCATATGTTGTTACATTTGTGTAGTCTGTGTTTGATTCCCTTTAGTGTGTGTGTGTGTCCTATCCCCCCCCTTCCCTATTTTCCCCCCCATTTTTTTCTCCCCCCCTCCACCCCGACGGGAAGCCCAGTTGTTTTTATGTTATTTGTGGAGCACTGGGGGGAGCAGCATGATGATACGACAGAAGCACAGAGAGTCCCACCTCTACCACCTGTAGGGCATCGTATCTGGACCCATGGGTTCACACTCGGTGGTTCACTAACATGTACGATTGTCAATTACGATTGTCCTTCACTCATATACTACACATCAGCTGATAATACAGTAAGTTAGAGCAGAACATTGTTTAATAACCTTTAGATTTTAAGAAAAGAATCCTTTGTAATATAAGAGTGGTGATCTTCTTCTTGACCTTTAACTAACCTTTGCTACAGAGACCCGATTCATTATTGGACTGACGTGTTAATGCCAACAGGTGTGGGCCTATCCAGGTTGACCTGAGTTTTCTGTCTTCCTTTTTTCTTGCTCTACGCAGAGTCGCCTGAGCAGCCATGAGAGATCCCCCCCCCTCGTCGTATGCATTCCACCGTGTGAGAGGTAGGCATTCTCAGTCGCGAACTAGATGTGGATTATAGCGGCGCGTCAACCAATTCGGACGCATACGTGAAATTGCTTCGGCCTTTTCAGCACCCTCAGTACCCCACTGCATCGATACATTTAACTTCTCTTTTACCTACTCATCGGGCCTCAAGATCTTCTACCCGCCCCTCAGGCGTCATCATGTCCAGTCCCAGCTGCTCTTCCAGCCCTTGGGCCCGGGCCTCTGCTAGACTCACCTTCAGCCCAAGCTCCCTGAGCTGGGCCTGGGCTTCCTGCAGTGCCCCCTCCAAGCGAGCAACCTCCTCACGCTGCTTCACTTGGCTCTCCTGAAGATTGGCATCCTGTTGTTGCTGCAACTCTTTCTCCTGGCGCTGCACTTCTTCCAGTTCTGCTACATGCCGCTGCAAGCCTGCAGCCTTTTCACACACAGACCAGTTCCAACAGTTTAAGTTTGTTACTGCATGTGTGTGTGGATTCTGTATTTATGCCAGTTTGTTTGTTGTACCTCCTTCAGAGCTGCCTCTCTGCCAGCATCACTTTCCAGTACTCTTTGTCTGAGAGTAAAGGTCTCCTTTCTCATTTCCTCCTCTCTATGCTCTTCCTGAGTCAGTCTGATCTGCATGTCACTCAACTCTTGCCCTTGTTGAGTGCACTGACCCTCTAATGTCTTCACCTGCTCAGACACATGCTTTTTTATTTTATAAAAAACGGTTGCCTTGTATACAAAAATCTAGACAGCTGAATTTCATGAGAAAGAGGATGCACTGTAGACCTGGTAATACAACATTTTGTTCCATTGTATATGCATGTATAACTAGACTAACAACAAATTAACCTGAAAAATGCTGACATGCTGATATTTAGAATAATGTTAAGGCACTGACTATAAAAGGAAAACTGGTCATACTTTATTTTAAGGTCCAATTCTCGCTATTAACAAACCATTAACTATGACTTTTGCTTCAATAAACTCCTAATTTGTTGCTTATTAATAGTTAGTATGGTAGTTGTTAAGTTTAGGTATTGGGCAGAATTAGGGATGTAGAATATTGTCATGCAGAATATGTCCTTTGTATGTACTAATAAACAGCCAATATGTTAATAATAGGCATGCTAAAAAGCAACTAGTTAATAGTCAGAATTGGTCCCTATACTAAATTGTTACCAAAAAACGTTAGATTTTTTTGGGCCCTGACCTGTCTGCGCAGTTCCTGCAGTTCCCTGCGTGCCTGCAAGCGAGATTTCTCAAGTTCACGCATGTTGGTTCTCAGCTTCAGCACCTCCTGCTGGAGGGAGGATTTACATTCTTCTAACACTGCCAGCCTCTGGTCCTTTTCTTCTCCCACTCGCTTCAAACTGATAAAAAAAAGAAAAACAAGGACAATTAATAAATGTTTAATGAAGCTAATTCCTTGTTCCATAAAGAAACTGAGCCTTACAAGGAATGTTCGACATCCCAAAAAGACATTTGTACTCCTTTGCTGATATTTAGTTTACACTATATAGTTACACTAGTATTTTAGAGTACTACTGTTTTAGAGGAAATCCCTATGTTTTTGTTAATGCTCACTTAAAATCACATCTCAATGATGATCTGATGTTATAGCCAAGCTAACAGGGAACATTTATGTAACACAAAAGATATCAACATTTCAAACAAGTCCAATATGCTAAACCTGTTGTTTTCAAACTCGGCTCTCTTCACAGCTGTACGGAGTTCATGATTGGAAGCCTGGATGGCCTCTTTCTCTCTCACAACATCTCCTAAAGCTCTCTTCAGTTCCATGCCCTCACGCCGCTGGGTGTCCCTGTCCTGCAAACACTCCCTCAGCTCTCGGTGGGCCTCGATCAGTTCCTTACGGCCAGAGTCCCTGCTCTCCTCCACCTCACTCAGTTCCCTTCTCAAACGCTCCACCTGAAAGAGACAGAGATGAGAGGGAAAGATTAAATGAAGCCATATGATTCTGTAAATACAAGAGGAGTGATGGGTCATGGTTTGAGTGCAATGGTGTAACTTTATCTATCTAAAATAAAGTCCATTTAAATCACTCAAGTGTGGTCATGACACCACAGAGGGAGTGAAGATTTCTAACAGTCATATTCCTTACGTGGCACTGTTTTGCTGAGGACAATTCAACTTTATTTTCCATGAGATGAATGAAATGGAAACACAGCCTATTAGTAAAATTCCACTGCCTTGTTCCATTCAGCTTCTCAAAGCATGTGAGCATCAGACTCATCCAAAGAGTTCTGCCCTCCTTTCAACACCGGATTTCAGGGCACATTCTCGTTTGCACTTAAAAATGTGTTTTAAGTGCATGTGAAATGGTTCAAATTTTCAAAAGCTTTCATCAGATATGCTCAGGGTGAAACTCCTCGCCCATGTAAACACACATGAATATGACCCACATTCTGGTAATTGCTTGGCTACAGCTAATCATTTTATGGTGCATTTTTTCCCCAAAATGCAGCCAGAATGCAGAGAGAAAGAGGGAGAAGAAAAACAGAAAGACAGGACAGGCTCCAAAGACTGCCACACACAGCAGAGCAGCGATGATGAGAAACATCAGCAGTGTGTGCAAGCTTGTGTAGATGCTGCTGTGTTAAAGAGAAATATGTGTGTGTGTGTGTGAGTGTTTAAGTTCAGCGGCCACACAAGTTGTTTTCTTCACATAAATCTTAATGTAAAAGAAATAAGCCCATGCCAAGACCACTCTGGTTTAATTCATTCATGGGGGAGGGGTTAGAGAAGACCTCTGTTTAAGAGTGGGGGGCGGTGTTTCCATAGAGATGACTTTAATTACAGAACAGGAAAAATAAACTTCTGAGCACCTGCTTATTTGTGACTGCAACTTTTCCTTTTCATATCATAGAGAGAGCCTTCACTTTTCACTGCCCTGCTGGCTTTTATTGTTCCCTCTCACCACTGGTAGTTTGTCATTGTCTGACCAGGGCAAGCTGGAGGAGGTTTAGTGAAAATAATCAAACAGGAGGAGAGAATCCATCTTAGTAAGTAGACAGCTTCACCTAGAGATGAAGTTCTCATCATAGCCTGGGGATAGATTGTTCAAACAACTAAATCTCTGGCCTGAGGTATGTGCAGAGGTCAATTCCAAAGGTTGACCTTAAGCCTGAAAGGTAGAAGTGTACACGCACGGATACAAGCACAAACATCAAACTGGTGGCACCTGGAGCATGCTCAATACACATTAACCAGTGCCAAGTTCAACATAAGTGTGTGCTAAATGACGCTCCCCAAGACTGCACCTGGTAGGTACAAGTTGGACTCCAACAGGCCTTATGTTGCCTCACGGCCCAACATAAACTTACTCACCTCCTAACTTATATGACGTTGGTTATTTGGCACTGGCACAAACACAATTTTTACTGCTCTCCTGTGCTATAGTTTTTTTGTGTTCTGGATGATAAACTTGTTTCTGTGACTGAACAACTGGAATGTAAAGTCTCGGGTTGTGTGACCTCTTGCTGAGACTCCTGCCTCTGCAGAGAAAGCTCTCTGATCTGGTCATTTAAGCTGCGCTCCGAAACTTCACGGGAACTCAGAGACTCCTCGAAACGAGACCGTAGGTCTTGAAGCTCTGCCTGCAACCCTAAAACTGTGTCCTACAGAGAGAGAGGGAGAGACAAAAATGAATATAATAATGTGATGCATGAAATTAGGGCTGTCACTGTGATTAATATATATACCCAGGATCATTTTTGAAGCAAAGACTTTTTAAAATGTATTTATTCAAAATAGTACAGAATTTTAATATTTGCAATATATACGTATATGTATATATATATACTGTATATATATATTATTGTTTTTTTTTGCCATAACATGAAAATAATTATAAGCTTATCATATCAGACAGAATTCTGACATACTCTATAATTTTTTCAAAATGCATAAAAAAAAAAATACAATGGATGAGAATTTCCAATCACAAATAATTCAATAATGAAATAATGTTCCATGCACATTATGAACTTACATATTCTTACAACTTTGTTTAATTCACTCTTCAATGATTCGATTCCACCACACAGAAATGCAAAAATGCAAATGAACAATAAACTATTAAATTTTCATAATTTACTGAGAAACACATTCTCCACAATGGAACAGTGTGTGAATGTGTTCTTAAGATCAAAACAGATTGTAGATTTTAATATCAAATTTAATGAATGCGTTTAAAAATGAATGCACAATTAATCTCATACATTAATATGATAACTTTGCAGCCCTAATCTAATAAAGACAAAACATGATCCACAGACATATTTGGATTTATTATACCTTGCCCTGCTCCTGTTTTGTCAGGAAGTCTCTACGCATACGATCCTTTTCAAGGGCAGCTGTCTCTATGTCACGCTCGACGGTAATTATGCGCTCAGTAAGAGTAGCCTTCTCTGCCTCCTTCTCAGATAGAACCTGCCAATCAAGAACAGTCAAAGCGGTAGAACCAACATACAGTGATGCCATCTGCCCCATGTTCTGACTGCAGATGGTTTAAGGCTATACAGGGCAACAGACATGCTTTTTGATCAGATTGAAAGGAAGTTGTCAAAAGGTTTTGATTGTGTTCCTCTGAGACACAAATACACACACACACCTGCTGTTTATGACTTTCGGCCTGCAGCAGGGATTCTGTACAGTGCTGCTGCAGCTTGGCCAGTTCTTCCTGCAGCTGTTGCTGAACTCTGCGACTCTGCATGCGCAGCTCCTCGCACTCAGCCCGCAGCTGCGACTCTGCCTGCTCCCTCTGTGAACACAACTCCGCACGCATGCGCTCCTGAGACACACAAGACAGGTGCATGTGTTATAAGCATCCAAATACTCTCTTGAACCACAGGAGAGTTTTACAGTTTAGGGTTATTGCATTTCAATTGCATCTTCTGCCAGAATTTCTCTGATAGTCCTAAATCTATGGCAGTAAACATGTCAAAAAATAAACACACAATGAATACTGAGCTGTGTTGCATGCTGGGTATAGCAATTCACTCTATGGCAATTTGTTCCAGCCACTTCCAGTTATTTTAACTATACAAAACTGTAACTGTTATGCTGCTTGATGTTGCAATCTGTTATTTGTCATCATATTATTTTAATTATTATCATATTGAAAACACATTGGTTTGAAGTGCAAATGGTTTCATGTTTTACCATTTACTGCACTTTGTGTCTAATTCATTATAAATGTAACTGATTTGCTGTCAAACCAAAGATTTATACTCCTAGCAATACCACATCAAGTGTTAGGGAAAGTGCCTTTATCTCAAAATTTCAGTGATACCTTGTGCTTTCGCTCAGTGTGCAGTTGTTCCTGATGGCTTTGCTGTGTTGTAATGAGGGTTTGTTGTGCGTTTCTCTCGACCTGAGCAAGCTTCAACTCTAAAGCCTGTTTCTCCTGCAAAGCCCGGGACATTTGCTGCTCTAGTTCACTGTGAACATTAGACAGCTCACCTGCGCAAAGGAAACAGCAAGTATATACACAAAGGAGAAACATGCTTTGTAATGAAAATACACAGTGAAGACACACTGAGCTCTAACATGCTGGAAACATGAAATTATAATGCTCTTTGGAATCATCATTACACAATATATAGTGACAGCACCAGCACATAAATAGTACAGTGTGGATGCTATCTGTGAGGGGACTTTATTAAGCTCTAGAGAGAACCTCGGCTGACCCCTCAGCTGTTCCCCAGTCTGGAGCTAAAATATGGGCCCCTTGTGGACTATAGCTGGAGCCCAATGGCCATTGGGTTCAGCCAAGTCAACGAGAGAGGAATAGAGGCTCCCTGAAGAGACACTTACTCGTCATAGTCTCGTTAGCCTGCTGTAGACTAGCATTCTCTCCCTCTAGCCTAGCCCGGTCAGCCTCTAGCATCGAGGCCAGTTCCTGCCTGTCCAACAGGCCTGACTCTAGAGACTCTCTCTCAGCCCTGAGCAAAAAAAAAAAGGAAGAGAGAATACAAAGAAAAACAGGTTGTGTTTTGTGAAGCTAATGAACATCTTTAAATGGTTGTTTCTTTAGCTAAGATCATTCAAGACATATGAGATGTTCTGGAGATGATTTACACAGCAAAACACAGGATTAACCTCACGGTGATTCTCTCACAGAAAAGACTTAGTGAAACTAGGAAGAGTTACATGATTGAACAGGCCCCATTGATAATTACTCAAAAAACTCGCTGAAAACACAGGTGTTTTACTTTGCCTGCCAACCTCAAATTCCAACATAAATACAAACACTTAGCCCATATAAACACATTAATACACCAAATCCTACTCCCACTATAACACACATTGACTCACCGCAGAGCGGCCAGGTCTTGGGCCAGGGCCTTGGATTTACGTTGCTCTGAGGTGAGCTGCACTGTGAGATTGGCTTTGTCTCTTGCCAGTTCATCTCTCTCTTTGCAAGTCTTCTTTAGCGAGGCAGCACTCAGCTCCATTTCTCTACGACATGTGTTCAACTGTTCCTGCAGGGCTTGCTTCTGCTTACTGACCTACACAAATCACACACATGTACATGGAAGCTTATATTTAAATGTTCACATATACCCAGCGTTTGCTGATTGTAGATCAACATCAGGATTATGAATCAAGTACTCAGATGATATCTAATCATTTGGTGATTTGTCCAAACACGTGAGATCCTAGATTATGCCAGTAACTGACCACTTAGGAACAGCAGGCTGTCCAAATATTTTCCTGATATGTTAAAACTTTCCCCACCAAGTCTGCACTAAACCGTTTGCAAGCAAACCAAAGGAAATTTTATTTCACTTTTCTGCCAAGCAGGTCAACTGAAAAAGCAGCAAGTAAAATGGACAAGGAATTGTTGCAAATAATGTTCTGTACTAATAATTTACAACATATCTTCAAGAGTGTGTAAAAATGGAGATTACATTAAGATCCAGTGATTTATGACAACACTACAGTTTTAACATAGTGACACCTCAGTAAAACATGACTGTAGGTGTAGACAAAAGAGCAGATGAATTCCACACTGTCTGTTGCAAAGCTGCGAGCAGACAGATCAAGCTTGTGATTTACAGCTTTTTTCACTCATTCTCTCTCACTCTGATACTACCCGTCTGTAATATCTATCTCTCCAGTCTTCCAGTCCTTCATTTGTACTCGAGATCCCCTTTGCCTCCCCCATTCAATTCCTTTGCCACTCATAAAACACATGCTTGTGCCAAGATTCATATATGGAACTCTTGGAGGAAGGTGTTGAGTACCACGGCAGATGGGTCCAATATCTTCCCTTGGCTTTTTAATGTGACAACAAGACCCATCAGAGCACAGCTGAGAGCTGTGAATCATGCTGGGTAATGGGGCACACGCCCCCTCATTTTGTGACTGACCTGGGCGTGTTGCTCCAGGGCTGAACTTTTCTTCCTCTGTAGGACGTTGTACTCTGCATCCTGGGTCACTCGGCTCTCTTGAAGGTGAATGTGTGAGGCCTCCAGAGCACGCTTCTCTGCCGTAAGGTCTAACAGCTCCTGCTGAAGTTGAGCTAGCTCTTCTCTGGCTGCCGCTCGCTCTAGCTCTGCGTCCCGTTTGCGTTCGCCAAGCTCTGCCTTTTCAGCCTCGACCTGGCAGGAGATTTTGAGAATAAATAACAGGATGATTACCATGTTGAAAAGACCACTCTTGCTGGTCGCAATCATATATTGTGATGTGGATGTTGGTGTGTTGGTATCCACACCAGGACCATCCTTTGTCAGCCAGCTTTAAACAATTTCCTTTAATAAATTATCAGTTGTTGAACTGAATGAGTTAACTATAAAAAACGAGAGATTATTCAAGACTTAATACTTTAACACTATGCACAATATCCAGTTCCATGACCCCGACCTGTAAGAGAAGACGGTTCAATTCGACCTTATCTTTAGCCAGTCCCTCACTCAGGGCTCCCATCTTGGCCAGGGAGTCCTGTAGCCCTGCATCTTCACTTTGTAGTTTAGTGAGCGCCAGTTCCTGCTCAGTATTCTGGGCCTCCGCCTATAGGGAGGCAGTACAAACATCAGTGGGAAGTTTGGCTACATCCAACCATTAGCTACCAAGTTCACGTAACCAGCATTTATTTTGTAATCAGCGGTTAGAGTAAAATATGTTTGCAGAGCTGTTTAATAGCACTGGAGTTTAACCGTTGCATTTTGTCCCCAGAATGACCTGCGGTAGAACTGCAGAAGTGTGGAAAAACTGTAAGTTAGACAGAGTAAGTGATGAAAAATCTTACAAAGGCAGTTTTGCATGGTAAATATCAATTACTACAAATAAGCAGAGCTACATAACTCACCCAAGGTCAAAGTAAACTGAGTTTCCAGTAATTCAACAACTGAGTTGGACATTTGACAGGGGAAAACTCTATATTTACTTAATGGATAAATAATGCAAAACTGGGTAAACAGTTTTATGACTGGATGTAATTCACTGTAGCAACATGCAGGTGAGAACAGTTTTATACAGACTTAGATCAGGTGTTGTTAAGATTAATGAATGAGTGAATATGTGAATGAAAGAATGAATTAATGAGAGAGTAAATACAGTATGTGAATAAATGTGTGACTGAGTGAGGAATGGAGTTAATGACTGAGTGGTTTAAGAGAAAGTGTGAGTTATGGAGTGTTTTGAAAGAATATGCTAGTGAATGACAGTGTTTGAAGAATGAAAGAATGTGTGAGTGTATAAAAATGGACTAAGATGTAGTGAGTGAATTAATAAGTGAGCAGGTGAGTGAATGTGATGGAACAAATGAGTGGGTGAGTAAATGGATGAGTGAATAAGTGGGTGGGTTAGTGTGCATTTTGTGTGAATGTGTAGAGCAGTACCCTAGAGAGAGCCTGTGCAAGACTGCTCTTTTCATCCTCCAAAACCTCTTTCTGTAAATTCAGCTGACTCAGAGCTTCTTTTAGTGTGACCAGCTCTTTACGCACATCCGAGTGTCTCATCTCCAGCTGCTCCAGAGTGTGTCGTCTGTAGAAAAACAAAAATGCACACAAATTGTCAGGACATAAATACACACTTTTTGATTTGTAGATATGGACAAAACAGCACAAAAAACTAATGAAAACCCAGGCACACTATGGCACAGAGGACTCAAATCCGCTCATAGGAAATGTACACACAAACAAAACAATGTTAAGGTTAAGGTATAGGCACATACTCATGCACACAAACATATACAAGCAGATATATTTCTATAAATACAATCCTAAAAGACATTTGCTCAAAAAAAGACTTGAGGTTAAAGATCACATCCAAAACCATTATTATCCATATACAATACATAACACATGATCAGGGTTGTTACCTTTGACCTAACCAGTAAACTAATGCATTATGCATCTTCATGTTTAATGCATTTTGTAAACAGTACTATTCTGGTTTGAGTCAAGGCTACTTTAAGGACAACATGTGCTAGTGATACTGACAGTAAACAATAGGACAGGGAAATAAACAAGGGCCAAGAAGGAAGTCAAGGGGTTTGAGGTTTCGCAATGCCATACCCCCTCTCGGATTCAGAGCGTTCTCGAGCCAGCTGCCTCTCCAGGTCCTCCCTCTGCTGCCTGAGGAGGTCTCTCTGCCTCTGAACATCCAGAGAGGAGCTTCTCAAAGCTTCCTGCTCTGCTTGTGCGCATTCCAGCTGCTGCTGCAGGGCCGAGAGCTGCCTTTCAAGCTCTCCTTTTTCACTTGGAAGGGAGAAAAGGAAAGCGACAGTTGTGGTGTGGTGTGGTGTGTAGCTGTTCAGGTTATAGTCCTAAAACTAGATTTGCATGCTTAAGCCACAGTTACTTCTAAATTAGGACTACAATTAGCACAAAGATGTGAGTTTGTGTGCTTGAATAAGAATCATGAGCCTTTGTAGCATAACAACTTATGTTGTAGAAACATGAGCAAAGACATTTATAAATTACCCTCCTAGGTTAGCCTGCAAAATAATGCCATGAGTAAACAGCTCTATATAAAAATACTGATGTAAAAGTAGAGGGTACAAATGTTCAAGTAGTAACTGATTTGTGCAGGTAACACTGCTATTGAACAATAGCATCCTTTATTAAAGTGCCAGGTTCATTCGGTCCCAGACTCTACCTGTTTACTATGCCCAGTGAAGTGCGGTATCTTTGGGTATCTCTAGTGCTGTCCTCCTCAGATCTCTCCAGAAGTTGATTCTCTTGCTGCAGTTCCCGGATTCTTTGTTCCAGGTTTCTGGTTTCATCTTCCCCCACATGCAGCTGATCTTGCAAGGTGGCAACCTGCTCTTGGAAAGCTTCCAGACATGCCTGCAGCTCCTTTGGGTGGATAGATATTTTCATTTAGTTAAATGTGCTGAAATTACACACGCTTCTTGATAGCAGAGTAAACTATTAGGGAGATATGGTGAAGTGTGTAATTTCTGTACCACTAGTAATGACACTTGTGCCATATAAGGATGGTGTACAGGGGGTTTGTTGCAAACCTGAATTTGTGTCTTCTGCTGTAAGAGGGCTCTCTGCACAGCTATCAGAATACCGTCTCGTTGAGAAGAGGAAATAGATCCTGCAGAAACAGATGGGTGCTCATCTTTTGATAAATCTGAGGAAATCTCTCCACTAACCACCTAAAAGAGAAGAGAAAAAAAAGAGATGAGTTGACAATTACTCTTCTCATGTTTAGTACATCTGGCCCAAAACATCATGGCAATCATGTTCAGTAAACCTGATTAATGTTGTGCAGTAACTGTTGCAGACTGCTGATCTCGCTGCGTAAGGCATCCTTCTCGGTTCGGTCTTCGGACCGATTTATTTCCTGTACAGGAAAGCATTCAGGTCAAAGTGACATTAATTACATTAATTGTTCCCTGCTGGTGGAATGACCTGCCCAACTCGATCCAAGACTTTAGGCATCTTCAAGAAATGGCTAAAGACATATCTCTTCCATCTACACTTGACCCCCTATATCACTGGCACTCTCGATTTTATTTTAATTGTATATAGTTGTTTTCTTTTTATTAAAAAAAAACCTTGACCCTCTAACACTTGCACTCTCTATTCTTCATTCTTTTTATTTATTATAAAAAATAATAATAACCTGACTTAACACAAACTCCCTCTATTCTATTTTTATTCTATCTATATTTTATTCTTTCTAATTTATTATTTAAAAAAACTTGCTATGTGTACTGCGTTAGACTAACTGGGACTTGTCACAGCACTTAAATATTGTTGCTCTTTTGTTGGTTATATTGTCCTCATTTGTAAGTTCCTTTGGATAGAAGTGTCTGCTAAATAATTAAATGTAAATGATTCTACTGCAACACTGCTCACCATACTGTCCAAGCTGCTTCGCAGTGCTGTCAGATTGCTTGTCTTCTCAATGTTCTGTGCTCTGAGCTGTTTCACCATGTCACCCAATTCCAGGATCCTGTACAGATACATGCATGTTAGTCTTTAAATTTATAATATCCAAGTATCATAAAAGTGGTCCTTATGACACGTTTTCTGTCTTAAGTCATATGATAGATTGTGAGGAACAGAGTGAGGAATAGACTGAAATTATGTTATCATTCACTAAAATTTTGGCATCCACATTAGCTCTCTTTGGCAGGTTCATGTGAAAAGTAATAATGTTCTATTTGATATTAAATAATTTCAATTTATCAGTTGAACTGGTTCACAGAACTGTCCTGATTTTCTGACTTCAATGGTTAATAATTCAATGGAAGTCAGTATCACGAGTGAATCACAACTTCCATTTTGGTCAGTTTTTTTTTTTTTTTAAAGCTGTCTTTAGCTTCAGAAGACTCGGGAAGTTGTATGGATCACATTTGTTATATTTTGAAGCTTTTGCATAATTTTTTAAGGTTCAAAGCTTCAGACACAAACGTAATTGATGAAAGAATTTTCATTTTTGTGTGTACTGTTTCGTTAAGAAAAATAGCACACCATTTTCCATTGTTGTAATCTGCAAGTTGAAATAAGCACAGATTTTGTGAGGTTCTGAGGTATTCTAAGACATACAGTACTCATTGTTCTGCATGAGCACACATACTATCACAATGTGAAGAAAAAAATGTGCACATGCGTAACATTTACAACTGAGGAAAAATGATCAAACACTCTATGGTGTGCTTATTTGATACCCATATATCTATGGCCCTTTCTTCCCGCTGCAATAAAGCTCAGCTAAGATTTCATATATCAAAATGGAGAGTGATCTCTGCTCTCTAACTGTCACTGATGAAAAGATGTAGAAGAAAGAAGCTGCAATGATACATTCATCAGAAGACCCCAACCCTGCTCTGTCAGATCCATGGATCCGCTCTCAAAAGAAAGTGTCATAGACCACTGACACATTATAAAAGTAAATGAAGAATGTAGAGGATACTGAACAGCAAATAAAGAGACACACTCTTTCTCTCTAGTTTTGGCATGCCACATAGTTGGATAGATGAGGCAATCTGTGCTGACCTTCCCTGTGTGTCAGCACTCAGGACAATGTACAATGAGTCATCTAGGAGATGTGAGTTCAGGACATCAATAATTCAATTCAAAGCTTAGGGATAGGTGCTGAAATTTATGGCACTGTGAAATCCTTTGAATACGATAATTTAACCCCAGCTGACAATACTGTATGTATTTATTACAGCATGCTGCTCAAGCATGATGACACTTGTATATTACTGTTGAAAAATGAATGGGACTTGTACGTAAACAGACAGACATGTTGTACCTAGAGTTAAGCTCTACTTTCTCTGCGTCAAAGCGGGCCTGCAGCTGCATAGCCTCTTTCAGCTTGTCTCTTAGTTGATTCTCCAGTGCAGATACTCCGCTGCTAGCAGGGGTACAAGGCTGGCTCATGCTAGCCTCCAAATTCACACAGGCCGTTTGAAGACGTCGGCCAGCCACCACACACTCGGCTCGCATGTCGGATAGACTCCTGTAAAGCACAAAAAAAACTATTACAACCAGCAGGAGCAATGAAATTCCCTTACACAACAATTTCCTTACGTTCCCAAGGAAATGTGTTTTGTTCACAACTGACGAGAGCCAGATGGACAAAACTATATTGTGATCTGGGAATAAACTCTTTGAACAGTGTCGTGCCTGAGTAAGGGTCGTGAACATTTTCTCCGCTGTCCATGTGTTGAGTAATCCCCATTACAGCAAATTACTCAACAATGATCACAGCATTTACACAGGCCAAGCCCTCATCAAGCTTGGCTCTGATGGATGGCTCAAGACTAATCTGAAGGGCAATCTAACCATCACATTTCCCAGGACGATGCGGTCAGGATGGGTGAGGGGTGACCCAGGTGACCCGCTGCGCTTTGATCCCAAGGGTTCTGGCTGCAAGCTACACTCACCTGTCAGCAAAGGCCCGCAGCTGGGTGAAAGAGCTTCGCAGGAAGGCGGCCTGGCGCCACAGAGATCGCACACGGGCTTGCTCGCGGCCGTTTCGGGAGGTATTCATCTGCAGGAGAGCGACACGGCCATATGGTCGGCAGGTTCGGTAATAAGGAGGGTGGCAAAGAGGTTAAAGATGTCTCCATTATAGATGCACACATACGAAAAATAACGAATGCACCCACACATACTTGAAATGCTAGGCGCACACACTCACAGAGACTCACATACACAAATGATACAGTAAACTTTTCTTGACTGTATGAGGCTGAATACTACATGGGATCCTTCATATGACCAGATGTTTGCACCGAGCAATGAATTCTCGCTTTTTTTCCAATCGACTGGAATGTTTTCACAGGAAACAACAGCTGAGAAAATCACAACAATGATTTAAAACAAAGACAGTGTCCAGACTGACAAAACAGGCACCAGGGTGGAATTCCACAAGTTCCAGAGTTGAGTTTCATTGGGTTGGATTAAGGAAAGATTTTCCTTAAACTGTGGATTTGGATAAAAACACACACTACAGATCTCTCCTTCCTTCCCTCTGTCTCTTTTTCCTCCTCCCTCTCACCTCAAGTTCCCTCCTGAGTCGAGTGTCCCTCTGCTCTGCCTCCTCTCGTGCCTTCTGCAGGCTTTCCGACAGGGCCTGATTGGCTTCGTTGGCTTGTTCGAGTTGTTCCCGGAGCAGTGCATTGACCTGGCTCAAACCAGAACACCTGTGAAATATATGGAACTGCTTCAGAGCACTGTATCCCGGGACCTCAACCTGTTAAGCCATGAGCCAAACTTTACACATGATCTCACCCCCCTCTATTGCGCGGCCTCTATCAGCTTCTATGTTTACAGGCTCATAAAGGCCCACGTCACATTCTACGTTGCCAGCCACGCTTAGAGGAGAATGTGCGTAACAGTTTTAATAAAGTCCATGTCAGCTCCAGCCTAATTGCCACCAGATTTGCTTGTCAAATAGTTTACAGGGTTATTTACATCATTCGTGGCAGAATCCACCCAGTTACATACAAAGATTGACGCCAGGGTGTGAGGCAGTAAGGGCGACGAACAAAACGATCATCAAAGGGGTGAGCAACAGAGAGAGACACGATCAAAGCTATGAGAATGTGTTTAATCATTTTCAATAAGTATATTTGCTCCATGATTCTGTGTTTTGGCTTAATTCAGCTTGTGCCCCTCTGAGAAAACGCAAAGCCGTTTTAGCAGTAGTGTAACAGGCATAACACTTCTGCCCAGCTGAATCTCAGTTAATTGTGGTATGCTATGAAATTCTCATGAGCCGTGGCACAGTTGACTTCTCTGACATAGGAAATTAAATAAATTGTGTTACAAGACTGCAGAACCACAGATGATCGGATGAACTGCACTGTGCAGTGCGCTCTCTGACAGAGGCACTAAGGTGTAAAAATGAATGAGAGCTTGGCACCTGGACGGCCCAGAGTTTGCCATAACCGTTTCAATTACGGGCGAGTGGCACAGTAAATCACGTTCTTTTAAAGGCTGGCGTCTGGGTTGGTAGGTTGGCCGGCTCTTTGTATGAAGTGCAGTAAAAACTATTTGGCTGAGACGGTGAACAAGGCTGTGATAATTAAGTCTGACAAACTGGATACCTTTTGTTTTTGACACCCCCTTCTAAAACTATATATTTCCAGTATGTGTTTTTGGCGATTGAAGTAGGCAGCTAGGAGATTTAATTTAGAGCAGTTCAGCTCTATTTGCCTCCTTAATATATGTTGTTCATGTATCGTTTCTCAATGTTAGAATGGTGAATGCCTGGTGGAAAATTCAGCTTAGGTGGTGGTGCATCTGTTTTAGAACATGGAAGCTTGTTTCTAGCTGGTCTAAGGTGCTCATTAGTAGCTCCAAACTGGTCATTAGCTGGTCTAATCTAACAACTAACCAGTTCATGTTTGTTCCAGTTGTTTATTAGCTGGTTTAAGCTGGTTATTAGCTAGTCCATGCTGTTCATTAGTTTTCCAGTCTGGTCTACAGCAAGTTACTGCTGTTCATTAGCTGGTAATTACCTGTTCCAGGCTGATCACTGGTTAGTCCATGCTGTTCAGTAGTGGATATAAACTGGTCTTTAGGTGGTGCTAGCTTGCAGACCACCTTGGATCAGCTACTAGTTTATGGTGGTCATGATGGTTTTTAAACAGTTGGTTTAGGAAACCAGGTACCATGTTCCAAATCACAACTACCATCTTAAGCTGTATTTTCTAACAAAGCAAAAAAGGGAAAACAAAAAGAAAACAAACTCTCCACTTGGTTTATCATTCTAATTTTCAAAAATGTTAAATTCTCCTTTGGTTCCAAACAGCCAGTCTTGACATACTCTTTGGCTGATTCACCCATTCTCCCTCATTTTAGTCATTGCCCGCCGGCATGTTTCACTGCACCTCTTGCTGTCAGAAGTGCATATCACTCTTGTTCTTACCGTTCCTGCTCATCCTCTAGCAGTGCAAGTTTACTTTGGACATCCATACTGTGTTCCTGCTCAAAGCGCTGGAGACGGTGTGCTGAAGAGTCTAGGTGTGACTGGAGCTAAATACATGGACAGAGGCAGGTTTATACATAACACACCAAAATACAGTGCAACACCTGACAACAATTAGACAACAAGTCACAGGAGCAGATAGATTTCTTAAAATTCAAAAGCTCCAACGCACTGGTGAGTGCACTGGCACCATTGTACTGTGGCTGCCGTAGCATCATCCAAGTGGATGCTGCACAATATGATTGTAAAGCACTTTGGGTGTACAGCAATACACAATAAAATGCTATATAAATGCCCCATTCATTCATTTATTCATAAAGGCTGTGAAGTTCTCCAGTAAGACTTACCGAGAGCCTCAGATTCTCTGACTCTGAGGTTTTCTCCAACACCTGCTGCTCTAGATTTCCACATCTCTTCTTATACTGGAGCAACTGCAGACACAGACAAATACTTTCACTCTGCAACTTAAGATGGAGCACATTCCCAGCTATACCAAAGCTTTGTGGTTTCTTTTTGATATGTATATTCTAAAAGTAAATACAATTACAAAATCATTTTTCCCTTCAAAGAATCTTTCCCATCTTTGACAAAAATTAAATGTGTTGAATGAGACCACATCTAACAGTGGACCTTTGCCTGTAGTTTCTGCACCAGCTGAGCCTGTCTGTGTTGGCTCTCTTGAAAGGCCTGGAGCTTCAGCCTATAAGATCGTCCTTCCTCTCTTAGCCAACCCTGCTCTGTGCCATACACACTCTGCTGGTCTGAATCTCCCGACTGCTGCAACAGCATCTGCTCCAGCTGCAAAGACATATGCACACATTACACTGCTTAATCACCTTTTAGTTCCTTTACGGCTGTTCACAATTTGTATTAGCACGATTTAGTGACACTTACAGTGAAAAATGGCTTCAAAAAATCAAAAGACTAAGTATCCTTGGATTGCTAGGGTACACCATTCAAATATTTCCTTCTCTCATGTTAAGCATACACTCTTAAAAATAAAGGTACTTCAAAAGGTTCTTCAAGCGATGCCATAGAATAACCAATTTTGGTTCCACAAAGAACCATTCAGCCAAAGGTTCTTTAAAGAACCATCTCTTTCTTGCGTTTTTATAATCTGAATAACCTTATTTTGCCACAAAGAACCTTTGTGAAACAGAAAGGTTCTTCAGATGTTTAAGGTTCTTTATGGAACCATTTAGACAAAAAGGTTATTCTATGGCATCGTGAAGCACCTTTATTTTTAAGAGTGTAGGCAGCACTAGATTTATGTATTTAGATTTATGTATGAAACAAGAAAAAAACAATGGTTGCATTGTCACAGAGGTAAGCCACAAGCTTCATATATATTCACATTGGTGTAGCGTCTGGACCTCTCCAACACACAATATATATTTTGTTAACTATATTTAACAAATACCCTGTAACACCCCAGGAAGCCGAACAGAACCCTGGTTTCATGGTAACCCGATACAATTACAACCTTGTGGAATGCGAGCCGGCTTTCAGCTGCTTCTCCCAGAAACAAGGTGTACAAATGCAGAACGGAGGGACATGAGAAATGGACTGTTCTCTAATTAATTCAAAGAAAGGTTTTCCTATGAATTAACACACATTTTCTTCAGGCCATTGTTTATATTATTGCTGTGTTGTATTTAATTTGTTGTATTATAGACTATTTTTATTCTTGCTTACGATAAACCACTCATTCATAAAAGTAACTCTACCATGTCTAGTATCTATTAATTCGCCTTCTTATGATCGAAACAAACGTGTATATTATATGCTGATACCTATGCAACATATTGATGTTCTAAAAATCTTTACTAATTTGTGCATCAACACACAAGCGAATTACATATGCAAAATACCAAGCTTAGAGACAAAGGGCCATAAAAACGCAAAACTCCCACTTGAGATTCCGGACTTCCCCATTGGGCAAGCCAATCTTGAGAGGCGTGAATCTCTGCAGGCTTTATAGGCCACACTTCAAGAGACCCGCCCCAGTCGGGGGTTCGGTCAGAAGCAAAGATGAAGATGTGAGAAAACGCTTCAGGATATCAAAGATTGTGCCAGGCCTTTCGGCCTAGTCCTTTCCATTCATCAAGTGACTCTGACTCAAACTGGTCCTTTCTCATCAACCAACTTCAGCAAGATCTTGGGCCGTAAGATTGCATCAGGAATCTTTGTTCATACAGACTTGCAAGTATCAAACTTAGTCGTTTTAATTGATGCATTAAGTATCAGTTAATTTTTTTTTTTACAAAGGTGTGTTTGAACTCATAATCTGACGTATCCCTGAAGGCTTTGAGCTGTTGAATATACATTCCAAGTGTTCCATAAAATTCCTTCTTTATGCCTCTTTCTATGCTGAGTTAACTTTAACCCTTTCCTATACCAACTATATGCGTGTGTGTGTGTGTTTGTGGTGTATGTGTATGTTGACCCGCTTAATTGTTTATGTTGTGTGTTAGACTAGTTTAAGTGTTTATGTAGTTATAAAACCTTACTTGTATCACACTTGAAGTTGTTCATCGTTTGCTCATAACTGGAATCACTTAATCATGCAGATTTACGCTACAAACATTTGTAGAATTGTACAGTAAGAAAGTATTTCCCTTAACCAGGAAATTAACGTTTTTAGAATTGACAAGACGGTTGACCCTTAGTGGTCAGCTAAATATCTACAGTGGTTCTAATATATGAATAGTTAATTATAATTAGTTATGGTTAATTATTCATATTTCCCCATGAGCTGAATCCGCTACAGATTTTGGTGGAGAGAATGCGGGCGTGATAAAACGAAAGTTATGAGTTTAAACACTGGCAACTTAAAAGTGTGTGCGTGATAGTCCAGGTTAAAATAGGTTGTGACTTGAGATGCCCTGTTGTGTCCCTATTTGCTGGTTTTTTTAGATGCAGATAAAGTGGGGGTTTGATTTGGTACTGCTATTATAATTGTGAGAGTTTTTATGTATTTCATGCTTAATGGTATTAGTGTAAGGTTAATCTGATTTTAACGAAGAAACCTTAATTTCAGTATTAAAGCATAAATCTTTCTTGACAAAGCGTAAGTCTGAATCTCAGCTCAGCGGCATGTCCAAACTGTACCATAATGTAATATGCTTTAGTGAAGAAATCACAAAATTGCAGTATTGTTTAAATTGTTTCTTTGAAGAAGAAATCTCAGTACAGTTATATCAAGGTAGATGTGAGCGCTGCTCCCCTTTCTACAGCATAAAGGCCTTATAGTTTATAATTAGATTGAAGCAATTCATCTACACTTTGACTGTATATATATAAGCCGAGCAACCTGGTGGTCATTACTGTGTTGCACTCGCTGAGAGGGGGGGGGGGGGGGGGGGGGGGGGAGGGGGGGGGGGGGGGGGGGGGGGGGGGGGTGAAATTCAAGGTGTAATACTGTACTTTAGTACTCATATGTGAGGCAAACATAACTACATATATGTTTAAACCGGTTTTAACTTACAGTAAACCCGTTTTGTAATTCTTTAAACAAGTGCAAGAAGTTTATTGTTGCATTAGAGAAGCACTCACCGAAGTGCTAATGTAATGCAACAAGTCTTGAAGGCTGAAAGCACCACGTTCTAAAACTATGACTGTTTAACATAGACAGACATTAAACTGCGTTAATTACACTGGCATGCATTGGTTACCGTGACAACAACTTGTCACAGGAAGTGCTAACGTTACATAGCACAACACGCCATGTTTGTAGACAAACCATTTGAAGCAGCTAAGCTAAAACGACTTAGCATAGTTTTATTTTAGGCTAAGCTACTCAAATAGCTTTAACAATTAGGGGTTAACACTCTTTATTTGAAGCTTTTAAATACAGATGTGTGTGTGCAGTGTGAAGCAATTTGAATTTAACCTAATCCCTGGTTTCTGATTTTTCCATTTCTCTTCCTTCTTTTTCTTCTTTTTCTATGTTTCTCAATCTTCAATTCGTCTCAGCGAATTTAACTATCTAGTTGTATCCTTCCTGAATGCTATTGCTTATTTACTAGTTAATTAAATCTAAATTTATTTAAATCTTAACTGTCTATCGAGGAAAGCCTCATTAAGGTATTGGGGTGCTGTTAGTAACACACTAATCACTAGTGCTGCTATTTGTTCCTAATACCAGAATGATTACCTTGTTTTGTTAATAGCAGTCAGCTAATTTTAAATCCATTTACATGTTATGCCACCTTTTGTTTTGATGTTCTCTCTGAACCTCAAAAGGGACCAGAGACATTTCTATTTTTGATTTGGTTATTTTCAAAAATAAAAAAATATTATAATAGGCATAACCTGAATAGAAATGCTCTCCTTTTCCTTCTTCTTTTCCCTTTTCTCCTTCATACCTCAGAGATTAAGCTCGTTTGGGGAACCGTCAGCAAATTCTGAATGATAATTTGACAATAATTTGACAGTAGACTTAAGTCATCAATCAAAATCCTGTTTAAGCCCTTTTCAGCAAAACTTATGCTGACCCAAAACTATTTTAGCATTCACACTCTGTTTTGATCTTGTAGTAGTCTCTAGCCCTTACTCTCAACACCAGTGTGTCAAAACGGTGCAGATGCTCAGACTAACTGCCCAGAATGCAGAACAGAGAGGGCTGGCCAGGCGTCGTGAGGAACACCCCCTTTACCCAGGGCCGACGACCACCTACTGAGCCGCAAGCGGCTGACGCGGAGAGTGGTGTGCCTCAGACTCAGGACTCGGGCGAGAGTTGTGGCTACAACAAGCTCGCCAAGGTCATCAATCTTCCTGGCCCACAACCTCATGGGTCTGAAACAGGAGGTAAATGATTTTCAAGCAACAGATCACAGCGGTAGCCCACAAGGACCCCAGCAAAATGGAGTTACAGGAGGAAATCAATAGATTTAAAAAGGCTCTGACAGCTGCTGAACAGCAAGAGCACCTGGAAAAGGTAGCCAGAAAGGACCTGGAAAGGAAACACCCACACAAAATTACTATTAAAGCAGCAAATTCTGAGCTCTTAGACAAAGTTGCCAGAATTGAGACCCTGATCCAGCAGCTGCAACAACACCCAAGACAAGCTTGACATGCTCCGAAGAGAACTCAGGGACTCCTACAGGCGGCAAAAAGAGACGCAGTGGGAGAGACACCCTACTCCTGCATCCTCACTTCGCCGTGCAAACTCCCTCATATGCAACAATCTACGAAGGGGAGAGCCAACACTTTCAGCTTAACAACTGACAGAACAGAACTGGAATACTTCCAAGCATCCCCGCAGCAGCGCATGATGTGACCCCCAGAAACTTTGACAAGCTAGCCAGAAAAATCCCGGCATTCACATTGCTGGGGAAACAATAGTTTCCTACTTTATGCAGTACGAGCAGTAATTTAGAATGGTGGAGTCGTTTTTAAACATTGCTTGCAAGCAGACCCAGTAATTAATCTTATGTGTCTGTTTCATAAGTTAGTAACTTCTTCTCCATGCGCATACCAGTTCCTGATCAAAACCAGATAAAATTATAGTTTGAATGCGCCTTCCTGCGAGCAGTAAGAAGTTTTCAGTGCTATAATGTGTTTAAATCGTACGATAAGAAACTAACCTGATTTTAGCGAAGAAATCCTAATCTCTGTTGTTAGTGGAGCATAAGTCTATTTTCTGACGACGAAATCTCGGGATTAGCAGCTCATATAAATGGTACCAGAATAAATCGGTCTGATTTTGGGCGAAGAAATCCCCTTCTTCAGTACTGTGTAGGTGATCTGAGCGATGCTCCTCATTTCACTGATTTAAGGCCTTATTATGTGTTATGTATCATTGTATTCATATCGACCCACTCATGTGAAACATTTACGTAACTCTTATACATGCGCGCACCAGGTTCTGAATATAATCAGATAAAACTATAGCTTGAAGGTGCCTTCCTACAGGTATTAGAAAGTTTCAGTGCTATAATGTTTTTAAATCGTACGATAAGAAACTAACCTGATTTTAGCGAAGAAATCCTAATCTCTGTTGTTAGTGGAGCATAAGTCTATTTTCTGACGACGCAATCTCAGATTAGCAGCTCATATAAATGGTACCAGAATGAATCGGTCTGATCTTGGGCGAAGAAATCCCCCTTTTCAGCACTGTGTAGGTGATCTGAACGATACTCCTCATTTCCTTTCATTTAATTAGCCCTTATATGTGTTACGTATCATTGTATTTCATTATGACTCGCTCATTTGAAACATTTACGTAAAATTAATGGTGTTATTCTAGCGTAGCTAACTACGAATCCACCATTGCCTGTGAAGTGAATGTGCTGTTTTGAGTAATGAATGAATTTGTATGGGACATGCATGAGTTTCCCATGCATGCTCACAGCAGTGCAAGTCTGCTCCACCTGCACCTGTTGTGAGCTTGCATTGGTCTCCTAGCAACATGTGACCCCGGAAGTGTGATCAGACTCTTCCGGTTAATCTGACAACTGCATTCACTTCACAGACCTGTGTGTCGACAAAGAATTGCGTGTAACTAACGCTTACTCTTAAGCTAAGCCCTTTACCTCACTGCTAGCTGTTAGCATACGACTAACACTAGATAGGCGTGTAAAGTGTAACTTTAAAACCACTCCTCTCTCTCTCTCTCTCCATCCCCGTCACTCCTGGTGTCACTTCCTGTTGATGCCATCACAGGTCCCTGTGGGACCCACCCACATACTGGGTTTTACTTGTGTTATTGTTTATTTTTGTTTTGACTTTATTCTACCTCTTTTTAATTTTATTGCATTTATTTACATTTGTTTAGCACAAATGTACCAATTCAGCTAAATTGATTTGTAATAAATTTGAGATTTAATTAAATCAATTTTTTTTTTTTATTTATTTTTTTTTATTCCATTTTTATTTTTTTTTTTTTTTTTTTTTTTTCTTTCCCCTTTTTATTTCCTACAGCTCTTATGACCCCTTTTTATTTTATTCATTTTTTTTTTTGTTGTTGTTTGTTGTGTTTTACTTTTACCTTATTTTAGTTATTTTACCATCACCATCTTTGCTTTTTGTATATGATTACAGTAGTTCTAGCAACTGTTGCTTCCTTAACGAGTTATACAGGTTATTAGTAGCATAATCCCTGTTTCCTCTCTACTTCTCCTCACGCCTCAGTGCCAGGCCTAATACGTTGAAGGGCAGCTACCATTGCAACACAATGTAGGCTAACATAAAACTAGAAACAATTCCCACTGTTTCTTTTTCTATTGACGAGGTATTTGGTGGGTCCCTGCTAGTTTATCTAACAGCCTAACCCTAGGTTTATGAAGTCTATTGCAGCATCACGCACAAAGTGAACCTGCTTAGCCCTATCGCTTAGAAAAAAACTAAATAGGAAAAATTGTTTCCTTTTTTTTTTTTTTTTTTGAGTTCATCTTATTTTATTTCAGTTTCGTCATAGTGACCAAACCCGTGAACCATCAGTAGTATAGCCCGGTCATCAGCTGACCCCTGCTTACGGCCCCTCAACAAAGTTACTCAAACTCTTCCTTTGTGTTCACGAACCCAAAATCATAGCACCCTACCTCACTAGCTGCCTCCCACCAGCTAGTCATACCTTACACGGCCTACAAAGCCGTTCCCCTTAGAGATAGCTTAACACCTCTGTATGTACTTGCATTTGTCTTGTCCCTTTCTCTTTCTGGTGTTCCCACAAGTGTGCCAGGTTGTCACAGACATTACACAGACACCCAGGCCTGCCAGCTCACCAGGACCACCTGAAGACTTAGCAGAGCACTGTAATGGACATCCTTCAGCTCCAAGCAGCCAACGACCTGCAATGGCAAAGAAAGGAACAGCGAGACTGCGACATATGTGAACACCTGACTAGCATCATCCTCTCCTCGGCCCACACCCTCAAGGGCCTCAGACAGGAGGTATATGAGCTGAAACTGCAAGTCACAGAATTCTGCAGAGAACTGACACCTGCTCAACGAGAGAAAGCACAGAACGGATGCAAAGAACCTCACAGAATGGTGCGACAGAAAGAAATCACCAGTCTTCACAGAGGCTCTAACAGCTGCTAAACACCAGGCGCCGCTGGAAAAAGCCATCACACAGGACTTGAAAACAGAACTGTTTCACACAAAGTCACTCTTAAAACAACTTATGTGGAACTAAATGAGAGAGACACCACATCTAAGGCCTTACAAGGCCAGCTGCATACAGCCAGAGCTGAGGTCCAAACCCTGACTCAGCAATTAGAGAGGAGCTTGACTTGGTTCAGAAAGAATTTAAACAGTCCTAACGACTGCGCATAGACCTAAGCAAAAGACAGCAGGCTGAACATCACGTCGCCAGCAGTGTAAGCCCTCCACGCCTGTGCACAGCTACGAAAGTGGGGAAAGGGAGCCAAAGCCTTCTGCTTTACACTTCACAAGTCAGCTCCCTGAAAACCTCTGCAGCTGCAAAAAAAAAATTTAAATTCAGGCGAACCGAAACAACGCAACGAGGTGAATTCAGTGTCACAAATGAACTGAAATATGCTTGCAGACCACAAGGTGAACAGACAGGGAAACACGAAACAGAACTTCCCCTGGCCAGCAGGCCCACCCCCCTCAGCCAAGAGTCCGAACCTGCGAGGGGGGGGGCGAGAGCCACTGTTCACACGTCACCAATCAGCAGCCACAGGGGGGTGGGGCAAGGACCTTTCCAGAGGATCACTGCAGACACACACACCGTGTGACCCCACAGACCCCAACGAGCTGGCCAGAGACAACACATCTGGCAACCTAAATACTCTCAGACCCAGAGTCTGAACACGGACTGATCGCTGCCCCAGACACCAAGCAGGGCCGGCGTGAAACTCCCCATGCTTACTACCACAGACTTTGACAAACTTACTCCAAAGCTCACGATTACCCTGGGATGGCAGAGGACACCAGCTGCAAGAAGTCATCTAGGCATTAGGGCCTGCCGCACAATGCCTAGTCAACAGCTGCGTAACCTGACACAGAAGGCCTTTAACAAGCACAAGGCCTCCACTAAAGGTGTTTGTCAAACCCCACTGATTCTGAACTTCACAACTCAGAATCCAAAGCGGGCACCAGAAGGCACCCAGCATTGCCACAATGCAAAACCCTTCTACAGAAAGCTCCTAGCCAGAAGAGGACGGAGCCATCTCCATGGCAACGGACCCAGGTTCCAGACCAACCACTGGGAAAAGGCGTCCTCATCCTGCAAACACCACGGTATGTCCAACAGCAGTCCACCACAACATCCTCCTCCACACGGGTGCTGAACGGAGGCTACACAAGGACAGCTGGACACGCCTACTTCTGGGTTACAGGAGCTGCTGACACTCGCAAAAGAGCTCCTTGAACAAAACTCAACTAAGGATTATTGAGAAGGACAAACCTCTGACTCTTTGCCTGCTTCACAGCATCAGGCCCCTCCAAGGGAGTAGCATCCCTTGAAACCGGTCGACACCACAGAAGCAGCCAGACAACATTGGATTGAGCAACGGGCCCACATGCCCAACAGCGAAAGCTCTACCAACACAACTCAGGCAAGCTCAAGTCGGTGCCACCACAAGAGCCAAGTGACACCGCAAACATTGAATTTCTAGTGACGTTGAGCAAAGCAGAGAGCTCACAACCACCTGCCGCTTTCCTGCCATCATCACTAGGTCAGTTGGAAATTCTCTACACACTATAGAATCCCCATAACAGTTCCCGGCAATCCCTGGACCCACCTGCACTCTCACCAGTGAGAGTATAACCCGGCTGTTCCACATTCCCCCCCCCCACGGGTACCACAGATATCCTACTGGCTAACAGCATCAACAAAACATCCTACCCGGACTAACTCACTTCAGGATGACGGGTGACACAGCCTCGACACCTGCTGCGTAAGCTCGAGGACCCGCACCTTGCTAAAGCTTACATCACCACAGCACACCACCTGACAGCATCCACCACGGCACCAACAGCCAAAAAGCCACCACTGGCTCCCAGCCGTGAGTGGCAGGTGTGTGTTCGATTGTTCTGCACCTTGACATCGCTCGTTGTTGTCTATTCTACGGACAACAACGTTCTAAAGGGGGGAATTTGTAGCGTCTGGACCTCTCCAACACACAATATATATTTTGTTAGCTAGATTTTCACAATACTTTGTAACACCCCAGGACGCCGAACAAGACCGTGGTTTCATGGTAACCCGATACATTTACAACCTTGTGGAATGCGAGCAGACTCTCAGCTGCATTTTCCAGAAGCAAGAGGCACAATTGCACAGTAGAAATTGACTTTTCTCTAATTAATTCATAGGAAAACCTTATTTGAATGAACACCCATTTTCTTCAGGCCTTTGTGTATATTATTGCTGTGTTGTATTAAATCTGTTGTATTATAGACTATTTTTTATTCATGCTTACGATAAACCACTCATTCATATAAGTATCTCTACCATGTCTAGTATCTATGAATTCGTCTTTGGATGATCTAACTGAGAGTGCATATTACATGCTGATACCTCTGCAATATATTGATGTTCTAAGAATCATTACTAATTTCTGCATCAACACCCAAGTGAATTACATATGCAAAATACCATGCTTAGAGACAAAGGGCCATAAAAACGCAGAACTCCCACTTGAGATTCCGGACTTCCCCATTGGGCAAGCCCATCTTGAGAGGCGTGAATCTCTGCAGGCTTTAAAGGCCACACTTCAAGAGACCCGCCCCAGTCGGTGGTTCGGTCAGAAGCAAAGATGATGTGAGAAAAACGCTTCAGGATACCATAGCATCTGTGCCAGGCCTTTTCTTCGTCCTAGTCCTTTCCATTCATCAAGTGACTCGGACTCAAACTGGTTCTTTTCATCAACTAATTTCAGCAAGATTTTGGGCCTTAAGATTGCATCAGGAATTTTTTTCAGACATACGCAAGTATCAAACTAGTCGATTTAATTGATGCATTAAGTATCAGTTACACCTTTTTACAAAGGTGTGTTTGAACTCAGAATCTGACGTATCCCTGAAGGCTTTGATCTGTTGAATATACATGCAAAGTGTTCCATAAAATCCATTCTTTATGCCTCTTTCTATGCTGAGTTAAACTTAAACCCTTTCCTATACCAACTGTTTGTTTGTTTGTGTTTGTGTGTGTGTGTATGTGTATGTTAGACCCGCTTAATGTGTTTATGTAGTATGTTAAACTACTTTAAGTGTTTATGTAGTTAATAAAAACCTTACTTTTATCACACTTGACGTTGTTCATTGTTTACTGATAACCGGAGTCACTGATCATGCTGATTTACGTTACAAACTTATAGAATTGTACAGTAAGAAGGTTATTTCCTTTAACCAGGAAATTAACGTTCTTAGAATTGACAAGACGGTTGACCCTGAGTGGTCAGCTAAATATCTACAGTGGATCTAAAATATTAATAATTAATCATAATTAGTTATGGTTAATTGTTCATATTTCCCCATGAGCTGATCCGCTACATTGGCATACAATCAGGCAAGAAGTTAGATTTCAAACAAAAGGTTCAATTGTAGTCTAAGGAAAAGAGTATTTTTAATGAGTATAAGACTGAGGCAAGGTGTCTTGTGCTTTTAAATGTTATTATACATTATAATATATAAAAATGTGGTTTCATATTTTTGGATCTTACTGTAACTTTACATTTTTGCTGTTTCATGATTTATGTTTTATATCTGTTTTACAATTTTGCATAAAGGCCTATAAAAGGCTGTTTAACGATAGGTTTCATTGGGACAACATGCCCCGCTAAAAGTCAGTGTGTGTTCAGTGAATTGTATCTTTTATCTTGAGCAAGAAGAAATGTTCAAAAAACTTTTTTTCTGTAAATGAAAATAAAAATTCTGGGTAAATCGTGGGCAATGCACTGACGAATAGCGCCGGTGCACCTCAGGTGTCCCGAGTTCAAGTCCCGGCTCGCGGACCTTTCTTGATCCTGTCCCCCTCTCTCTCTCTCTCTCTCCCACTTTGCTTCCTGTCAAGCTACTGTCCTATCAAAATAAAGGCAGAAATGCCAAAAATAAAAAATAATAAAATTACTTTACAACCACTCTGAGAAATATTCACTGCAGTAAAAAAGTGTGACAACTTGCCCCAGTCTCTCTGAACTCTTAATATCACGCATTTTTGCTTCTCAAGTACATTTTTCTTAAATGTATTCACTGAACAACACAGGTAGTGAGTAAGAAAGTTGTCTGTTACAATGGCAGAGTGTTTCTCTCTTGATTCCCATCCTCCTACGGGGTTTTCAATCTCAATGTCCCATTACCCCACCAACCCCTCCCATCTTCCTTTAACCCCCAGTGCATATCATGGTGCCAGACACCCAGTCCCTACTAACATAAACCACATGTTTCCTCTCAACACAACAACATGCTGCCTCAGCTGATTTAAACAAAGCAAGAAAAAGAAAAAGCAAGGGGTAGAGAGAGTAAAAGGTGGAAGTAGAGTCACCTTCATCCTTTTTGCAAAGAAGTAATACACACAACTACACTGAAATCACAGGCTAACACTTATTTGCTGCTAAGCTGAACAGCAGCTTCTACAAGATGCAAGGGACAATAGTCCCCCTGTTCCCAACTGAAGCCAAGGGCTTCGCAAAACGTAATAATACATTTTCAAACAGTCGTTCTGAGAGCTTTAATTCCATATACTACAAAGAGGGGCAAACCAGCACCCGGCTCTGGGCGGTTTTGGGGTTCAGGGCTCATAAGGGAACAGGGACTTATTATATGGCCTGTTGTTAAGGTGACAGCATTTGAAAGCGAACAGAAAATGAAAAACATGGGTGGAGGACGAGTCAGAAGAGAGAGGGGGGATGTTGGGTGCAGCAGCAGCTGTGTTTAAAGGCTCCTTTGGAAACAGCTGCACTACCCTATTGATTATGTATCTTTTCAACTATTTTGGCACAATTAGAGGCAATTTGTTGCTACAACACAACAAGCGTTTGATGCAAAGTCATGAAAAAATGGCACTTACAAACAAGCATATTGATCTGTCTTAAAAGCTTATGGGGGTCAGGGGTGCAGCACTGCACACCTCTAGTGTGTATGCATCTTTGTATGTACATCCATAAAATACATTTTCTTCCAAAAAAATAAAAATAAGAAAGTCAATTGTGAGGCATAAAGCAACAATGTGAGATATTTTCATCGGAACACAGTGTGACACAATGTCCCAATTATGATCAATTGTAAAACAAAATTGCCAGAAACAAAATCACTGTCACAATGTGAGTAACAAAGTCATAATTATGAGAAACAAAGACAGCTGCAAGATTTAAAGTCACATTGTGACTTTCATATTGTAAGACTGTGAGACAATCACAATTATGCAAAACAAAAATCACAACTGCAAGATATATTCACATTGTGTATTTTCCAATTTTACATTGTGAAACAGTCACAATTGTAAGAAACAAAGTCACAACTGTGAAATATAGAGTGATGTTTGTGAGATGTGGTCATATTATAAAATATAAAAGTCAGATTCTGCCACAAGCTCGCAAATATAAGAGAACAAAGTCAGAATACTTTGATATATAGAGGTGACTTTCAGATATAGAGTCACAATTACCTTTTTATTCAGGCTCAGAAGTTTTAGAGGTTAGGATCCCAGTTATATTTTCAAATTAACACATGGTTATGACATTGATTGATTTGGTGCATTTGGTATCCTAATGGACAGGCAATATCATGAACTCCCCTATGCATAAATTATATATAGCATCTCTCTTTTTACCGAACTTTAACAAAATGGAATCAGCCTGCCTCTAATTGCTGTCCAGAACCAACTTCCCCAATTCAAATTTAACAGTAACCAAGTTAAAAAATGATCTTAGATTTGCTACTGAAGGAAACTTTACCAGCAGAATCAAAAAGACAGGAGGGTTTTGAAGCAGGGCTGATGGATGATGCAATGACATGTGTCGATATTGGATCCTTCTTGCTAGCGGCACTAAACAAACCCAGCATTATGATGGTATTAAATTCAAGAGCTGGTCACTCTCTCATGTTGCAGCCAATCTGCCGCCACAGGCTTGGCTCTGGTCCATGGGGAGAATGCTGCCACACGTGTCTAGAGGCCACTCAGCCTTTGCGGTGTATGTATAAGTGATGAATTTTCAAACACGGGTGTTAGCCACATGCTTTTGTTCAGATTAAAGCTTTAAACAATGTACTTACAGTAAAAGTCATTTTAACATTCTGGTTAAGATCTTCCCTTTACACCAAACAAGGCCAAGCACTCATGTATGACTCTAGTCTAGGCAACTATAACACATAACACAGGATGACCATTCTTTTTTTTACTGTTTAAACTTTGCAATGTATGTCGTTTACAATAATATTGTGCTTGTTGTTTTAAAGATGTACAAGCTGACTTTAGAGTATGTCCCTCACTTTGCAAAAAACAAACAAAAATACGCATTGAGAGTCCACAAATTCACTGTGTATTTGTAGCCTCTTAGAATGCATGTTATAATACCCACAAAATTCGATATAGGGGCAAATGATGCCCCTGTATGTGTTTTTGTCTTTTATATTTGCATCATATTATATAGTTAAACAATTTCACACTAAGGCTCAAAGAGGGCCTTTTTTTTTTTACCTGAATATCAACGTGATTGCAGACATGATATAGATTTTATACAAGCGATCTATAAAAAAAACTCTGTAACGGCCTTGGGATATTAGAAAGATTATTCATCATATTTATATAAAAATATTTATTTTAATGGAACAGTTTATTGAAACTTTAGACAAAATCATCAGGTTTTTATGGCCCTGAAAAAAAATTATATTCAGAGGCACAAACTAAGCATAAAAAAACTATTTGGTGCAGTTGCTGATATTTATACGGCAAAAATGCAAGACTAAAATGTATGTTGTTATTCAATAATAATCATCCTGTAGCTGTACTGTACTGTATCATGTTTACTGTAGCTCTCAAATAAAATGCCATTACACAGAAGTCTTTTATTTGGTGACAACATGGGAGAACCAATGATGTTTGATGTACCTGAGTTCTAACCAGCGTCATGGATGCTGTATGTGATTTGAGAGATATGAGTTTAGTAGAGTTTAAGTTTCCTCAAACAAAGCTGTCATATGGCTTCAGAAGACTTGGGATATAACGCACAAGTGTACTATGGACTGCTTTCATTGCACTTTTATGTTGAGTTTTTGTCCTTTTTTGAGCTTGACAGTTCATCAAGAACTGCTGATGTATAGAAAAGCTGCACAAGCTTCTTTTGTGGCCCACAGAAGAAAAAAAAAACTTCTTTTTTTTTTTACATTTACTATTCTAGAAAAATCTACATTATCAAACATTATCAAAAGAAGGGGTTTTAAACTCCTCACGTCCACTTGCACTCATAGTTTGATGGCATCTGTGTCAGAGAGAAGTTACACACCACATCATCCTACTCTATCCACTGACCACACATTGTATCTGTAATTCTTACAGTAATCAGCAGAACAGGCATTCAGAATGGCCTCTGAGGGCCACTAATGCAGGAGGGGCCCCATCCCAAATGCTCGCCTTTCATTTAAGGTCACCTACTGACATTTTACAATAGCGATCAACATGCAACATATTGCAAAAGACCGGATGCATGGTTTATATTTGCACTGTTTTTTAATGCATCTATTCCCCGGATTCAGTGTCTTTTTTCTGGAAATAGAGAGGCCCCATGTTGCCCTCTTTCTAAAATGTGTTTTGCTTTAGCATTTTTTATATTACTTAATATTTATGATTTGTGCCACTCCTTGTATTGTCTCCTTTGATAAATATTTCACAATACATCAAGGAACGGCAGCACTTTGATTCATCCGCCAACAAGAGAACATTTTCAAGGCCACTGAAAGCTCTTTGCACAAGGGCCAAGAATATTCGGCTTCTCCCTCCATGTGGTCATAAGAGTGGATTGATCCTCTAATATGAGAGAAAGCATATTTAGATTCATGTTCATTTTCCGTCAAGCTTCCTGGGGTTCCAACTTTGCACAGAATATTAACTGAAATGGACTCTCGTCAGCTATGCTTAATTAATATCAAAACATTAACATTTTCAGTTTAGATTAGGAGGATTATTACTGACATTTCTATAAATTGCTGGTTTGTCAGACATTGGCTTCCTTTAATCAGAGGTTAAAACATTTACAAGCAACAAAGTATTCTCACATTTTAGTGATTCTTTTAAGTATAATGACAGAATTTTCATTTTTGGGTGAACATGTCATTCCAAACCTATGGTCTTACAATGACAACTGTCAGTGTGAAAACCTTGTCCTATATCTTTCCCGGATCAACACTGTTCATGTATCACAGGGTACAGTTCAATTAATTTACATTTAACCAGTTTAATGATGAAGAGACAGGAAATGTCGACCTATGTTATGGTTTTGCCTAACTGTACAAGATGCGAGAACAGTCCGCTATTTAGGTTTAACGTTAGCTAGTTTTAGACAGAGATACCTTGCTAAAGCACAAGATGACATTAACGTTCTGCTTGAGCAGATGAAAATGGTAATCTTACTGAGGTATTGACAACCAGGAAAACGAACGTTTTGCGTACTTCATTGGGATTGGGGCTGTGAGATGGTTTGGGAAATTTTGCTCCGTTTGTTGATGTTTAGGAAATAGAATGAAATAAATTCCATTGCCTATCCTCTAAGGATACCCGAGGAATCAGTGTTACAAGTACCACACAGGAACATCGTTTTCAATTTTTGAAGTGCAAATAAAACACATAAAAACGATTTTCCAATGTTTTTGGATTTTCCAATGTTACTCTATGGCGCTGAAACCTACAGATGTCCGAGCGTTTCGCTCCCCGTGCAACTGAGACTAGAATGCTATTGGCTCATCTAGTGTTCGCTGGGAGGGGCTTCTTACCGATGGCAATTGCAAACTTTATGACATTTCACAATGATTGAACCTTTTTTTTTCTCACAATTGCGAGTTTACATCTTGTAATTCGTACTTTTTTCCCAGAATTGTATGATATAAACTCGCAATTCTGACTTCATTTCTCAGAATTGTGAAAAAAACAAAAAAAAAAAAGTTTTTCTGGCAATTCTGGCTGTATAACTTCAACTGTGAGTTTATATCACGAAATTTGATTTAAAAAAAGTCAGAATTGCCAGTTTATAACTCACATTTGCTTTATAATGAGTTTATATACGCACTTGAGGGAAAAAAGTTATTGCAAGTTCTATCTCCAATCTGACGTTACCACTCAGAATTTGAGCTGATATCTCGTTAATTCTCAGAATTGTGAGATATAAAATCGGAACTGCGAGTTATAAAGTCCAGTTCTGAGGGTGAAAAAGACTGATATTTTGTAAGAACTGTGAGTTTCAGATATTTTCCTCAGAATTGCATGATATAAGGTCAGAATTGCCAGATATAAACTCACAATTCTAAGAAAAAAGTAAGAATTGCGAAATGTAAACACAATTGTGAGAAAAAAGTCAGAATTGCAAGATATTCATTTCTATTCGTGTCGGAAACGGGTTTCCATACAAACCTGTATGACTTTCTTCTGTATAACATAAAATAATATACACAAAAAATATCCAAGAGATTTGGAATCAAATAAAAGTAAATGATGAAAATCCTTTCACTATTTACTCACCCTCATGTTGTTCCAAACCTGTATGACATTTTTCTGTGAAGGACACTTCTGTGTTCCACAGAAGAAAGAAAGTCCAGAGATTTGGAATGATGTAAGGGTGAGTAAATGTTTAAAGATGTTAATTTTTAAAAGTTGCACTATGCAAAATAAGTGACTGGCCTGACAAAACAAAATAAGCAATACGTTTTTCATGCTTGCAGGCTGAAAGACCACACTCACCTCTGCTCTGACACTCATTTCTACCACTCAAACAAATAAAACAGCAGTTGCCAGATTCATATATGCTTTCTGTCGCACTAGCTGACATGACAGCGGCCTTAGACTTCACACTCATTGGCATGGATGCCACATCATATAAATAAAAAGAGTGCAGAATTCATCTTATTTTTTATTAATGTAGTTGTTTCATTATTTACATAGTTATGTAATTACTTATAAATTGTTTTATTTTTTATTACTTCTTTATAACCTATTAGCAGTTAGCCATGACAAACTTTTTAATGAGGAAATCAAAACATACAACCATAAACTTTAAAGAGCATATACCAGTTACAATGTAAATCACACCAGCATATACAGTACTGTATACACACAAATACATGAGAAATACAAATATATTTATATACACACAAGCACATAAACCTACATGTGTGTACAAATTCACAAGCACAAAAGCAGTGGGGAAAAAATCTCATGCTCCCAGTATCACCCATAAACAGAGGACAGACTAACTCAGCCATATGCTGTGGCATGGATGGGGTTACAGCTGTGAGCGCTTCTCACTGGCCTGGCCTGGACCCAGAGGCTTAATAAAGGGAATTAATGTAGTGAATAATCTGTCAGATTCCCAAACACAGCTGGAGCGGACGTACAGTTCCTCTACATATATATACACGCACACACCTAAACAAACTCCCCCATACTTACTCATGCTAACTTCAGTTCTATCTCACACACATGCAAATTAACTAATGCCTACACAGACATTCATCCAAACTCAAACATATAAACCCAACATGCCCGTCCCTTGTGCCTTGCTGTCCTCTTTCTACTAATATGCCCTTCTCCCTGTCCCTGCTGGAGTGCTGGCCCGCTGAGAGACATCCAGCTGATTGTGAAAGCTGTTTTTGCAGCGCCACTGTGAGTGATTACACAATGCTGGCCAAGAATCAGAGAGCTGTGAAGCTCCCCAGCTCAGAGACCCCACTGCAGCCCCCAGGCACAAACCAACAACCATCACCATGGAGCACTGTTTGACCACAGCCACAGCTGCTGTGGAGAAGACCTACTGGGAGGTATAAACGGGACGCAGGCAGTGTCCACATGCAAAATACAAACACAAACACATGTTCACATGCGCAATATTGCATCAATTGTGCTTGGAATTTACAATCACCTTCCACAGCGATGGATGTAAACAAACAAGTGAACAAGTATAAAACATATGCACTTTTAAAATTAAACTATAAACTACACGAAGAAATAAGCCACATGAATGGGATGTTAATAAAATAGTGGTTAACACAATGACTTATTTAGGAACCATGCCTGTTTCCACTAAAAAGTAAAACTGTTGTGTGACGTGACAGAATCACAGCTATCAGAAAGATGTTAGATCTTTAAAGGAATAGAGCTCCAGTAATTTTAAATCTGTTCTTATTTATTCACCTTCATGTCGTTCCAGAACATTTTCCAGAACATTTCTTTCTTCTGCAAAACACAAATGGAAAAATTCTGAAGACTCTTGGTTGTTGGGGACTGAATGAATGGACTGGAGCATTCAAGCTTCAAAAAGCATGTAAATGCACCATTACACCAAGTGTTACAAAAGTCTTCTGAAGCCATGCAACAGCTTTCTGTCACCAACAGACTGAAAAGGAGTTTGTTATTCTCTAATAATCTTCACCTCCAATGAGCTTTTAATGGGCTATTAACTGCTGCAAATGAATCATCGAGTCAGTGACTCAAAAGTGACACTGCTACTTTTTAAATAACAAATCAAATTTTGATCCATTTCATGATAAAGCAAGCAATAGGCTGCTGAAAACCTGTAGGATCTGACACTGCTGAGTGTGGCAAAGGACAAGTTTTGAATTGCTGATGTGTGCGTGGAATAAAAACAGAGAAAAAATGATTAGTGGTACTTCTGCAAAACCTAATTCTAAAAATAAAATAAAAAATTACACAGGTGACTACTGTGATAAATGCAACAAGGTGAGGTCAGATGCGTCATGTAGGTGTATGGGAATTAGAACAAAAAAAGCCATGTTGGAGTGAGACAAAATCATACTGAAGAAGGGCTGAAAACTCTTTTTACCTGCAGGATTTTGCAGGCCAGAGTGGGATAAAAAGTAAAAGTTACAAGCGAGAGTGGGAAGATTTTTTTTTTTCAATCAGAGCAAGTAAAAGCAGGACAGAATCTTGTAGGGGCTTGTTCAGACTTCTACTGAAATATAGTGTTCATTTTGAACACTTTTGTGAAGCTTGAAAGTTCCAGTCTCCATTCATTTTAATTGCATGGAAAAGAGCAACCAGAACATTATTCAAAATTTCTCCTTCTGTGTGCCACAGAAGAAACTCATATGGGTTAGGAAAAACACAACAAGGCTAAGCAAATGACAGAATTTTCATTTTTAAACTATTCCTTTTGGAACAATGGCTATTTAGGACAAGTAAAACTAAGCTGCTTCGATGTCACACCTAAATGAAATGGCAAGCAAATGATAAAATACTTTCTAGTAAGTTTGCTCTTCTGTTCCCACAGTCAAAAAAGAAAGAAAGAAAAAACAGTCAAACAGGGAAAAGAGAGAAATATGGAAAAAGATAAAGGACTCTTAATTAAATGTAGTGAGGACTCTGGGATGATCCCTACTTTGAGGAATGATTCTCTGGAGCGTCAATCACTTTTACGACTCACAGACAGCTGACAGATCCAACCTCACTGGATCAGCTCCACTCGCGGCCACTGCTAGGCTTAGCAGCTTTATGTAGGCAAGAAAACAAACCCTAAAAACTGAGTCAAAGACAGTGCACCATTTTCACTCTAACAAAACAAATCAGTGGCAATCATGTTTGACAAGACCTTTAAAGCAAAAAGGAATGGGGATTAGGTCAAAAGCACAGAGCCTGGAAGCTTCCATGCTCTTCGTTAAAAAGTCTCCAACTAGTCTGCGAGTCCAGATCAATTCAAAAAGGTTTTCTGACAAATAGCATCACATTTTAGCTACAAAACCCTTTTTTCACTTGTTTAGTGATTTATCTCTCAGCTTAAAAGCTTGTGGCCCCGTGATTGTTGTTTTTCTACAGCGCTCCATTTGGTTAACATTTCTGTTTTATCATACATCTAACTCTACATTCGAGTAACTCCTACAAAAACACACAGGGAGACTGTCTCACACAATCCCGGTCCAAAAACTGCCTTGGAGCTGTAAAATATATACCCATGCAATCCCCTGACACACACCCACACATACAAACTTACACACTCCCACACAAATACACACGCATGTACCCTAGTGCCTGAGAAACTGCCAACTGGCAGTTGTCCAATATCAACACAGAAAGGTTAAAGTTCACATCAACATTTTCTTCGTCCTCCAGAGACGATGCAGCTTTTCAAACTGGGTCAAGGTTTATCCCGGTTCAGGGGCAATTTTCAAGGGTCACAAGAGATTGCTGCGATTTCACCAGGAGACAGAGGTGTGCTTTCAAGAGCAAAAACTCACTCCCTGCCCAAATATTTCCATTCCAACTCTTGTTTAGGAGGCCATGCTCAAACTGTCCCGGGAGCCATGAGAAGGTCTTTATGGGGTTTGCTGCTCCTTTTCAATTAGTCCAGTGTCGTAAGATGTGCCACAGCGGGTCTATCCCGTCACAATGTCGCTGGGGCCCTGCCCAGGAGAGAGCGAGGGAAGACTCACAGAGAGCCCCTAAAGTCAACTTCTTTAAGGTATTTGCCAGACTAAAGAACAAGAATCATCTGAAAGGACTACTAAAGTTAACCGACCAACACTCCCACACACTCCGAAGAGATAAAAAGAGATAAATTCTCATTTCATCACCTATTTTAGCGGAGTCAAATAAACTGGATAAACCAAGTGGTTGACAGTAAAAACTAGCCCACCTGAATCTATTTAAATGTAAGTCAGTGATTTACAGCGCAAAAACTAAATCAAATCGACACAGTGAAGGAAAGCGAACTACAGCAGGTAAGTAGTACTCTATAAGCAGTTTTGCAGGTACATCAGACTGACCTCTGTAAGATAAGCAAATATTTGTAATGTGAATATATTAGGGCTGTGAATCAATTTAGAATTTTAAACAAATTAACTATATGATTCGCAAATTAATTTGACTAAATTCATTCAAATGATTTGCATATACATACACTACTGTTCAATATTAAATATATTATACAATATTAACTATAACTACTATGTACTTACATAAAAAAATAAGCACAATGTACTTAACACTTTGGCTGCTATTGAGGTGGGATACGGGTAAGATTAGGGACAGGTTTGGTGGTATGGGCGAAGGTTTAAGGACGGGTTAAGGTGTAAGGGATGGGTCAACAGTGTAACTATAAATGTAATTACAGAAATTAATTACAGATGTAATTACATGCTGGTATTTTAAAAATGTAAGTACAATGTAAAAACATGTATGTACATAATAAGTGTATTGTATAAAATTATTAATTTAAATGCAAGTACACAGTAGTTAAGGCCACCTAATCTAAAGTGGGACCAACATTTTTTCCATTTTAATGCATTTATTATTTACAATACGTAAAATGTTATGGTTACACTTTATTTTAAGGTGTCCTTGTTACAGTGTAATTATACATTTAAGTACTGAGTAATATTAATTAACTACATGTACTTACTATATAGTTAAGGTTAGCATTAGGGTTTGGCTTAGGGTTACTTGCATGTAATTATGCATAATTATTTGTGACTATAATAGTAAGTACATGTAACGTGTGTCCTTGTTACACATGTTACATGTACTTACTATTATAGTAACAAGTAACCCTAAGCCAAACCCTAATACACATTACATGTCTTTACTGTCACTTAGTCACATTAGTGTGAATTTTTGCCGTTGGGCCTCATCCAGCTGATTTTGAACACAAAAACATACTAGCACAAAGCATAAAGTCAAAAAACTTGAAAAACTTTATATGTTCTAACAGAGTTCTGTGTGGTATGCACACAGAAAACACACAGTGACTGATGCTTCAATTGGGAATGACAGAATAAATGGATCACACTCCACTAGAATAAGTCATTCCCACATCAAGATAGATTGAGGGTGAATATAGACAGGGAATACGTAAGCATCTAGGATTCATTATCTCATGTTAATATATTGGCACCCAGTGTATAGTTATGTGTATGTTACCATAACATCTTTAACTTTTGACTTCTCATTTGAATTCACAATGTCACAAATTCACACTGGAGAGTTTAGAGTTTAGAGAGACAAACATGTCTCCACTCTCAGAGTGCATGTGACATAGGTCTTTCTTCTCCAAAAATATAAATGTGTGTATTAAAAAAGACTATTTATATCAACCAGACTAATTAAGTTTTATTTATAGCTCATATCTTAAAATAGGCTCCACTAGCAATGTGCACAGTTGGCATTCATTAAACTTGGGGAGGAAAAAGAGGGCACTGTTATCACAAATGGCAGCTTTGTGTTCTATGAAAAATGAGCTTTTTCTTTCACAGCCCCATGAGAGAAGGGCAATTGCCTTTTTATTTTCCCCCAAACAGCAAGGTGGGGGGAAGACAGACAGTGGCCAAGGTGATGCTATAAACTTCAGAAGGTGAAAGAGAACTTTCCAACAAACTTTATGTTCTGCAAAACAGTTTATGATTTTTACATTTTAATCTTTAATTCTGGCTAAATTGTACAGAAACAGTTTTGCCAGTTAATTAAATTGAAACTGAGGTTTGAGGGGTTTGTATGCTATACGAATGAGGCTTCGTGAAGTACCCCCACTTCTTTACAAAAAGAGAATTAAGTGATTTTTAAAAAACACTGTGAAATGTAATTATAAGTTCATTTCTGATTCAAAAATGTTGACATCAGAGAGCTGCCACTTTGATCACATGTAATGAAATGTAGATGCAGAATAAACTATGGCTCTGGCTCAGTTTACATCAATCCTTCATAAGCGCAAGGGTGTTCATTCCATTTTTCAGTGCCAAAGTCCGGCTTCAAGCAGAAATAAATATATTTCATTCCATGTGACACAGTTGATTTTCACATGGCCCTTTACCACCGTTTGTTTATCGAAAACTCCAAACGGGTTTTCCCTCTCGGAAAGAGCACTGTGGCTCTGATGTTTGCTGTGCACATATTCCATTTCAAAGCCATGTGGCTCCCTCCTTCTCTGTCAAAGAGCCTCTGTAACTCCCTCTCTTGATCTCTTCCCTATACACACACATCTGTCTATCCACCAGCATGTGCAGAAAAATGAAGGAAAATAGGAATAGGGTCCAAAGGTGCTCCATCAACCTCTCACGTTATTAGTGATAGTTCCTCCTCTGTTTTTAATCCCTTAAATACTGTTGGACGGAGGGAAACACTCACTTAAAATCTTTTCCTGGACTGCATTAGTTCAGAGTGCATGAAACCCCTGCCACCAGGTTACTGATTGACAATCCCTCAGTGTCCATTACGGAAGGCCTAGAGAGAGTTTCAAGGCAATAATCTACATTATACCGATATGTATGGCTTCCAAGCAGGTTTCAGAAACTTTGCATCAATCACATGCTTACCCCAGATGTAGCCTTATGTTTTTTATTAGGCACTGTGTGTTAGAGATATTAACCATATTGCCAGAGGACAAGATCACATTCCCATCGATATCAGGTTATTTTGTATTTGATTTCTGATGCACCTCTGGGAATGCGTTTGGGTGGAGTTGACAAGACAAAAGAGGATGGAAAACCATGGATAATGTAGGTTATGAGATCACAGAACCACCTTATTTTTCAACACGGAAGTAAGCTATTTCCTGTGAATGTAGGAGACTTCTGACTCATTAGCCGTTATCCAACTTTTTCCTACCCAAATAATGGGAGTAGCTTCCATTAAATTGTAAACAATCAGTGACTGCCAAGAAAAATTGTTTAAAGTTTGGCTCTATGAATGCAGTAATAATAATAATAATTTGCAAAAACTTTGTACAATGAGGTCACATTATTCTCCTCACCACGCAAACATCAAAACGAAACTTAAAAGTGTAACAGTATTAACAAATTACTATGAGCAGAACATAAATAACCGTAAAAGCTCAGATAAGACATATATAGCAACATATTTTGGACATGTTAAATTTTGCTAGTAATACACTCACTGGCACTTTATTAGATACCAATGTTCAACTGCTTTTTAATGCAAATATCTAATCACCCAGTCAAATGACATCAACTCACTGCATTTAAGAATGTAGACATGGTTTGCTGAAGTTCATACTGAGCAACAGAATGAGGAAGAAAGGGGATTTAAGTGACTATGAACATAGCAAGGTTGTTGATTTGATGCAAGATGGGCTGATATGCATGCACAACCATCTCTTGGGTTTACAGGGAATGGTCCGAAAAAGAGAAAATGGCCAGTGAGCAGCAGTTTGGAATTTTGACACTGATGAATGCTGCTAGACCACTGAGGCAGACCAAGCTAAAAAAGCAACTTTTAAACTTTTTTAATCATCCTAACAACAAACAGAGTGCTGCATAATGGAGTGCAGCAGATCAGTGCAAGAATTTAAAATACTTGTCTTGGCACAGTGTACCCATCTTGTAATGGTTACTTCCAGCAGGATAATGCGCCATGTCACAAAGCTCAAATCAACTCAAACTGGTTTATTGAACATGGCAAAAAAATGCAGTTTGCGTATGGCACCAACTCCCACGGGGGGCACCGTCCCAGTTGCTCAAATAATAATGAAAACAATACATATATACATTATGTATTACATACATAAATACAAATATAAACATGAACATATATACATAATTATAAAACATGCATTTTACGGTGAATGCAGTAGTCAAAACACAGGTGATCATTCCCGCATTCGCGCCCGCGCCGAGAAAAGAAAAAGTAAAAAAGTGATTATGATATGATGAGCTCATTGGCGACTTCGCCTCCAGAAAAAGCAGGAGTGTGGCTTTGTAAATTTTGAAAATTGGAATGTTCCAGCAGATCAGTGTGGTTTTTCAGAGTGTCTATGAAATGCAATAGCCCGCCTTATTGGCAGAAGCTATTTATACTAACTCGGCCCAACTACATGGATTGGGCTAGTCAACAAACAAAAACACCAAGTAGTCAAACAGCAGCTCCAGGATAGTGGATGTCGTGTAAAACGTATGCCATAGTTGTTTTGACGCGATCGACCCGAGTTCGAATCTGCCTTAAGCCAAACTTTTTTTTCATCGGAAAGGCATTTATTTTCAATTAAAGTGAAGGAAATATTCGAAAAGTTGAAAATAAAGTATCGGGTATAGGTAGGGTAGGTGTAGGGATGGATTTATGTCCAATAAGGTGACATCCATCTTTTTAATTGATTAAAATGATTTAATTTACACCTTCAATGACGTTCTTATTGCATAATGTTTTATAATGGCTACAATATTAAGGTTCAGATAATGCACTATTGCAATAGTTAGCTCGTTAATAGCAGAAAAATCCGTATTTATCATATGTAAATGGAATCTATCAGCTATTCTGCACTTGGTGCATTTATATTTAGTTGTATTCGCGCTGCCGTTTGATTTTGATTCAGTTTATTATTTGTTTATTAGAATAATAGTTAAAGGGGTCATATGATGTGCTAAAAAGAACATTATTTTGTGTAAATTGGTGTAATGAAATGTGTTTATGAGGTTTAAGGTTAAAAAAAACACATTATTTTTCACATACTGTACATTATTGTTCTCCTCTCGAAAAGCATCGTTTGTACACAGCTCATAGGTCTGAAAGCGAGGTGTGATCTGATTGGCAGCTATCAGGGCATTGTGATGGCCGAATACCTCAAGCGTGTGACGGAATTGTTACGTCCCTTACCATATTGTGATGGAGCGACGAGACAAAAACATAAAAAACCCATTATAAACGAGGCATTCAAGTGGGGTGGGGACATAATTATGGATTATAATGACATACTGTCTTTTTAAGCGTTGCGTTGCATATCGCGCTGCGTAAACATAAAACTATTTGTCTGCATTTGTGATCGGAGAAATTTCAAACTACAAACGCTACTCTACACTGCTCAAACTCGCGTTTGAATCATCATTGGCAAATTCTTTAAATATAAAAAACATACTTGCAGTCTGTGAGTCAGAACAGTCGGCATTGTAGTCTACTATACCAGGATCAGGAAACAGTCCTCCAAAAAATACACTGCACACATCTGAATATTTGGGTCGAACTGTTCTTGAACAGTGTTGTAAATAAAACTTAACAACTGATTTCTAGTTGTGTCCTCTTTAAGAAGACACAACAAAGTGGTTTCACTTTCACAACGAAACACAAAGCGTCACACACGGCGGGCTTGAGTGAACGGCCGGCGGGCTGAGTGAGCGGAGGCCGGCTCTTGAGTGAGCGGCGGCGGTGGGGCTGGAGAAACGACAATGCGGCCGGCGGGATGATCCACGAAGGAGCGTCCGGCGGCTGCGGCAAACAACAGTGACGACCCGGGACGGACTCCGCTTCGTCCAGGTGAAAGCCGATCCGGCGATCACAGATTGAAGTTGATGTATTTCATCAGCGACCAGCACGGATCAGCTCCAAACATGACAAAGCAAATATTGTCCTCTTTTGGAAGGCCAAAAAAAGTTTCGCTTTCACAACAAAACACAGCGCCTTAACGACATGGCGGCAGCAACATACTACGCGGAATAAAAGTTACAAACATGCAAATCTTCCCACACAGTGACGTAGACATGGGGGGCGTGTTAGAACGAGCCGTTTTAGGTAGGCATGGTTAACTCTTAAATTTTTCTTAAGAATATCTCTTTGGATTTGAGACTTTCGTCTTTGCAACTTCAGGGATCTTATCAATTCACAATCAGCTTGTAACACTCCAAAAAAAATGGAAAACTTGAAATCGCATCATATGACCCTTTACTCTTTTAAAATGTTTTATAATGCGTGTAATTTTTTTGTATATTTCTTTGAAATACTACCTGTTCATTACACATTTATTTATTTATTTTACTTTTTCGTTGTTATTAAAGTTCGATGCGGGCCCCTATAGTAGGTGTTTTTTTTTCTCCATAATATTTGGGGGAGGGGGCACAACAATACAATTCTACTTAGGGCACCAATTTGGCCAGCAGCGGCCCTGATGACAATGAGTTCATTATACTCAAATGGCCTCCACAGTGATTAGATCTCAATTCCAAAAGAGCACCTTTGGGATGTGTAGGAACAGGAGAGCTGTTAGACAGATCGTCAAAATAAGAGCTTTTGTTTATTAATATTCTTGTGACACCCAAGTCACATTAAAATACCACATCATTTTCACCCAAGTCACATTAAAATACCACATCATTTTCACCCAAGTCACATTAAAATACCATATTATTTCACATGATCCTTCAGATGTCATTCTAATATTCTGGTTTGCTGCTCAAAAAAAATTATTATTATTATTATGTTGAAAACAGATTAGATTTTTTTTCTTTGATGAATAGAAATTTCAGAAAAACAGCATTTATCTGAAATGGAAATCTTTCATAACATTATAAATGTATTTACTGTCACATTTGATCAATTTAAAGCATCCTTGCTAAATAAAAGTAATAATTTCTGATCATAAATGCTGATCTTTGGATCTTTCTAATCATCAAAGAATGCTTGATGGTCTGTTTAAATATTGACACAATAAACAACACAACACATATGTTATTGAGCAGCACATCAGCATATTAGAATGATTTCTGAAGGATCATGTGACACTGAAGACTGAAGTAATGATGATACAAATTCTGCTTTTTGATCACAGGAATAAATTACATTTTAAATATATATTCAATCGAAAGCAGTTATTTTAAACCACCCAGTTTACACTATTTCACCAAAGTACTGCTTTTGCTTCTTTAAAAAAACAAAAAATCTTACTGTTCAAAATTTTTGACTGGTAGTGTATATTTGTATGTAATATAGGTTTGTTAAATCTAGGGTATTTAAGTCATTTAAGATAAATAACATTCTTTGCTAAAAAATTTAAATGAGGTGAATGTTTTCAACAAGGTAGACACAGTTCAGTTCATAACAGTAAGACCTGCTGGTGAAGAAATGACAGGCAAGAGGGGGGAGGGGGGAAGGTTAGAGATATTGGGGAAAATGAAGGAAAGGGAAGTGAAGGTGCAGTGCAAGAGTGAACATTTAATTATTTTCCACACCCCAGACTAAGGATTAAGACTGTTGTTTATGTGATGGCCATAAAAAATAGGTGTCTGTTTTCAAAATGAGTTGTGGATGCAGGGTGCGATCTACGGGGGAGTTAGGGGGAGCTCGGCTCCCCTTAATAAGACATGGGCTCCCCTGAAAACGTGATTTGTGAAATTTTGGGGGGTCTCAAAAAAATTGACAATGTGTTATTTTGATGTGCAATTTCAGTTTTGTGTAATGTGATCATCGTGGATTATTATGTGTAAAATTGCAAAAAAATATGAATTCATGCATGACGGCGATTTAAACCTAATTCACTTCAATAAAGATAACTAGCTATACATGCTATTCTTGTCATGAGCAACAAGCTGTGGGGGCGCTACGGTGTAAACTCCACTCATGTTTAGTACATGTTAAATCAAAGATTCGTAGAAAAAATATAAACGTTGGACTCTGTGTTAAGGTAAGGCATGTTATTCGCAATTATGTGTTGTGGCTGGGTTGTTATAGGTCTGTGTGACTCTCGATGTCTTAGGCCTAACTGAACGGAGGAATAATGGTATTCTTCTGTAGTCTGACGACGAGTAACTTTACGTTAACCGTTGTTCATGTGAACTCAACGACAGCATGATGCTTTGTTTATAGACTATTTGTGGGTGGCTTTTTGTTGTTTCACCTATCAATTTGTGTCGATAAAGTGTAATAGGGTAAATCCTGTATAGTGATGTATCTAATATAGTGCTTGCATAAAGCAAGTAGAGCATACACTTGTAGCTGTTATGTATCATTTGTAAGTCATTGTAAGCCCTTGTTGTAAAAACAAGTGGGCTCCCCCAAAGTCCACGGTATAGTTCGAACACTGTGTGGATGTATAGGCTATATACAGGAAATAAGGGGCCAAAATTGCACCTTTTGGGGTGCAACAGCTTGTCACTGGAACAATACCCTTAAAAATATATATTTATTCCTTTCTTACCCCTAATAGGTAAGCCTACAAATGATTACCTTAAGGGTATAAATTACTACTCTTAAGGTACTAATATGTACGGTGTACTGCTACGGTATCAAGCTGTTGTACCCCAAAAGGTACAATTTTGGCCCCTTTTTTCTGTGTGGCCTGGATGAGTGTGAGATTTCCCGGCCTGAAATTGCATCCCAGTCCGGCCCTGTGGCCAAGTGTTTATCTATGCATAAATGGCTTATCCAACACATTTTCCAGAGGAACTGGACGTCCAGAGACCCAAGGGCATGTGTGTGAGGTTTGTACATGTGCTCCTACCCGGCTAGTGAGAGCAGCCTGCCTGCTAAGCAGCTGGTCTCTGTCTGCGCACATCTGAGAAGGCAGATCCTTCGGCAGCTGGCTCTCCTCCACCTCGCTGCTCTCGCCTGATACGTCACCAGAGGAACAGCATGGCAGGAAATGATAGAATATGTGTTCTAATTATACCCTGATACCCCAGCAGACACATCATGAGCTCATTCAAGAGTGTAGAGTACCTGTGGGCGTATCAGCCAGGTTTCTGGTGATGATCTCACGGATGCGGGCAGGAACTGTTGTGATGTTGGACTCCTCCTCATCTCCCCGCAGAGTGAAAGTCTTCTCCTCTCCACCGCTATCTGGGTTAAGCAGCGTCTCCTCCAGCTTCTGCATTATCAGCATTAGTGTAAGAAGAGAGGCTCATACACTACAATCAGGTGACCTAGTCTCACTAGAAACCTAAAAGCTCAAAATGTTTTGATGCTTGTTAATAAAACGTTATGTAATTATTTAATTTAGAATGTATTATTTATCGGAACTAGTTCATCATGTCTGTCTCTGTTTCAGTTTCGTTGGATGTCACAACAGCACAAGGACATGAGTCACCCGTCTTCAAGTTTCACAGAAGAACCTGAAACTGACCCACTGATCGACCTTAATTTGTTGAAACATCGCAAGGCTCGTTAATATTAAATCAAGCTCTCTCCTCTTTCATTCACACATACTGTTTTGAATAGGTAACCGTGCAATAACCTATTTAAGTTACAGATGGTGAAGATCGGTTTTCCTGCTGGAAAACACGCACCTGAATCACGGCTTCCAGTCCTTGATCCCCTTCACAACTCATCTGGAAACTGGTAGCGATCCAATGCACTTAAGCGGACAGCGACGTTTTTCCAATTGTCCTCAATTCTTAAAGTGTTTTAAACGCTTAAACAGGGTTTAGCAAGTTGACATGCACACTAATAAAGTCTTAAAGGCTTTAAAAGTTTTGCTCCATAGACAAAGTTTGCAAAGTGCACTCTGCACTAAATATCAATGCTTTAATAACGTGCATAAGCAAATTAAAGCAAACTACTTCGTGCTAGAATAAAGCTACAAGTGCAAAAGTTGCAATCACAGCACAGGCTGGAGGTGGGTGCCTCTGGTTGACAGGGAAACCGGACGCTCTTGCGTGTTGTCATGAGAATTCAAACGCAAGCTTTCTGGCTTCCATAGTTACAGACGCTGCAGGTCATGGCTGCACAAATGCAACACTGTTTATTCCAGTCTTTGTTGGCACTTTGTTAAAAATCCATTGCGATTTATGAAAACTAACAAGGGTTTTAAACAGCACTATTTTGTAACATCATAAAACATTTTTCTGAATAAAAACAACATATATTTTGAAATTAGAATAAGGACATTAGAATAAGACATATTTCAATTCAAATTCAAATTGTACAATGGATTCAGAGAGGAAAACACAAATAGCATGCCATATACAAGATTTAGGGGACAGAACAGATATTAAGTGTAATCAAGGAAGAATTCAGTCCACTGGGAAGTGTCCAGGAAGATGGAGCAGCAGCCACTATAAGTCCATAGCCTGGGAAGGAAGCACTCCACCTTCCATGTGTTGGATGCTCGGTTATATACTTCCACTTCCACACCGTAATCCCCCTCCATGCCCTTCCAGTGCCCCCCAGTCACATACAGCTGCCCACCTAGAACCACCAAATCCCCATTCTCATGAAGAGTGTGTAGAAACTGAATCTGGGATGAAAAACGGCAAACATAAAAAAACAAGAGAATAAAGAGAATACAAGAGAATTTCTAGAATAATGAATATAACCTAAAACTCACTTTTTCCCACATATTACCCCCAGGGTTATACAGATAGACCTTTTTGGTGTTATCTGCTACGAGGTAAATTACTCCATCCATAGAAACCGAGCAGGGAGAAGAGAGATATTTCGGAATGAAAGGAGAACAGATGATACACCAGCTATCTGTTGAAGAGGAGAAATCTTATTAACAAAAGTATCCTCAAACTACACTGTATTGAACTGTAGTCACGACTACATGTTGGCAAGGCTCCATGAGTGAATAACGTTATAATTTACACTGTCTTGTAAAGTGTCTCATAAAATTGTTCTGAATTACTAGCTCCAACATAAAACTCTTTGTAATATGAAATTAGATGCTCTGTTATGAAAAACTTGGATTGTTTTTACTGGATACTTGTCTATTATTAACAGTTAACCATGTTGAAATGTGTTGTCTCTTACCTATGACAGGCTTGAAGCACTGCATAGTCAGGGCATTATATTTAACAGCACAAGAACCAATGAGGTAAAGCTTTCCTTCACATGATGTGGCTGTAAAGTTAGTCACATACTTCAGCGCTGGGCCCGTAAGAGTCCAGCAATTACTGAATGGGTCATAATGTGAAAAGTGAAGTGAAGTGACATGTGGCCAAGTATGGTTACCCATACTAGGAATTAGTGCTCTGCATTCAACCCATCCTAAGTGCACACACACAGCAGTGAACACACACAGCAGTGAACACACACAAACCGTGAACACACACCCGGAGCAGTGGGCAGCCATTTTTATGCTGCGGCGCCTGGGGAGCAGTTGAGGGTTCGGTGCCTTGCTCAAGGGCACCTCAGTCGTGGTATTGAAGGTGGGAGAGAGCGCTGTACATTCACTCCCCCCACCTACAATCCCTGCTGGTACGAGACTCGAACCTGCAACCTTTGGGTTACGAGTCCAACTCTCTAACCATTAGGCCACAACTTCCCCAATGTTCAACTTCGACAAAATCCATTGTAGTTCCTGTCAATGAAAAGACAATGCAGTATCTTACACAAAAATGTCCAGTTCTGCATATACATTGACCCAAAACCATTTTTCTGAAGCCCTCAGTTGCAAACTGATTTGTTTTCTTACCCCCAATTACATAAATCTCTCCATTGAGAGTTGCAGAAGTGTGGTTAGTCCTGGGACGCAACATTGGGACGACTGTGACCCACTTGCCCTCACGAGTGATGTACTTCCAGGTCTCTGTGGTGGACCAGGTGTTGGACTGAGACCCTCTTGATCCTCCTTAAGAGTCAGAAATTTTTTTTACAGAAATGTTTTTCTCATTCAGATGAAGGCTTTGCTGATTTATTTGAATAAATTCTCAGCTCAATAGGAAGGTTCAGATGTCCCAGTTTGGGACCAGGCAACACAAGTTTCCCAGGTCATCACAAAGTTAATGTTCTGCTTCTTTGTGCACATTTCTAAAGTGGTTTCAGGTCTTATGTGAGTCTTAGCAGGATTGTCTAAAAGACAGGGGACTGTTTTATCTTAGCATCTCCAAATCCTAAATGGAGATGACATTCCATTCATGTGTGCAATAAAACTATAAATCTCACTGATCCTTTCCCAAAGGGCCTAGTCTCTATAAATACCCGGAAAATCTGTGGATTTGTTTTCTCTAGGTAAAATAGAAGTTGTTTCTCCTGCTTTCTTTTTTTCCTTGTCATTATGGTTGAAGGCTTTCGGTCCAGACCAACCAATCAGCAAATGATCCATTTTCCAATAAATACTGTGAAAACATTTTATGATATGCGAGCTACAGCTTTTAGAAACAGCTTAATATCTTATGAAAAGAGTTTGGCTCACCTGTGACATACACATTGTTATTTAAGGAGACGACAGAATAACCCCATTTATTGTAGTTGGGAAAATCAGGTAGCTGAAACCACTGCCCTATCAGAAAAAAAGAATACAATTTCAATCTTACAAATGCAAATGTACACAGTATGCAGAGTGAAACAGAGTAAATGAGGCTCTATCACATGACAATTCAGCTAGTATTGACTATTGATTATTTTGACACTGATAGTCAAAGGTTCAGACATACACTTTATAACCACTGTTAAATATTTTAGAGAGATAATAAATTGAAAGATGCAATATATGAAATAATAAAAGCCCTTTCAACCAGAATCATGATGTGAAGCATCCCGGGAAGCTTTTTTTTTTTTTAGTTTTTAAGGAGTTCCCATATTTGCTTTGATTGCTTTTTCTTATATGATTCAACTTATGTATTTAAAAGTTACAATGTTAGTGTTGTAAAGAAATTATACATATGCGAAAACTCATTTCAAACATTTAAAGGGATAGTTCATACAAAAATTAAAATTCTGTCATTAATTACTTACCCTCATGTCATTCCAATCCCATAAGCCCGTCATCTTCGAAACACAAATTAAGATATTTTTGATGAAATCCGAGCGCTTTCTGACCCTCCCATAGACAGCAAGGAAAAGTACCACATTCTTGTCACTTCTTAACATTACAGTTGAACCACTGATGTCACATAGACTCAGTGGTGTATTGTAATAATACTTCGTTACAGTACTTAAGTATTTTTTGGGAGTATCTGTACTTTACTTGAGTTTTTATATTTCAGCCAACTTCTAATTTTACTCCACTACATTTCCTAATTAAAATGTATACTTTTACTCCGATACATTTTCCCAAAGCATATTCGTTACTTACTACAAAATAGTGAGAAGAACACGGACTGCAGAAAAGCAGGTTTGACGAATCAGTGGTTTGGCGCTTTTAGACTCCTAAAAACACCTTTGCTCACGTGCAAACAAGTGCGTGCACAACCGTGGGTGATTCATTTTCCACTCAAGTCGAGTCTTGGGTGTGCGATACAGCATCGTCTGCGATAATATGGTAAGTGTTGTTGTAATGATGTGCGATCTGACATTATCAAGTAGGCTATAGTAGGCTCTCCAAATCACACAGAGTGCACGCACGTTAATTTATCTATTAAAACTCAAAATTCCAGGCATTCTAAATTGTAGACGGCAAAAATGCTTCTGTATGCTTTTTATATTTATATAATTTAATAATAACTTAATCTATATCACACAAAGAGTACAGTTTTTCAGCATAAACACATTTAATAATTATCTTATACAAGTTTAGTAAAGCTATAAGTGACTTACATTTTATACATAATATTGCTTGTTTCATTAAAAAAATAAATCACAGCACTCTTTTGCGTCTCTGAGCAATGGACGGTGTTTACTTATTGAATGAATCAGCTTTTTGAACGAATCGGTTGAATCTCAATGACTCACTCATTAACAGTCACTTGCTGTCACCTACTGGTGGTTTTAATTTCACAAAGTATCTTTTCATTTTTTTTTATTATTTCAAATATCAGTATTCAACGTTTACGTTAAAAACAAAAACATTGTTAGACCCATTTATGCACTGTAAACTGCAGTTTTAAATGCATCTGTCCCCTCTGAGCTGACATAAACGGTAAATAATTAATGGTATTTAGATGCGCTTCAGAAATGTTTTCTATGTTGGAATGAAGACAATAGTACCGGATGAATGTGCTTTTATTCTTAACCAAAAATACAAAATGGAAGAAAGAGTTAAAACTGAACACAATATTGCTACTCAAGCGGTGTATGAACCGTTTATTTATATATACAGTGGTGTGAAAAGGTTTTTGCCCCCTTCCTGTTTTTAAATTTTTTTGCATATTTGTCACACTTAAAAGATTCAGATCATCAAAAAAATTATATTACACAAAGATAATGCAAGTAATACAAAATGCAGTTTTGAAATAATGATTTAATTAAGGGAAAAAAAGCTGTCCAAACCTACCTGGCCCTACGTGAAAAATGAATTGCCCCCTCCTGTTAAATCATGAAAGAACTGCAATTAACCACATTATTTTATAAAGCTGAGTTAAATTTCACTAGCCACACCCAGGCCTGATTACTGCCAGACCTGTTGAATCAAGAAATCACTTAAATAGAACCTGTCTGACAAAGTGAAGCATGCTTAAAGAGCAACACATCATGCCGCGATCTAAAGAAATTCAAAAACAGATGAGAATCAAAACAGTTGACATGTATCAGTCTGGAAAGGATTATTAAGCCATTTCTAAGGCTTTGGGACTCCAGCGAACCACGGTCAGAGCCATTATCCACAAATTGAGAAAACTTGGAACAGTGGTGAACCTTCCCAGGAGTTGCTGGCCAACCAAAATTACTCCAAGAGCACAACGACGACTCATCCAAGAGGTCATAAAAGAACCCAGAACAACATCTAAAGAACTGCAGGCCTCACTTGCCTCAGTTAAGGTCAGTGTTCATGATTCAACAATAAGAAAGAGACTGGGCAAAAACGGCATCCATGGGAGAGTTCCAAGGCAAAAGCCATTGCTGACCAAAAAAAAAACACAGGCTCATCTCACATTTGCCAAAAAATATCTTGATTATCCCCAAGACTTTTGGGCAAATATTCTGTGGACTGATGAGACAAAAGTTGAACTTTTTGGAAGGTGTGTGTCCCGTTACATCTGGCGTAAAACCAACACAGCATTTCATAAAAAGAACATCATACCAACAGTCAAACATGGTGGTGGTAGTGTGATGGTCTGGGGCTGCTTTGCAGCTTCAGGACCTGGACGACTTGCCATAATTGACGGAACCATGAATTCTGCACTCTATCAAAAAATCCTGAAGGAGAATGTCCGGCCATCAGTTTGTGACCTCAAGCTCAAGCGCACTGGGTTATGTAGCAGGACAATGATCCAAAACACACCAAAAAGTCCACCTTTGAATGGCTCAAGAAAAAATAAATTAAGGTTTTGGAGTGGCCAAAGTCAAAGTCCTGACCTGAATCCTATTGAGATGCTGTGGCCTTAAAAAGGTGGTTCATGCTCGAAAACCCTCTAATGTGGATGAATTAAAACAATTCTGCAAAGAAGAGTGGGGCAAAATTCCTCCACAGCGATGTGAAAGACTCATTGCCAGTTATCGCAAACACTTGATTGCAGTTGTTGCTGCAAAGCGTGGCACAACCAGCTATTAGATTTAGGTGGCAATTACTTTTCCACGTAGGGCCAGGCAGGTTTGGACAGCTTTTTTCCCTAAATAATAAATGAAATCATCATTTAAAAAAATGCATTTTGTATTTACTTGCAATATCTTTGTGTAATATTAAAATTAGTCTGATGATCTGAATCTTTTAAGTGTGACAAATATGCAAAAAACAAAAAAAAACAGGAAGGGGGCAAAAAAATTTCACACCACTGTATATATGGGATAATGGTATATATATATATATAATATTATATACTGTATATACACACACACATATATACAGTATCTCACAGAAGTGAGTACACCCCTCACATTTTTGTAAATGTTTTATTATATCTTTTCATGTGACAACACTGAAGAAAACACTTTGCTACAATGTAAAGTAGTGAGTGTAACAGGCTGTAAAGTGTAAATTTGCTGTCCCCTCAAAATAATTCAACACAGCCATTAATGTCTAAACCGTTGCCACAAAAGTGAGTACACCCCTAAGTGAAAATGTCCAAATGGGCCCAATCAGCCATTTTCTCTCCCCGTGTCATGTGACTCATTAGTGTTACAAGGTCTCAGGTGTGAATGGGGAGCAGGTGTGTTAAATTTGGTGTTATCGCTCTCACTCTCTCATACTGGTCACTGGAAGTTCAACATGGCACCTCATGGCAAAGAACTCTCTGAGGATCTGAAAAAAAAAAATAATAATTGTTGCTCTACATAAAGATGACGTAGGCTATAAGAAGATTGCCAAGAACCTGAAACTTAGCTGCAGCACGGTGGCCAAGACCATACAGCGGTTTAACAGGAAAGGTTCCACTCAGAACAGGCCTCGCCATGGTCGATCAAAGAAGTTGAGTGCACGTGCTCAGTGTCAAATCCAGAGTGACTTTTTTTGTGTTTGGGAAATAGACGTATGAGTGATGCCAGCATTGCTGCAGAGGTTGAAGGGGTGGGGGTCAGCCTGTCAGTGCTCAGACCATACGCCGCACACTGCATCAAATTGGTCTACATGGCTGTCGTCCCAGAAGGAAGCCTCTTCTAAAGATGATGCACAAGAAAGCCCGCAAACAGTTTGCTGAAGACAAGCAGACTAAGGACATGGATTACTGGAACCATGTCCTGTGGTCTGATGAGACCAAGATAAACTTATTTGGTTCAGATGGTGTCAAGCGTGTGTAGCGGCAACCAGATGAGGAGTATAAAGACAAGTGTGTCTCGCCTACAGTCAAGCATGGTGGTGGAAGTGTCATGGTCTGGGGATGCATGAGTGCTGCCAGCACTGGGGAACTACAGTTCATTGAGGGAACCATGAAATGCCAACATGTACTGTGACATACTGAAGCAGAGCATGATCCCCTCCCTTCGGAGACTGGGCCGCAGGGCAGTATTCCAACATGATAACGACCCCAAACACACCTCCAAGACGACCACTGCCTTGCTAAAGAGTCTCTAACATCCACCAGCTCCGTGATGTTGTCATGGAGGAGTGGAAGAGGACTCCAGTGGCACCCTGTGAAGCTCTGGTGAACTCCATGCCCAAGAGGGTTAAGGCAGTGCTGAAAAATAATGGTGGGCACACACAAAATATTGACACTTGGGGCCCAATTTGGACATTTTCACTTAAAGGTGTACTCACTTTTGTGGCCAGCAGCTTAGACATTAATGGCTGTGTGTTGAATTATTTCGAGGGGACAGCAAATTTACACTGCTATACAAGCTGTACACTCACTACTTTACAATGTAAGGGCAAGTGTCATTTTCAGTGTTGTCATGAGGGGTGTACTCACTTCTGAGAGATACTGTATATATATATATATATATTATATATAATAATATATATATAATTATATATTATTTAATACCTGTATATATATTTATATTCTTTATTATTTGCTTCTTTTCCATTTTGCTTTTACTTGTACTTTTACTTTCAATACTTACTGTATATGTTTAAGATTAAAAAAATACTTTTGTACTTAAGTACAATAAATATCACATACTTTTGACTTTTACTCAAGTAATATTCTAAAGGGTTACTTCAACTTCTATCAAAGCCATTTTTTGGTAAGATATCTGTACTTTTACTTGAGTATGACTTTCAGGTACTTTAAACACCACTGCATAGACTATAGACTATTTTAACAATGTCTTTACTACCTTTCTGGACCTTGAACGTGTCAGTGGCAGTACTGTCTATGCAGGGTCAGAAAGCGCTCAGATTTAAATCAAAAATACCTTAATTTGTGTTCCGAAGATGAATGAAGGTCTTACGAGTTTGGAACGACATGAGGATTTTTCATGAGAGATGAAGCATGAGCATAATTTTCATGAGCATAATCTTCTAGATGGAAAGATATCCAGGATTATGATAAACATAAGTTAAAGGGTAACTTTGCTGACATTCAACCAGCAATGTATTTTTACAATGTAAGTAGTATATGTAAATGAACAATGTGTACTCTTTCTCTGTTACTTGCATTATGTGTCAGACAAATTCCACCGAATGACGTAAAATTAATCTTCTACTGGAGTTTTGACAGCTCCAATGCTTTGGAGAAATTTTTTTTGTACCCCTGCTTATGAACAGTTAGATCAAGCCCAGTGAATTATGGGTGTTGCAAGTTTTCCTATCTTTTTGACAAAAAGGAAAACCACAACCTCTATAGCCTTTCTACACCATAGTGTGTTCAAACTTGACCGGTAATATGCACATCAGATCTTAAGTGCTCCATGTTAACATAATTCTTCTTTTATAAATTGGAAAATAAAGTTGATGTGTCAGCTGAAGTTGTCCTTACCAAGCTTTGGGTTGTAGAAACCACAATTTCTGGGGTGCAACCTTCTATCTCTGTCTTCATCTTCATTCTCATTCTCATCTTCATCATCCGAGTCATCCAGCGAGCGACCACCCATCACAAATAAAACCTCCTGCAGGTTGAGGGCATTCTGAGTCACTCTCTGCTCTGACTCACCACCTTTCATTTCTCGTTTCTGAAGGAAAAAGATATAATAATAATTTGTTGTACGGAACATTATGTTTAAGAAATTTCTATATAAAAGAGATTTGTCTGACTTCTCTACATATTCTCTCTACAAACTCTTTGGATTCTAGGGAGTCTTGCACCAATGGCTCTTTAAGCAAGTTCTCAGTGAGGTAGGATTCTGTGAAGAGGGAAAGCTTAGCCAAGCCCAACAATTCTCGCAGATGGCAGATCCGATTGTCTCTACAATGCCCGACCCAGACCAAAACAGCCTTGACACAAGACCGGTCATCCCTTATATGCACATCCTCATCCTTCAGGCAGGCCACCAGCCTGTCTTTCTCCAGCATCAAGAACTCCTCATGTTGTTGCACTGCCTCAAAGTTTTCAAGGAGGAAGCTCCATGCTTTGGCGACAATTTCAGGGCAGCCATGGATCTCGCCAAACTCAAGGATTCCCAAGCAGTTTGTGGCATCTATCTGGTGCTGCAAATATCGACTGCATACAGTACGGATGGTGTGGAACTGGAGCTGGCTGGATGTGCAGATGAGTCCCTCAACATTGTTTTTATTGATGGTGAGTTTCCCCGTATAAGCAAAGTCCAACAAGGATGACAACACATTGGGATCTACATCATGAAACTCGACACGAGCAGCAATGCTCTCCACAAAATCTCCTGAGAACATGGAACGGAAGTAGTGGCTGCAGAGTGCAAGGATTCCCCGGTGACAGGGGAAATCTTGTCCACCAGCGCTCAAGGTGACATCCACAAGTTTGGGTTGAGAACAGAGGGAGCGCAGGCCCTCTAAGATGCTCTGGGGATGGGAAGAGAGGCAGAAGTCTAGATCGTCTATATTACGCACCATGACGACACTTTGACCTATGGCCTTAATGCATTCAGGGCCAGCCAACAGATGTTTTCAGTGTTTACCTACATAGGACAAGACAAATGGGTATAATCAGTCACATGCAATCCGATTGCGACATTCATGATCATAGCAATGTGGAGCCTCTCATTTTCAGCCTTTCTGCTTGGTAACAGAACATTTCAGAAACAAATTGGAAGAGAATGAAGTCATGTTAGCACATCAATATCCGTCAAATTATCAGACGATTATCGCCGGAGTTAAAAACAGGTTCTTGCCAAAGACAACATATCTGCACACTGGGAGAGTATAATTCTGAGAATGAAATTTATTACCATTCGAGATTAATTTCTTTGCCTGAGAGAGAATTTGCACACAAAACACACACAAAAATATATCACTGGCAAAACAACAGTGGATGTTAAACAATTCTTTATAACACAACAAAACAACAAAACATGAACTGAACTTACCTGCTCGTGAATGAAAGCAGAAATCATACATTATTCACAGTTCTTGTTTAGAAGGCAGACTTTTCTGTTGCTGCTGTCTAAGATGGGGGACACTCTGTCTTTTGCAGAGTCACTAGGACAGCATGCTTGTCTTTCACACTGCTATTTTTAGGCCAGTCATTCTGGGGGGGGGGGGGCTATACTCAGAATCTAAATAGTACTGTTAAGCTCCCACCTGCTCTTAAAGAGATACACACAACTTTCTGTATAGGAGTAAACAGTCAGATGATCATTTATTTAATCATTAGAGTAAGCAGCCTCCAATATTGGTGCAAATTAAGTCTCTAAATATCTGATTCTCAAGGAGTAACAAAAACTTAACAGAAAAGGGCATTTAAATCACATACTGATAATTCTGACAAAAAGACAAACACTTCAGTTTATGGCAGTCTTCTGCCTTACACTCCTAGAAAATTGGAGAATAAATGGCAAAAGCATGCCTTACATGTCACAACTGTATAAATATTGGTACAAGTTCTACATCAAATGCAAAAAAAATACATATATTTAAAGATAAGGAATCTCTATGTACACCCCCCCCCCATAAAGGCTTATTGTCATTCCTCAAAATCAAAGATCTCAGCCTCCTTTTCTTTCCAGAAAGCAAAACTACGGTCAATATATTTGCAAATCTCCTCATTAGTCAGACTACTAATATCTGCATTATTTTTCAGGACATCGCTCTCATCTGGGGTAGGCGTCTGTATAATGACTTTAGGCACAGGCCTCGTTTCTACCATTGTCGTCTTTTCTGAGCGTTCAAGCTCTGGTTGGCCTGATACATCTCTGAATAACTTTACTTTAATGTCCTCAAATCCATCCTTCCATTCCCGGTTCCCCGCCTCAATGTCCTGAATTACAGCTTTGTGAAAATCACGCACAGTCTCCCAGGTGAAACGCCCCACATGATCGAACACTTCAAAGCACAGCAAGTGTCTCATTTTCCTCTCATCTGCTGGCAAATCTAGCTCAAGTATGTGAAAGTAGCCAAGCATGAAGAGGTCGAGTGTCAGCGTGTCGTAGTCGACGGGAGATCCATCCACACGGGGCAGGAACTGCTCAGGTGAGTAAATTGCCTGCTGCCGGTTGAGTCTTCGGATTTGCCGCGACGGTACAAATGAGATCATACTTCTCCAGTTCCCAATCATCTTATTGATGGCACTTCTCTGCTTGAAGAAGTGCCCCAATTTGCCATTTTCCATGGCGTTCTTTGGAGAGATATCCAAGCTAGCTTTGCGTTCACACTTGGGCTTCTTGGATATATCCAGCGAATCAACGCTTTGCTTTCTCTGAGCATTTCTCAAGGTCACCGTATAAGCCGACTTCTTCCAGTGACCCAGGAACAAGACCACAATACGTTCCTTGCGCAGGGTTGTACTTTCCATGGCATCACTGATGACATAGTCGATAGATGAATCATCAATCTGGTCAAGCTCTGGTCTTTGTTCTGGTTTTTGAGAGACCTCATCTGAACCATTTTTTACTGGTTCTTGCTCTTGTTCACCCAATGATTCTGTCATCCCTGATTCATTTTGTGAGGAATCGTTCTGATTCTCAAAGTTGGACTTTAAGTTCCTCACAGAGACCCCAAACTGTTGAATCTCATTTTCTATCTTCTCCCTCCTGCCTCTTTTGAAGGCTTTCCTCTCTGATGGCTGAGAGAAGACATTCACAAGCTCTGTGTTTGGCATTTTGCAGTAGGGCTGGTCTGTTAGGTTGGTCATAAGCAATGACATACTCTTCACAATGCCTGAAATACGGTTGCACCAAACGGGTAAGGGAGTCTGTGTAGAGTTCTTGTACTGGGTGTTGACTGTGATGTTGACGATGGGTGCCGGAAGAATGTTTCGAAGTTCTTCGGCCAGACGAGCAAGCTCCATTTCGTAACCCTCGCAGTTCTTTTGCATCGAGACACTCTCAATTTGCTTCTCTAGATAAATGAGGTCATCTTCTGTTAGAAGCTCTCCGAATGGACCCAGGATGGCATTGTGAGCCTGGGAGTACCTCCAACTGTCCATCTTTGTATATCTAGTACCACTCTCCTGTTAAATAAGACAAAATGTCCAGTTAAAAGTCAACCTGGAGAAAGGTGCAGTTAGAACATCATCTTAGATTTGTTATCTATGTATTCCATTTAAGACATTTAATGCAATATTTGTTGCCCACCTTTAACCTCTGGGTTTCTTGGTCAAATAAGCTGGCCTGTAGCTGTCGTACCATCACTTGTCTCTTCCATTCTGCTATAGGTCTGCCCTTCTCATCATGCATGGGTACCAGATAATCAATGTCAGACAAATTTGCCTCCTCTGTCGGTAACACCACCATTTTATTCTAAAAAAGAACAATCAATCATGTATTGGCAAGTACTGTAGTTCAAATTGTGCACTTAAGTACATGAAAAACAAAAAGCACTATCATGCTTGACTAATATCAAATCAAGAACTTAATTAACCCGTTGAAGTTCTTTTTTTTTTTTTTTGTATTTTGATGCAGTTTTCTTCTGCATATATGCTAAAGTGCTTAAGTACATTTCTTAAAAGTTTAAGTCACTATCCATTCACATGATTAGTGTTTATGGACTGACAACCATATTTACTAAGACAACTTTTTTTCATATCAATATAGAAAAAGTTAAATCTAAAATTTAAATCTAACAAAAAGGACCATGGATTTTACTGTAAATGTGTGTGCTGTACATTTTTATGCTAATGATAGTGAACAATGGCTGCAACCATACCGACAGTGAATGTAGTAAATATTCAAGACGGTGAATTCCATGACACTGGAAATGTAAAGTGTATGGTGGATTTATCACTAAACTAAACTGATCTGGTTGAAAACAACAACTGGATCTAAAACCTCTGCCCGTCCATCTCCATAAGTTAATGGATCTCAAAATGGTAAAAAATAAGTTGTGTCCAGTGCAAAGCGATTAAGTTTGATGTGATCACACAACAACTAGTTACCCAGTACATTTCTGCTCTCACACGAAGGCAAGTCTTGAAAATGAAAGGGAATCAGTTCGGTTATAGAATGTAGTTGTCATGTAACTCCATATAGCATTCTAAAACAGGAATGACAACTGTATTCTGCTAGTACCATGAGAGAATGTGGATGTTAAAATGTCTTAACTGAAACAATCAAATCTGCTGTCAATCCAGATTTCTTAAGGCTGGCAATGGATTTTACATCTCCCAGTTTCATTTCTCCCATAAACAGTTTCCCTTTCTCTGGTATTGGCTTACTCGGAGGTGTACTGGAACTAAGGTTCTTCACCACTGCAATGACAATCAGAACAAGAACATAATTTGTTACTCTCATCTGTTTCCAGTTATGTTCTGATCAGATTCACATAGGCTGATTACCATTACTCATTGAACTGGAATTAAGTCATCAAGTGAAATTAATGAAGGACGAGTCAATGGTGACAGCAGTGGCCACAAAATTCTGTCAGGATTGCAGAACATACACTTACAAGAGCAATAGAGGTATTAAACAGCCCCTTAGGGCTTTCTCACCCGAAGTGGCCATGTGGACATTCTGGAAAGCGTTCCCATGTGAGGTAGAAGATGGAGGCGAGGGGGTAGTGGTGGAAGGGGGAGGAGATGGTGAAAGTGTTGAAGGGGGGTAACGGGCTTGAGGGGAATCTTCTGTCTCAGGATGCTGGTGGGATTGAAATTAAATGGAAAGTCAGCCATTTGAAAATGGACACTTACCACAGCCAGTTATAATCCTTTAAAGCACACTTTTCTGTCATAATATTTCTATTCCAAAGTCCCCATGAAGGGAACATTTTAAAGCATCATTTGAGCCACATTCTAAAGCCCAAAGTATACTTCAGTTTTGATGCGATTGCAAGCATATCTGTACATCTGGATGTGTAGCCATTCAAAGTATACTTTATGTGACAGTGTGCGCAAAAACAGGCACTCGACACATACTCAACTAGAAAGTTTCATCCTTTTCCAGTGTCTGCTCCATAAGTTATGACAGATAAATTTTTTACTCATTTCAACTAGAGCTGCAGGTATCTCTTAAAGGAATAGTTCACCTCAAAAATGAAAATTCTGTCAACATTTACTCACCCTCATGTCGTTCCAAACCTGTATAAGTTTCTTTCTTATATTGAACATAAAAGAAGATATTTTGAAGAATGCTGGTAATCAAACAGTTGTTGGTCCCATTGACTTCCATAGCATTCCTTTCCCTATTATGGAAGTCAATGGGGACCAACAAACTATTTCTGATTACCAGCATTCTTCAAAATATATTCTTATCTTCTTCAAATTAATTTTTGAGGCGAACAATTCCGTTAACCCCCTCACACAAGTGCTCGTCAATGCGGCCATCTTGTTGCGGTCTCCGTTTGTTGGTTGTTGTTTGCTCATTGTGTGTTTTAACTGTGAACAACAGGCCAGAACAGTGTGCTGCTATTGGGACAACTAATTGGTGTCCACTAGGCACTAGGCAAAAAAATTCAAAAATTCAACTGCATGTTCGAGCTAAGCATACAGTGAGCAGTTAGAAAAGTCTGGCACATACCCTATACCAGGGTTCCTCAAATCTTGCCCTGGAGGTCCAAGCGTGCAGAGTTTATCTCCAACTTTGATCAAACTCACCCAACTTTGATTTTCTAATGATCCTGAAGACATTGATTAGCATGCTCAGGTGTGTTTGAGTAGGGTTAGAGCTAAACTCTGCAGGAAAATGGATCTCGTGGGCCAGATTTGAGGATCCCTGCGCTATACCTATACACATACCCTAGCGTACATGTAAAAACACCTGTTAAATTATACTTTGGGCTTTAGTCAGTATTTACATGCAGCTCAGTGGAAAAAAATTAGGACAAAATGAGGAATAATGTAGTATTACAGTATTAAAGCTAAATAAGCCATTTTATCCAAAATGTATCAATTAAGGTGTTTTTACTGTAGAGTGTTGCCATAGTAGCTAGCTTAGCAACATGCTAACAACAAACTATGCTAACATGGAGCTCCACATATAGAATTCGAAATCAGTTCTATGAAGTGCTACGTGGTTAGGATGCTGCCTTAGAAGACAGCTACCTATGTAGGAATTAAGCAGAGAAACAGGTCACTAAATTGACCCTTCGCAGGGAGTTTGATTGACAGACAATCTGACCAATAATAATGCAGAATCTGCCATTTTTGTCTGACAAACAAACCAGACAGGAGTAGCGGTGGACTTGAATTGAAATGGTGTGTATTGAATCTTTCCAACAGTTGAAAACAAGACCTTCTGATGTTCATTCATGTTTATTTCAAGCTATAACTAGTAAAGAGGCAGATGATCGCTTCACGTGCCACTTGAACTGAGGTACTACAGGGATCTGTCACGACAAATTAAAGAGCCACAAAATGGTATTCATTGTTTGAATTTCTTAAAAAATAAGCATATTTTTAAGCTGAGACTTTGTTTCATACCAAAAGTAACTTGCTCTGTTTTGTCTGTCGGCGTGTAATCAGTTTTCTCTTTGCTCCACGATGTATTTTTCACTGCGTGAGAACATGATGTGTGGCTTGTCGGACAGCAACAGTAACGAAGGGGGGCGGGTCTTTGCGAAGGGTCAATTGTGGAACAGATGTAATGGTATATGCTTTGTCATTCATACAGTATTATTTTTCAAAAACGTATAAAACTCACCTTAAGACTGTCCATGGCTTTGTGTGTAGTGATCTGTCTGTAATAATCGGAGCTGGGTTGTCGTGACACAGCCGATTTCTCTCTGAGCTCTTCCTCTATAGGACAGTTCTCTTCCAGAGGTTGGGCAGCTGGACAGAGCTGCAATACAAAGCTTTTATTATCATATAATATATACAGCTTTTATTATCATATAATATTGACTGATTCAGGTAGTGCGCCATCAAAGCACATTATTTTACACAGACCTGTAAGGCAATGGAATAACAGGCCAATTATTGCCATTTGATCCACTACACAGCAGAACATCACAATCATACACATGAAAAACAGCTATTTGTGGTCTTTCTTTTGTGCAGTGTTGTGGTCTACACAGCGATATGTGAGCATTACAGTAAGAGGGGCCCTAGCTGGGGGGCAAAATAGTTGTACCTGAGCCCAACATCTAGATCCCACTTTACCAGAGGGAAAATGCAGAGTATATGGAAACATTTAGTTCACCGCTGATGAAACTGTAATATCCTAATGGACTCCATGCAGAATGCATATCAAATGTGGCTCTCAAAGGGCTCTCTGTAAAACACACACACGCACAGAGCATCAAAGGGAACACTGATATGCCGCAGCATGCTATTTTGCTTTGTCTCTGTGAGGTGGTCCTCCCAATTTCCTCTTGCACTGCACTTTGATGTCCAAACAGCACGAAATGCGCTGTGACACGACTTGGGCAAAGGCAGGAATAAATTTCCCAGAAGTTGTGCAATTCATAAATAGATACAATTTGGGAGGGGTAATGTGGGTATGTGGGGCAAAACTACATTAGTGAAGTGGAATCTCTTTCCTTCGTGACCTCTGAGCAGCAGTTCAGTTCCTCACTCACGATCAGGATGCATCTGTCTCTGCGTGAAGGTTTAATCAAAGCCAGTGAACACCATGGCACATTTGGTTTTCATCAGCTATCCTCTTCTGTGGCTTAGGCAGTGGATGCTGGAGTAACATGGTCCTCCCATCCTCTCCCCTGCCTCGTGGGCCACACAAACACTGATGGAGAGAGTTAGACTACAGCAATAGCATCAAATCCATAAGTCCTATATGGTAATATGGTGGAAACCTGGTGCATAGCAATTTAGAGTCTTTCTTTTTCACCAGTTGCTTAGAGGGGGAAAACTCACAGATAAAATCACTCAAATATGCCAGACTTTCATCTTGAAAACCAGAATTAGAATGAAGTTAGCAGAACAACACCGCAGAGTTGAAACAGACAGAGGCCGTGGGATATTTCTCAATGTTCTGTTTTAGTACATTCAATAAAATTATTTTGGGGTGGAAAAAGAACCAGAATTGGTAGAAATATGAAGGCCTGCACTGTTTGAGTAAGGTTAAAACCTCCTCATCTCTCTGCTTTGTGGAGGAATTCAAGACCACACACTTGTGTTGACACATAAGCGATGCGTTCTATGTTAAATCACTTTTACACCTTCGGTTAAAACACATGATGAACATGTTTGACAGTTTTTAAATTTAAAGAACTGAGTGAAAACGGTCCAAAGTGTCTACAGCAGCAAATCATCTGTGCTGGAAAGTTTATGTTAAAATGGAGAAAGGATGATGAACGAGCTGAAGATGGCATTCTTTCTATGTTAACTGTTTTACATTCCAAAAATGGATAGATTCTATATTACAAATATTAACTGAATTATGCAAGTAAGCTCAGGTAAACTTCTACCCTATTAAGCTCTTGTGTTTTGCAGATTAAACAGAAAAGAAGAAAAGCTACAATACCAAATACATTTTCAATGAATCATAATACTAGTATATACTGGATTTTTGATTGTGCGTGCTCATTTCCCTTTGCCATCATTTAACGCCCACTTATGTAAATATACATTTTTCATACTGTATATTACATTTGTGTGATACTTAAATTCAGTTTTAGCATTTAAAATGTCTAAGTTTAATTTCTACTGTTTTGTTTTTAAAGTATTTAGACAAAGTATCATAAAATTTGTCTATGGAATACAGAATGTTAATATATTCAACCAATTGGATATAAATAATAAATTCTAATTCTTTAGTTTAGAAGCCGTTGACTGTGAACTTTCAAAGGCACAATATAGATGCTGCAATATATTACAGATAGACTACAATATGTAAAGACCTTCAATAATCACACTATGAAATGATATCAATAATGCATTAGCTCTACAAACACAATATGTATTTAAAGCACAATAGGTACTTACAAACAACCGTCCTCTTAATTATAGTTGATATCCACACAGGCAGCGCCTGATCACTCTGATAGTGACACACGATGTGAACACCAAACCCAGAGATGTGTTGTCTCCATCCACACCATCCCAACAACTGGCCATAGCCCAACAGACAATAAACAATAAACTCTGATAGGAGAATGTACTTAATAATTTACACAGTGGATTGGGTAGCCGGCAATGTCACTAATGAACAAACCAATTGGCACATGCGAACAAGCGAGCAGTGAGATAGAAAGCAGGAGACTGTCAAATCAGAAGAAGCGGACACTGTATCTCATTCATTCACTTGTTGTTTTTTGATCTCTGAAACCACATTAGACTGGGGACGTGACCTTACACACATCAACACTAATCAATATATATAGTTTAAAAAAAAAGTTCTCAAGTCTTAGCCTGAAAGATGGGGTATTGCATGAGCAGAACCTTTCCATTATTTGTTTAATAATGTATGCCCTGGAAAAATAGGTGACAATACAATTAGGTCAGTTGATTTATTTTCTCCAGTATCAAAAAGATGACACCTGCAGACCCTCATGTGTGAAGGTCAATAAGTCAGATAATTTGAGCATTTTATGAAAAGGCAAGGTTAGTAAAGGTTGTACTTGTTATTTAACCATTTCTAAATGAATTAATAATTCATAATCTAAAAAAATACTCTGAAAACCAAATAAAACCAGTTTGAATACAAAGATTTCTTCCACATGTGTTTTAAATTAGATTTAAAATATATATCTTTTTTTATTCTTTTATTTATCATGGACACTGTTATATGCCATTGACCCAGGTACTTTCTGGAAATCTCAATGATGAAATTAAAATAGACAAGCACTCTTGTGAAATACAATGTATAAATGCTTACAGTAAAACAATGGTATTTAGTAGAAATAAATAATGTGTCAGGTTCAGATTTTGTTGTTGACATCAAAGGCTGCGAGTCCAAATGAAATCTGTGCAATTTTGGTGCCAATTCATTTGTCAGTTGGTAAAAGCTAGTCAAATTCATGGACATGCCCTACATCTGAATATGCATACTTCTCTAGAGGCAAGTCAAGTAAGTAGAATGCCCAAAATACTCATGATACAACACCCAGATGACCCGCTGCATGTGCTGTGATTCTGAAGTGTGGAACCAGTTGACATTTGTCTATTCCATAAGGCCAGATGAGCTGAGAAAGCATCAGATTCAAATCTAGACACCTCATTTGACAGTTTAACTGCAACAGGTACCAAGAAATGTATTACATCATAAGTCAAGGACCACTGGTCACAAAAAAACAATGTAGGATATAGTATTTTTCAGAATGTGTTCATACTGTACATGTTCATTATAGCCGAGAAGTATGATTAATCAAATTCAGAGCATATGAAAGTACAAGAATTCAGAAACAGCAATGCCTTTCACTTCATTTGCTTCACATCATTGATCAGTGTACAATCAAAAAGCAAAATGACTTCAAGACAACTGCCTTAGAAGATGAAAAAAGGAAGATTGCATACAGCAAACCCTGAATCTGCAGGTGCACATAAAGCATATACAAAACATTTGTTTGGTGTGCCATTGTACATTCTCAATTACATGGTAAACACTGTTCCATGTGTAGTGGACCACTAAAGGTCAAAGCAATCAGAGCATTCTTGAGATATGACTGAACATTTGATGAGAAACACGTTGAAAGATTCCTCTCAGGGGGTAAACTCGTAAAAAAGCTCCCCTACCACCCCCTAGTGGCCGATTAGCACTGGCATTTCTATAAAGGCCCCATGCTGAACCAAACTCTCCAAGCATTTTTATAATGCTTGAAAGTACCTGCAATAAACAAACCGCAGAGCTTCACTGTACATCGCACTAGGAACATTTCCCAATCTAGCACAATTTTTGTTGTTGTTGTACTGAAATAAACCTACTTTGGGTAGCCAAAAGAGACGCATTTAATACAGCTGGCCTCTTAATTCCCTGCCTGAATAAGATGGGAGGAAAGCATATATGCGTGTTGTAAAATAAACCCTTGATCTGTTTATTTGATTGCAGCTGTCTCAGGGAGAAGGCACTCACACTTTGAGCAGAGGGCCGTGCTCAGGGAGGGTGACCTCTTTGGGATGAAACCAAAACATGAGGAAATACCAAGCACGCAAGTCTCTGGCCAAATGCCCAAACAATCCATTACAGGCACCGTTAGGAAATGAGATGGCCTGTCCCGAGCACTCTGAGGTGGAATAAAACCTTGTGAAGTACACTACAACTTGCAATACTATAAGTGGACCAGGAGGCAAACTAAAATGCTTTTTATTCCTGAAATAATGATGATATGGACCATACAGAGTCTTTCCAGTGGAAGGCCTGGGAAACTATTTTGGGTCAATGAAATATAAGGGAGTGTCCATGATAAAAAATAGAAAAAGTCTAGTGCCAAGTTCTTTTGTGATACACATATTTTCAAAAAAATCTTATTAAATATACTTTTCATTGTAAAAGCCTAATATTTAATTCAGAAATATCATTTTGTGTTGTTCAGGAGGTAAATCACATGACATTTTACAACCTGAACTAACCTTGCCTTGTCATAAAAAGGTCAAATTATTTGGTATACTAAGATTTCTTATGATTTTTTGAATGTTTATTTTTTTATGATTTGTTTCTTTTAAAGGGGTCATATGATGCGATTTTAATTTTTCCTTTCTCTTTGGTGTTACAAGCTCTTGGAGCATAAAGAAAATCTGTAAAGTTGCAAAGAATAAAGTCTTCAAAGCAAAGAGATATTCTTTATAAAAGTTGTCAACCACGCCTACCTAAAATGTCTCTTTCTAACACGCCCCCACATGTCTACGAATGTGGGAAGATTTGCATAACGCCGCCCAAATGTTCACGCAAAGAAAGAAGGCATAACTTTTATTCTCACTATAGTATTGTTGACGCTGCAGCCATGTCGTAAAGATGCTGTGTGCTTCGTTGTGAAAGCGAACTACTTTGTTTAGCCTTCCAAAAGGGGACGATATCCGCTTCGTCATGCCTAAATCTGATCCAAGCTGGTCGCTGAGGAAATACATCAACATTCACCGTGGACAAAGCAGAGTCCAGACCGGGGTCATCACATGTAGTTGCCGCTCATTTGTCGGATCCGCCGGGCGCGCCGTTCTCAACCCCGCGCCTCCAGCTCAACTCTAGCCACCACTCACTTTATCCCGGCCTCAGCGCAACCGCTAAGCCGTGGGTTTTTGCGTTGAGAAAGCGAAACTTCTTTGTTTGGTCTTCTAAAAGAGGACACGGCTAGAAATCAGTGTTAAGTTGTATTTACAACACTGTTCCAGAATAATTTAACTCAAATATCCAGATGTGTGCAACACATTTTATGGAAGACTGTTTACTGAACCTGGGAGAGTAACGTTAGACTACAATGCCGCAGTTCTGACTCACAGACTGTAAGTAAGTTTTCATTTAAAGGATTTGCACTGATGATTCAAACGCGATTTTTGGGCAGTGTGGAGTAGCACTTGTCATTTCTCTGATCACAAATGCCGACAGAGTTTTATGTTTACGTGGCACGATGCAATGCAACGTGTAAAAAGACTGTATAAGTCATTATAATTTGTAATTATGTCCCCACTGGATGCAACAAATGCCTCATTTGTACTGGGATTTAATGTTTTTGTCTCATCACTCTGGCCGGGACACGGCATCACAATACGTTGAGGGGCGTAACATTTCCATCTCACACTTAAGGTATTCGGAGTTCCAACACAACCCCCCCACCATCATTGATAGCTCTGGCCAATCACAGCACATCCTCGCTTTTACGTTTGTACGCTGAAAAACATGCAACATGGTTGAATAATGTATGTGAGCGTTGAAGGAGAAGGAGAAAAGCGGGGCGTTTCCAAAAGGCGGGGCAAGAGGAAAACAATAATTGAAGGTGTAAGGGAACAGTTAAGGTGAAGTGGAAAATATTTTTTTTAGCTGTAAACCGCATAACATATTTCATTCCACAAAATACCAAATACTTTCTTTGCACAACGCTCGTAGGAAACCAAACAACAGGGAAGATAAAGAATAAAAGGGGAACAGTCAGGACTCAGTTTTACCGTCCTGACAAGTAAAATAATTAAAGACGTTAGGTCCCCCCTAGTGCTTATTTATTTATTTTTTAAAGTTCTAGACCAGTGGGAAATTTGGGGTTGGTATGATTTTGAAGGAAGTCTGCATTTATTTGATCAAAAATATAGCAAAAACAATAATACTGTGAAATATTATTAAGATTTAAAATATCTGTTTTCTGTTTTAACATGTAATTTGTTCTCGGGATGGCAAAGCTGAATTTCAGCATCATAATTCCAGTCTTCAGTGTCACATGATATTCTAATATGCTGATTTGGTGCTTATTATCAATGCTGAAAACAGTTGTGCAGCTTAATATTTTTGTTGAAACCACAAAATATTTTTCTTGTATTCTTTGATAATTCGCATCTTACTGACCCCAAGCTTTCCAGAGGCAGTGTTTATCAAGTTAGACTGTACATAAGTCTAGTTTTTACTGGAGAAATCAGCAAAAACAATGTCTTACTATATGTATTTATCCAAGGCAGTACTGCTTGATCAGATGTGTTACAATGGAATTAGGGTTAAAGGAAAAAAGATAAACAATCAGATGCATGTTTGAAGCCAATAAACATCCTGTTCTCCAACTGATTTGATAGATCAAGTATCGGTTTCCAAGCATTAGAATGGTAAAAACCCTGAAACCAAACCCTGTGGATCCCATAACCAGCTCAGCCCCCGGCCCTCTACCTGAGCTAGGCTGCTGGTGAGAAGGTAACCGATACACCCCCAGCACGTAGAGAGACTGCGAACGGCTGCATCTGATGCTTCAACAGCCTCCCTTCACTAATTAGATCTCTATTGTTGGGGCAGGTCGGCTTAATTTTTGACATCTAGCAGCACCCTGAGTCTCTCACATTGATATAGGAGCAATGAATAGCTGATTTATTCATGCCTATGTTGACAGGGAGCTTATATTACTACATTAGATCTATGGAAAAGTGTGACCAGGGTGACTGGAGACCATGTAATTAATTCTGTGAAATCTCAGATATGGTACTTCAAATTTAATGAAACTTAATTGAATTCTTAATTGGCTTCAACTGGTTTTTAACCTGTTGACATAGCAAAAATGTGGTTTTAAGTCCTAGATCTGGCTTTATTTGTTTTATACCTGGAACATTTCAGATTTATAATCAAGAACTTGCTTTATGGTTCCAGTCCAACTTGGAAAAGTGGAAAAACTTTTTTTGATTATCTGACTAAATGAAAAAATATTTGCAGGTTATGGCAGGTTATGCTAATGGCAATCAGCTTGTATTGTCATACGTTTATCAGTATGCTTACAATTCAACAGCTGAGTAACCAATATAATCCATAGAGGTTTGCATAACATAAATTTATGGCCTGTACCTTATACAACATGTTTATTTAACAGAAATTAATATTCAGCTCCTCTACAATTTGTTCATATGGATTTTAGCTCACACATTCAGTATTAGCTTGTTAAACGTGTTTTATCAGCTAAGCAAGGTATGTTGGAAGGAATCCAAAACAAAAAAAATCTACACTTCTTGAATGGGAACAGCAAAAACAGCTGCTATTTCAACCGCCTATTAACACAGATGGACATCTTCAAAAAAGAAAAGAAAGAATGCACAGTTGTGAGATATAGTAAATCACTACAACAGCAGTATCCCCCGTAGACTGATCCATCAATTTTGTGCTCTAAATGTGGAATTAATTCCTTTTCCAATGTGGTTCAGTTGTTGTGCCCGCCCTGACAGCACTATCATGTTCACCCTTGAAAAATGTATGACTTAAATTGAGCAGCATCTTATTTACCACAAGAAACAAGAAGGCTGAGAGGCCATTGAGGTCCACTGCACACAAAAGCTTCTTTGAAAGTAGGTGCTATGTGACACCTTGAAAGTCACTGGCCTGATTTTCATAGTTGCTCAGACATGTCAGGCAAAACAAGGAAGATCTGGATAAAGGACAACTAAGAGAACTGACTTTTTGAGGCAAGAAATGTATTTGGACGAGAGCTTTCCTTTCTGAGTTTGCCTGTGTGACACTTCACTGCAAGGTCTTTAACCCTCTGATGCATGATGTCAACAACAGACCATTTTTAAACATTCATGGTATGATGTTACAGCCTTTGACCCTTTCTCATAATTATACATGTCTGTCCATTTTTTTTTATTTCTAACAACATATAAAAGTATAATTCAATATGACTGACAAAAATGGTCAAAATAACATGCACCTCATGATATTTTTCAGTAGTACAGAATCTAAGGAATCTTTAATTCTGCAATTATTCATGTATTTTTATATAGTTTCCTTAAAGTAAATGAAAATACATCCACTGTAATCTGCACTGTATATATTTGTTTTCACTTCCATTAATTTTTGAATATTTATATTTAAAATAAAATGATAATGTTAAAGGTTTAAAAAAGGTTGAAAATTATTTATGATTATTTAAAATGTTTTCATTGACATATTACTTTACACCTTAAATGCATGGTGGCAGATCTCCAACTCACTTAAATTGCATTTAAAAAATTATTAAACTAAATAAATTCAGATTATTTTATTAAATTATAAATAAAAATAAAATTCATAATAAAGAAACAACAATGTTATTACTAGATCTTGTAATTTGAAGTAAAATTAAATATTAGGATAAATAAAAGTAAATATCGTTTTTTTGTGATTTAATAATTAATGCATCAGAGGGTTAACCCTCCTGCATTTGACCATTATCTTTTAAGTCGATTCTAATAGCTTCAGTAGACTTTCAGTTCAAAAAGAATGTTTCATAATTCATTTATGTCATGTCACTACTTTCAATATTTCCACAATCAAGATAGGGCAGCATGAAATTTCAAATAATGCCAGTGTTTCATTTGTGCACCTTGCGGCTTTAGAAAGACAGTTGAAACAATGATCACTAACTTAAATGATCAACAAACTGATGTTATTTCTCTTCTGCCAGCATAAGAAATGATCCTTACATTTCTCTCCACAGAGCGAAGGTATCTGGCACACTCAAAGTGGCCGTTGTATTCAGCCAGATCAGCAGCCGTGAACCCATCTACATCTCTTTCCCTTGGGTTGCTCTGGTGACCCATGAGGATTCGACAGCACTGGGAAATAGTTTTTTATATAATTATTATGACTTAAAGGCATAATTAAAAACATTTCTGTTGTAGACACCACACAACAGACTCACATCCTAATTTGAACCCACCTCTATCTCCCCATTCTCTGCTGCATCATGTAGAGGAGTGCCACCCCAGTAATCCTTCTTAACCTTCGATCCCATCTGTAACAACCTCTCCAAGATGCCATGATGCCCCCCACTGGCAGCAAAGTGTAAAGCAGTCGCCCCTTCGTTATCTTGACTAGACAGGCTGACGTCTGTGAAGGACACCTGAAGTAGTCCAAACAAGTATTGTACCTATAGTAGAGCTCATGACACCAAAGCATATACTTGTAGAAGTAAATGTATAACCCACCAGCCAAACCACCAATGTATGGTGGCCCATGTGAGCTGCAGCATGCAATGGCGTCATACCATCTTGGGCTCTTAGATGCACGTCAGCTCCACAGTCTTTCACCAGATACTCCACAACATATAGATGTCCCTCCTGGCAGGCCAGATACAGCAGCGTGGCACCCATATTTGTCTGTCGATTAACACACCTGAGAAAACGTCAATTTGGATGTTTATTCAAGTGAGTTTTTAAAAAGGCTAATGAAAAATGTTCAACTTAAAAGAAATCTTTGAGTAAAATCCTTCTTCCGCTATTGGTATTCACATGTCCTTATCTATGGAAGACATACATTCCCCCTTCATTTAAGTTGCGCTAAAGGATTCAAACATGTGCTAAAGGCATAACAATATGTAAGGTCTGGTAAATCAACTATTTTAGCTAAGGATAAATAGAGCAAATGATTGTGTCAATGTCCACCACTGTTAAACCAATTACTGCCTGGATATTAATCACTGGAGGCTAATTTAAAGTTCATGGGATCGTATGGAGCTGTTCAGTTATGGCATCAATTTGTAGCCAGCTCAGAAAGGGGAATTTCTATAGGTTCCCTATAGTTTTATAGTTTCAGTGGGTTTTTAAGAATAGCAGTTTGTTTTTGATTTTTTACTTAAAGAATTTAACAACATTCACAGCCATTCAAAAGTTTGGGGTTGGTAAGGTTTTGTATTTGATCAAAAATACAGTAAAAGCAGCAACATTGTGAAGTATTATAGTAAGTAATAACACTTTATTTTAAGATCCGATTCTCGCTATTAACAAACCATTAACTATGACTTTTGTCTCAATAAACTCCTAATTTGCTGCTTATTAATAGTTAGTTAGGGGTAATAGGGTAGTTAAGTTTAGGTATTTAGGTAAGGTAGTTGTTAGGTATTGGGTAGGATTAGGGATGTAAGATATGGTCATGTCGAATAAATGCTTTATAAGTACTAATAAACAGCCAATGCGTTAATAATAGGCATGCTAATAAGCAACTAGTTAGTAGTGAGAATTAGTCCATATACTAAAGTGTTTCCGATATTTTTTTTATTTTCATATCCTGCGGGTAGATTTAAATTGTAATTTATTCCTGTTATGCAAAGCTGAATTATCAGCATCATTACTACAGTCTTCAGTCACACGATCCTTCAGAAATCATTCTAATATGTGACACTGGAGCACAAAACCAGTCTTAAGTCGCTGGGGTATATTTGTAGCAATAGCCAAAAATACATTGTATGGGTCAAAATGATCGATTTTTCTTTTATGCCAAAAATCTTTTAGGATATTAAGTAAAGATCATGTTCCATGAAGATATTTTGTAAATTTCCTACCGTAAATGTATCAAAACTTAATTTTTGATTAGTGATATGCATTGCTAAGAACTTCATTTGGACAACTTTAAAGGCGATTTTCTCAGTATTTTGATTTTTTTGCACACATATAGTATGTAAACATAAACTTTTATTTTGAATCGATTAATCGCGATTAATCGTTTTGCAGCCCTTTTTGTAACACTATAAATCTCTTTACTGTCACTTTTGATCAATTTAATGTTTCCTTGCTAGATGAAAGTATCAGTGCTCATAACTCGTAAATGGAGTAGTAAATTTTAAACTGTCATACCTAATATATGATTTTGAAAGCAGCTGTTTAAACAACATTTAAAGTTTAAGTTCCCTCATGACTTGACTCTGCAGTCACTCAAAAAACAAACACCTGGTTGTACCATCGCAGCGTGCTACTAGGTCACTTTTAAAACCTTCACACACCCCTTAGCGGTGGAACAAACTCTTAACCTTCACCAAAACAGCAGAAACCCTAAGGTCTTCCGAAAACTACTGATAATTTTAACGCCCTGGCAGTAAGTCTGTTATTCCAAAAGCTCTTTTTCAATCACTATGGTTGTGGAACCCAGCGGCGATCTCTTGAGGTGTTAAGGATTCAGGACTTTAGGCTCAGTAACGGTGAGAAGCAGCTCTGACGGTTCAACTTCCAGTATGTTGTGACCAGTGTTGGGGAAAGTTACTTTTAAAAGTAATGCATTACAATATTGCGTTACTCCATAAAAAAAGTAACTAATTACGTTACTTAGTTACTTTTTATGGGAAGTAATGCGTTGCGTTACTTTTGCGTTAATTTTTTAAATCTGGACAGGGCTTGCTTGTTTGTTTTTTAAATAAAAAAGTTCTATTTTTGGCAAATATAAAAGCCTTTTCACACCAAAAGTGAAATGAATAAGCCTCAGGCTGAAGGGAAAGTAAATTTACATCCATACAGTAGAATGCAGAAGAAGAAATTTTAACACACTTCAGCAATGGAAAAAGACACATGAATGTTTGTCTAGAGTAATTTGTTTATTAGTACGGTTGAACTGAATCATCGAAGGGTCAGAAGTAAAGAAATTGGTTAATAGAATGGGATTAAATACATAAAGGATATTTGTGTTGTTTAAAACATTTAACTATTGCAGGTTTGCGTCATATTCTGAGTTGCATTATTTTTATTCATTTTGAGGAATACTGAATCTGTGTTTTTGTTTTTTGTGAGTGAGATGAATTAATGCATATTCATATTTATTTTAGAACTACAATAACATCTGATTTCTCTCAACATGGGGACAGGAGAAGTGTCAATCAATAAATTGGAAAAAAAGTAACTCAGATATTCTCTTGTAAATTAAAAAGTAATGCGTTACGTTACTAGTTACTTGAAAAAGTAATCTGATTACGTAACTCGCGTTACTTGTAATGCGTTACCCCTAACACTGGTTGTGACATGTGAGAGACACAGTACACCAGCTCTCTGACTGTCATGTGGGATTTTCTAACCCCTGAAGTTAATATATGCATTCCCCTGGCTATAAGTTAAAGTTTAACTTATCCAATACACAAACACACTTCTATTTCATCCTGAACATGCCTCCGTGTATCAGTTTCAGATGTGGTCATGCTACAGATGCAACATGAATCTGTACATGTGTGAGAGAAACAGGATGCAGGATTGACAGACTTACACAAAACAACTGATAATCAACTTTGGGGTCTGAAGTGAATTAGTTTGATGGGGTTCATTAGATCAGCTCAATTCCTCTTCCTCCATCCCTTTTCATTACATGGAAAAGCTGTGCTAGTAACTGAGCAAACTCAGGAAAATTAAGTTTGAATAAAAAATTCTAAATACCCATTTCTGTTCTTAGAGCAGCTATTGCCTTCAAACCTGTATCTAAAAAAATGAGGAAGCACATTTGCTTTGGTGTCAGGGGTGCATTATGTGCAGTCTCATTCTGGTGAGTAGATCTGAGAGTAGATTCTGATGAGTGCCACACTTTCATGGCACATGTTCACTTCCCGTTACACCACCAAAGCAGAGCATGTGTTACGGACATTTCTAAGAACATGGATAAATAACATGATTAGGCTACTTTGCCATTGTTTTCTTTTCTTTTTTCAATGTCTTGTGGTGTTTACCAAAAGCTATACACTGGGTCAGTACAAGAGGGAATAACAAATTATAACCTTCACAAAAAAAATTCTTAAGGATAATTTAATCTCCAATTAATTATAACATAAATAAAGATGCTACAATAATAATAAAAAACGTTATATTATATAGAATAATTATGATACATAACAACCCCAATTCCAGAAAAGTTGGGACATTTTTTACAATGCAATAAAATCAAGAATCTGTGATTTGTTCATTCTCTTTAACTTTTATTTAATTGACAAAAGTACAAAGAAAAGATTTCCAAAGTTTTCACTGACCAACGTAAATGTATTTTGTAAATATGAACAAATTTTGTTTTTGACAGCTATAGCACATTCCAAAAAAGTTGGGACAGAGGCAAAATAAAAGTGAAAAGGTTATAGAATATTCCCGTTAAACTGTTTTGAAACAGTACAAAGTAAGCAGGTGAATTTGATAATATGTCAGGGAATCATGTTTGGGTATAAAAGGAGCATCTCAGTCTTTGCAAGCAAAGCTGGATCAAGGCTCATCACTTTGTGCCAAATTTCATGAGAGAAGTGTCAAACAAATCAAAAAGCCCATTTCGCTATGCAAAATTGCAAAGAATTTAGGTCTTTCACCAACTACCATACATAATACTGTGAAAAGTTTCAGGGAATCCAGAGAAATCACAGTACATGTAGGGCAAGGCAGGAAACCTCAGGTGAAACCTTTGAGCCCTCAGATGGCATTGCATAAGAAACCGTCATGCTGCAATGTTAAATATAGCCACATGGGCTCAGGAGTACTTCAGAAAACCACTGTCATTTACCACAGTCTGCTGCTGCATTAAGAAATGCAACTTGAATATCTGTTACTCTAGGACAGGATTACTCAATAGGCGGCCCGAGAAAAATGTTTGGCCCGCGCTAATTTCAAATAATGTGGCATGAAAATTCAAAAGCAGCATCAGAAAGCGACATTAACTTACATCGTGTCTACACCGGACGCGAGCGGCGTGGCGAGATGCAACAAAATACAATAGAACTTATTATAATCAGTGATGCTGTCTACACTGGATGCGGCACGACAAATCCCAGACAGAAAACTGCTGACTCGTTCTATTTATGACGTGCTGACACAAAGTTCAAATGATTTGCAATGCTTTGTTGCGTCCAGTGTACAGTATATATACGATGTGACAGCAAAAACATGGTGAGTGAGAAGTAAAGAAAAGTGGACACTGAAAATAGATGATTAAAATCTGAATGGACTGATCAGTTTTGAATGAGTGATACCATCTTTGTTATGGATGTTGGTTCGCAGTTTTAACGTAAGTTTGCTTTAGCCTAATTTATTTTCAAGATCTGAGGTAAAATATCTATTGTTGCTTTCACTATGGCTATAAAGATCACGCCAAATAATATCCAAACTCACATTAGATACTTTTAACATTGAATAAAGCACATAATCATTACCTGAGATTATCACTGTCATATTTTGCATGTTGTTCCTGCCGCAACGTCGCAGAAAATAAAAACCATTTCTAACATAGAATCCCATGTCGCTTATTGTCACGTGTCGCTGTCGCGGGTGGTTAGGACAAAAACTCCATGGAAAATATACTTTTTATCGCATTGTGTCGTGTCTGGTTGGGACACACGGTGAAAAATCTAAGTATAAAAATATTAATGCTGACAGATCTAATAATTGAATCTGTAATTAGGGAAAGTGGAGAGAAGAGATCAAATCTGGAGATGAGCAGGAACAGTTGATTTGCATGCAGACATGGAGATCCCCCCCAAGAAAAAAAATTTTTTGTTTGTTCATTTGTTTTTAATATTCAACAGACAAAGTTCTTCTGTATCTAAAAGCAAAAATGTTCATAATTGTTTGAATAAAACAGACTACTGGGGGAAAAATCTGAATATTCATCTTGTGACCATCTTTTGATTATTTACAAAGCAACAATATTACTAATTGATAATAAAATAATAATAATTTATATATATATACAGTATATACAGTATATATATACAGTATACGGTCAGTGGCCCTTGGTTTGGTATTGTTGGCAGAATTCGGCCCTCTGCGAAAACTAATTGAGGAACCCTGCTCTAGGAGAAAGCTATACATCAATTCTATGCAGCGATGCTGCCGGGTTCTCTGTGCCAGAGCTCATCTCAGATAGTCAAAGATACAGTGGAAATGTGTGCTGTGGTCAGATGAGTTCACATTTCAACTTGTTTCCAGGAAAAATGGATTTTGAGTTCTCAGTCCCAAAGACCAAAGGGACCATCCAGACTTTCATCAGTGACAGATGCAAAAGCAAATGTCTGTCATGGTATGGGGCTGCAGCAGAGCAAACGGCATGGTGGAATATGTGCGAAGGTACCATTGACATGGAGGCATATATTGGAATTGTACAGAGAAATATACCGCCATCAAGATGATGTCTTTCATGGAAAGTCCATGGTTATTAGATCAAGACAATGCCAGTTCTCATTCTACATGTGCTACAACAGCATGGTTTCGTAGACAGAGTGAATGTGCTAGACTGGCCAGCAGATCTGACTCCTATTGAAAATGTATGGCTCACAGACTGCTGAGCATCTGAAGTCTTGTATCAAGCGAGATTGGACAAAAATTTTGCTTGCAGAACTTTAACAATTAGTATCCTCAATTCCCAAACAATGAAACGTTGTAATTAAAAGGAAGGTTGATGTGACACAGTGTTAAACATGCCTCTGTCCCAACTTTTTTGGAGTGTGTTGCAGACATCAAAATCAAAATTTGTTCATATTTACAAAATACATTTAGGCTGGTCAGTGAAAACTTTGGAAATCATTTCTTTGTACTTTTGTCAATTAAATAAAAGTTAAACGATAATGAACAAATCACAGATTCTTGGTTTTATTGCATTTGACAAAATGTCCCAACTTCTCTGGAATTGGGGTTGTAATCATAATTTTATGCAGTAATTAATAATATGATTATAATTATATATAAGAAGTTGGATGCTGTTAGAAATATTATTGAGTTGCTTTTGGCATATGCTGTTCCAATTCCATTAATTTAACTGAAGTCGGTTCAAGTGGCTGAGCTCTGAAACTTTGATTGCTCAATGCTGTCAATAAATGAATAGACATCATATCATCATAACAATTAAATTTTAAGAATTTGCCACTGACGATTTCCAACCTAGTTTTGGGCAGTGTAGTGTAGGGCTTGTTGTTTGTCATTTCTCTGGTCACAAATGCAGATATGGTTTTATGTTTACGCAGCGCGATGCAACGCAACGCGTAAAAAGACAGTATAAGTCATTATAATCCGTAATTATGTCCCCACTGGATGCAACAAATGCCTCGTTTGTAATGGGTTTTAATGTTTTTGTCTTGTCGCTCCGGCCGGGACAAGGCATCACAACATGCATCCATATCATCATAACTGCCCAAATGTCCATTTACTTTAGGTAAATATTAGATAAAAGTCAGTGTTATTTTTGTTATTTATTTATTTTGTTATTTTTATATTATTTTAATTAATGTCTATATTTGTAATAATTTTGTAAGTTTTAGTTTTAGTTACTTAAGTACATCAATTTAAACTAAATAAAAATAAAAAATTTTGAAATAAAATAAACATTAACTGAATTATGTTTATTTATTTTTTATTGGTCTTAAGTTTTATTCAAAGGGGTCATATGATGCGATTTCAATTTCCTTTCTCTTTGGAGTGTTACAAGCTCTTGGTGCATAAAATCTGTAAAGTTGCAAAACTAAAGTCTCAAATCCAAAGATATATTTTTTAAAAGCTAAGAGTCAACACGCCTACCTAAAACGGCTCGTTCTGACACACCCCCACATATCTACCTCACTAAGTGGGAAGATTTGCATAACGCCGCCCAAATGTTCACGCAAGGAAAGAAGGTGTAACTTTTATTCTCGCTGTAGTACTGTTTCCTGATCCTGGGAGAGTAGACTACAATGTGTCTGACTCACAGACTGTAAGTACGTTTTTTAAATTTAAAGAATTTGCCACTGACGATTCAAACGCGAGTTTTGAGCAGTGTAGAGTAGCACTTGTTGTTTGTCATTTTTCCGATCACAAATGCAGACACGGTTTTGTGTGTTTTGTTTCGATGCAACACAACGCGTAAAAAGACGTATAAGTCATTATAATCCGTAATTATGTCCCCACTGGATGCAACAAATGCCTCGTTTGTAATGGGTTTTAATGTTTTTGTCTTGTCGCTCCGGCCGGGACAAGGCATCACAATATGGCAAGGGGCGTAACATTTCCGTCACACGCTTGAGGTATTCGGCCAATCATAACGCACTGGATAGCTGGCCAATCAGAGCACACCTCGCTTTTCAGAACGATGAGCTTTGTAAAAATTAACACTTTTCAGAAAGGCGGGGCATAGAGGAGAAACAATAATGTACAGTATGTGGAAAATAATGTGTTTTTTTAACCTTAAACTGCATAAACATATTTCATTACACCAAATACACAAAATTATGTTATTTTTAGCAACATCATATGACCCCTTTAACTATAATAACCCTGGCTTACACAATCATTGGATCTGTTTTAAAAAGACACTCATATTAAGGCACTCACTGTACTCAAATAACTTGAGATGTGTGACCTACAAGACTAGTGACCCAAAACAGTTTGTCACAGGCTCCTTTTCATCCACCTCTGTCACATGAGATTCATCTCTGTCATTACTATGTGTCTGTGCTCGTAACGCTGTACCCTGGAGCTTGACCAATCAGCAGCTTCAAACAGGTGAGGTCACCCTTTGCTGCAGCATAGTGGGCAGGAAGAGCACCACAGTTTGTTTCCACTTCTGCTCCATTCGCATGAGACAGCAGCCAGTGGACAGCTTCCACCCGGCCGAACCGTGCAGAGAGATGGAGCGGAGAGGCCCCACCAGAATCCTGATCCTGAATACATGCAATCAAATAAGAATAGACATAAACAACAATTCTTTATTTAAATATTGTTTTTCATTGTACACAAATAACGTTAGATTACTATATACATGAATTCTCTCATTTTCTTTAAAAAAAAAAAAATTAAAAATGTAATTAATTATTTTAGATTATATTATACAGTATATAGATCTCATTCTTACTTATTTCCTCAGAATTCTGAGTTTACATATTGCAACTCTGTTTTTTTTATTTAGTTTTGCTCCTGCCACTAAAAAAAAAATTGTTCAAGAATTTAAATCAGGCTTTTTGTCTTCATTATGCTATAAAGTTGTCTTTTTTTATGAGGTCAAATGTAATATTTCTGTATTTATAATGCATAGTATTGTCAAAAATTTGTTTTTCCAAGACAAATATATTTAAAAACATTTTTGAAACTGATGTATATTTAAAATTCAAGTAAAATATGTTATTACTATTACTTGATTGTTACATTAACCATAATTCAATTATATAATATAAAAGTATAAAAAAAGCCTGTATACACAAAGTTCATTTCTAAAATCGTGGCACATGTGTTTTAAACTAGATTTTTATCCCCAAGTTCATTTTATTTGTATGTTATCATATGATGACCCAAACTTGGAAGATACATTTATCAAATACAGTTTCACTAAGCAGTGAGGAAACTAAAGGAAATAGTATAATCAGTGAGGTTTCGACCTCGCTGATTGGAGTGTTTTTGAATCTGCAGCCACCAATCTGGATGAGCTCACAGAGACTGTAACTTCATACATCAGTTTCTGTGAGGATATGTGCATCCCTACCAGGACATTCTTATCATTTAATAATGATAAACCGTGGTTTACTGGGAAACTCAAACAGCTTCGTCACACCAAAGAGGATGCTTACAGAAGTGGGGATAAAATCTTGTATAACCAGGCTAGGAACTGACTAACAAAGGAGATCAGAGTGGCTAAGAAAAACTACACTGAAAAGCTGAGAAAACAGTTTTCAGCCAATGATCCGGCGTCAGTATGGACTGGTCTCAAGAACATCACCTTGTACAAGACACCACCCCCACAGTCTGTGGAGAATCAACAACAACAACAACTGGCTGACGATCTGAAAGTGTTTTACTGCCAGTTTGAAAAGCCCAGTCTCACAACCCACACTCACTCTGATCTGCACTTCACACATTCACCTACCACAAAAACATCAAAACACCATCAACAGAAACTCACAACATCACAACCCAAGAACAAACAACACACAACACAACAGACAAAAACACAACATTCACCAAACACTCACTCCAAACCCAACAACAAACCATCAAAACACACAAACACAATCATCAAACACCAAACCAAAACAAAAAAAACAACTTCAACCACACACAAACCAAAACAAAATCACTCAAAAAACAACTAAAACACAACACAAACAACAACAAAAACAAAAAACCAACCAACCCCACCACCCCTGCAACCCCCCTCCCTCCCCCACCACCATTCAACCTGTGCTTAAGGTCTGTGTAGAGAATGTGAACCAGGTCTTCAGAAGATAAAGACGACTAGGAAAGCTTCAGGCCCAGACGTCGTTTCACCTGCCTGTCTAAAGGTCTGCGCTGACCAACTGGCCCCCATATTCACACAGATCTTCAACAGATCACTGAAGCTGTGTGAAGTTCCCTGTTGCTTCAAACGCTCCACCATCATTCTGGTCCCCAAAAAGACAAAATCACTGGTCTTATGATGTTAAAGACCTTTTGCTCTCACATCCTTTGTGGTCATGATTATTTAGCGACTGGTCCTGGCTTACCGAAGGCCTCACTGGACCCTGCAGGACCTCTTCAGTTTGCCTACAGAGCAAATAGCTCTGTGGACGATGCAGTCAACATGGGACTTCATTACATTCTGCAACACCTCGACAGACCTGGGAATTACGCAAGGATCCTATTTGTGGACTTTAGTTTGGCCTTCAATACCGTCATGCCAGACCTTCCCTCAGACAAACTCACACAGCTCTCTGTGCCCACCTCCATATGTCAGTGGATCATCAGCTTCCTGACAGACAGGCAGCAGCCAGTGAGGCTGGGAATATTCTCATCCAGCACCCGTACGATCAGCATTGGTGCTCCTCAGGGTTGTGTTCTCTCCCTACTGCTCTTCTCCCTCTACACGAATGACCGCACTTCAAAGGACCTCTCTGTCAAGCTCCTGAAGTTTGCGGACAAACTACAGTCATCGGCCTTCAGACAGGAGGTTAAAGAGCTGGCTGTCTGGTGCGGTCTTAACAACCTGGAGCTTAACACGCTCAAAACTGTGGAGATGATCGTGGATTTCAGGAGAAACCCCCCTGCTCTCCCCCCCTCACCATCATGGACAGCACTGTAACAACAGAGGAGTCATTCAAGTTCCTGGGCACCACAATCTCTCAGGACCTTAAGTGGGACACTCACATAGACTCCATTGTTAAAAAGGCCCAGCAGAGGTTGTACTTCCTTCGCCAGCTGAGGAAATTCAACCTGCCACAGGAGCTGCTGAAACAGTTCTACTCTGCTATCATTGAGTCTGTCCTGTGTTCATCCATAACTGTCTGGTTTGTTTCAGCTACCAAATCAGACATAAAGAGACTACAACGGACAGTCAGGACTGCCGAGAGGATTATCGGTGCCCCTCTGCCCAGCCTCCAAAATCTTTACATCTCCAGAGTGAGGAAAAGGGCTATAAAAATCACCTTGGACCCCTCACACCGAGCCCACTCTTTCTTCGAACTGTTGCCTTCTGGTCGGCACTACATAGCACTGACCACCAGAACAGCCAGGCACAAGAACATTTTTTTCCCACAGGCTATATTCAGCCTGAACAATTAAACTTTCATAATTATACATCGTCCATCACAACTGACATATTATACACAGAATACAAAATGTGTACACTTGAAAACTGCACACTTCGTAAATAACATGTCTGTACATTTATTTAAACAATTAAATTTTTTCCCTATACTTCTATTTCTTTATATAGTACATTATTCAAATTTTTTATTTATTTATTTATTTAATTCCATCCCTATGTGGGTCTATTTCTATGGATGTCGTACTTTCTTCTGACTGGAAGCTCCTGTCATCAATTCAAATTATTTTTGTTGTAACACACTTGGTAAGAAAGCTCTGTCTGATTCTGCTACATGTTATTATTATTTTATTTTTTTATGTTATAAGTGAGAATACAGTGTAGCGAAATCAGCTCATGGGAAATATGAATAATTAACCATAACTAGTTATAATTAACTTCATATTTTAGATCCGCTGTAGATATTTAGCTGACCACTCAGGGTCAACTGTCTTGTCAATTCTAAGAACGTTAATTTCCTGGTTTAAGGGAAATAACTTTCTTACTGTACATTTCTATAAGCTTGTAACGTTTAAAAAAAAAAACAAAATTCTGCATGATTATTGACTCCGGTTATGATTAAACAATGAACACGTCAAGTGTGATACAAGTATGGTTTTATTAACTACATAAACACTTACCCTAGTCTAACATACTACATAAACACATAAACTGTCTAACATCCTACATACACACATCAACTGGTCTAACATACACATACACACACACCACACACACATACAGTTGGTAAAAAAAAAAAAAAAAAAAAAAAAAAAAAAAAAAAAAAAAAAAAAAAAAAAAAAAAAAAAAAAAAAAAAAAAAAAAAAAAAAAAAATAGGAAAAGGGTTAAAGTTTAACTCAGTACAAAAAGAGGCATAAAGAATGAATTTTATGGGACCATTTGCATATTCAGCAGATCTACAGCCTGAAGGAAACATCATTTTCTTAGTTCAAACACACCTTTGTAAATAGGTGCAAATGATACCTAATGTATCAGTTATTAAGACTAAGTTTGATACTTGCGAGTGTCGGCTGTCTGAAAGAGATTCCTGATCTTAAGGCCCCAGATCTTACTGAAATTAGTTGATGATGAACCAGTTTGAGTCAGAGTCTTTGGTGAGTGGAAAGTCGAGGCCGAAAGGCCTGGCACAAGCTTTGGTATCCTGAAGCGTTCTCTCACATCTTCATCTTAGCATCTGCCCGAACCACGACTGGCGGGTCACATGGAGTGTGGCCTTTTAAAGCCTGCAGAGATTCCCGCCTCTCAAGATGGGCTTGTCCAATGAGAAAGGCTGAAATCCCAAGCGGGAGTTTGAAATACTGGGGAGTTTTATGACTCTTTGTCTGTAAGCATGGTATTTTGCATATGTAATTCTCTGGAGTGTTGAGGCACGAATTAGTAAAGATTCTTAGAACATCACTATGTTGCATAGGTATCAGCATATAATATACACGCTTGTTTCGATCTTAAGAAGGCGAATTCATAGATACTAAGCACGGTATATGTAAGGTTATATGAATGTGTGGTTTATCGTAAGCATGAATAAAAATAGTCTATAATACAACAGATTAAATACAACACAGCAATAATATACACAATGGCCTGAAGAAAATGTGTGTTCATTCAAAGAAAGGTTTTCCTATGAGTTAATTAGAGCACAGTCCATTTCTACTCTGCTTTTCATTGGGACAAAGAGTGGGCTATCCTTCTCTCATTCCTGGGGGGTCATAAAACCAGTTATATCATGATTAGTTGTCATGGTGACCAGAGGCCTGTTCTGCCTTTCTGAGGTGTTAGGTGCATTTCGGGGGAAGGGTCCATAGACCCTCGTAATTGGCCATTTGGTTAGGTGACGGGGGAGTTAGATATTATTTGTTAAATATAACAAAAAGTTGTGTGTCTGATTGGTCCAAATGCTACAACAGACACTTAAAATCATGAGCCAACAGTTTGGTAAAGAGCTGTCATTGAGTCATAAGCTGAAAAAAACATTCAATTTGATAGAGGTCATTTCATGATGTCATCATAACACCATCATAGCAACAGTGTGTATTGTCCATTCTACTATAAATCTATTGCTGCTGACACAGACCCCATTCCTCGACGAGCCATCACTCCTCTACTCTGCCAATGTGATCAAATTAGTGTAGCCATCTTTATTTAATCAGACCAAGGAAATGTTCATTAATAATTTAACCACATACAACTTTGACCTCACCTTGGCAAGCACAGGCATAAAAAATACAGATGAACACCCAGTAAGACCACCAACCAAGAATATTGTTATCACTTTAGTCCATGATAACAAGGCACTTAAAACATCTACTTTAATACAGCACAGCTGGCCATAAATTAGATCAAGAGGTTGTCGATGTTAAAAGAGCCGGTTTGCATTAGTGTGAGAAGGGGCGGTGCAGGGGGGGTCTTGGAGGAGCAGTATGGCCTGTACTTCCCTGGTAAACAAACAGTGTTAACAGTTAGATTGAGCCCCCTCTAACCCATCTGGTCATGATTACAGCAGTCATGCAATACTACTGAGCAAAGAGTAAACAGAGCAAGGGAAAGTGATGTAATCACACCGCTCTGCGTTCACACCGTTCCCGTACCGGGTGAACTACTTATTATGTAAGGTGCTATATTGGAAGCAGGTTTTGCTTAGCTATGATATTTAGAAATTTGCTTACCCTATGACCACACCATGCACTGTGCAAAATTATATTATGGTAGGTAGTTTACATCATGCACAAAGTTTTTACAATATAGTATGCAAGTCTGAGGTGTCTCACCATAGCTGAATTTATTTGATCAAAATACAGTTAAAACAGTAATCTTTTGAAATATTCAGATTTAAAATAACTGTTTTCTATTTTAATATATTTAAAATGTAATTTATTCCTGTAATTACAATGTTGAAATTTCAGCAGAATTACTCCAGTCTTCAATGTCACATGATCCTTCAAAAATCAATCTGATATGCTGATTTGGTGTCCAAGAAAAAAATATTATTATTAATGTTAAAAACAGTTGTGCTGCTTAATATTTTTATGGAAACTAGAACATTAATCAGTTATTGCGCTGAGCAAAAGTATACATTTCTTTAAAAAATAAAATTAAAAACAACTACTCCAGTCTTATAAATAGTGTTGCAAGTAGATTTTAGAAGAATGTTAATGCTGCTCTTTTACATACAATGAAAGGGAATAGTGACCAAAGACTGTCAAGCTCTAAAAAAAATAAAAAAAATAAAATAAAAGCCTAGAAAATCTAGTCAAAGTATTACACATAAATATTACAGACAAAAATAAACAAAATTTTATATTATATATAATGATAGATAATATATATATAATAATATATTAACCACCTTATACATAAATGAATTGCATAATTATCTACCCTTTTGGTGACACTTGAAATTTCGCACAGAAGCCTTCCAGTTTTGCTGGATCAACTTTGAGATGTGTCTACACTTTGATTGGAGTTAACCTGTGGCAAAGTCCATTGATTTGACATCATTTGGGAAAATCACACACCTGTATATATAAGGTATAACAACTGAAAATCCATATCAGAGCAAAAAAACAAGTTATGAGGTCAAAGGATTGGCAGACAGAACTGTGTTGAGACAGATCTGGAGAAGACTGCAAAACCATTTTAGCTGCACTGAAGGTACACAGGAACATGGCCTCCATAATCCTTAACGGAAGAAGTCTGGAACAACGAGGACTCTTAATAGAGCTGGCCTCCTGCCAAACTGAGACGTCGGAGGAGAAGGGCCTTGGTTAGACTGGTGACAAAGAAGCAGATGGTCACTCTGGTTGAACTCCATGATCATATATGGAGATGGGAGAAACTTACAGAAGGACAAACATCACTGCAACACTCCAATGATCTGGGAATTATGGTGGTATGGCCAGACTCAATCCTCTCCTCAGTGAAGACAACCCCACTTTTGGGGTTGCAAAAAAGGACCTAAAGGACTCTCAGAATGTGAGAAACAAGATTCTCCAGTCTGGTGAACCTCAATTCCAAGTGCCTGCAGGAAAACAGGCACTGCTCATTACCTGCACAATACCATTCCAACAGTGAAGCATTGTGGTGGCAGCAGCTTTCATGTTGTGGGGGTGTTTTTCAGCAACAGAAACTTGGGGACTTGTCAGGGTAGAAAGAAATTTCAACGCAGCAAAATACAGTGATATCCTTAATGAAAACCTGGTTTAGAGCACTCAGACTGGGAAGAAGGTTCACCATCCAACAGGACAGTGATCATAAGCACAAACTAGAAAATACAAGAGTGGCTTATAAACACTTCTGTAAATGCCCTTGAGAGGCTCAGCCGGAGCTCAGACTTTAACCCAATAGAACATCTCTGGATAACCCTAAAAATGACTGTCCCCATCTAATCTGACAGAGCTTGAGAATCTGCAGAGAAGAATGGCAGACAATCCCCAAATGCATGTGCAAGAAGCTTGTTGCATCGATCTTGCCCACAAGGCCTGAGGCTATAACCTTTGCCAAAGGTGCTTCAACTAAGTACTGATTTCAAGTACTGAATACTTACGCAATGTAAATATTTCAGCTTTTCCTTTCTAATAAATTTGCAAAGAAATCACAGATCTGTTTTTTGCTTTGTCATTATGGTGTATTAAGTGTAGAATGATGTGGCAAAAAGGTAATTTCAGCAGCTTAAAATAAGGCTGCAACATAACCAAATGTGTGTAGTTAAAAAAAAAAGAAAAACAATCAAAAAATGAATACTTTTGCAAAGCACTATATACATAATGGGAATAGTGGCAGACCTCATTATTTTTATTAATATTTGCACCTCAGTGTATTGCAGATATATAGTCTTATAATAGACTTATTATAGTCTTATAATTGCATATTATTAAAATCATAAATGAGACCTTATAGGGACATTTTCCTACTATTAGATACCCATTAGGCACTTCTTTTCAACATTTAATTTATTTTATTATTTATTTAAATTTTTCTTTAAGATAAAAGGCAAAAGAAGAGTGGGATCGGAAAACTACAGATTTTAATATGGGTCAGTTGCGTCAAATGCTAAATCCAAAATCCCTACTCTCCACGCTATTGTCCTAGCTACCTTGGGTTGGTTTCTTCTTTTGTGGTTTATCTAAGCTTGGTTACTTTCGTAACTTTCTCTTGCTCAACCAGACAGTGGTGAGCATAGTTAGCGCAAACAGCCTTTGCCAACAAGACAAGCAGACAGACAGATTTGCACTCAAGTAAAAACAGGCACTCTGGTCATTTTAATCGTCTCTTTCTCACACAGAATGATCAAATGGTTTCAGAAAACTTGGGTAACTGAACATAAGTCATACTTGGACTACATTTATGGTGGTTTTGGTCATTTTTGGAGCTTGATAGTGCTTGGTCACCATCCACTTTAATTGCATGGCACAGCATGAACATCTTTCCTAACATCTTTTGTGGTCTTTGAAAGAAAGTAAATCACCCATTTGAAAAGCAACTCTCGATCCAAACTCTGTCCACACCACTGTGCTAACACCCATAGCTCCATAACCTCTCCACTCACCTGTGCATTACATCTTGCAACCTGTACAAGCCACTTTAGTTCCCGGGTGTGACCTGTAGCTGCAGCATCATGGACAGGTGTGGCTCCATTGAGGGCCCTTGCGTTAGCATCGAGCCCTGCTTCTGTCACCAGAAAGCAAAGGCAGTCCAGCTGACCACAGCGTGCAGCATGGTGCACCAGTCCCGCCCCCTGAGCATCCACAATGGTGCCGGTAAGACATCCAGATTCGGCGAGGTCCCTGAGGCTCTGCAGGTCTCCCTCGCGGGCTGCGGCAATGGCCTTTTGGAGCACCATGTCAACCCTGCCTCTCTGCACCTGCGCAAGCTTCCTTTGACTGGATCCGGACACTGTCTCGAGAAATTCAACCTACCCCCCAAGGCACACATGCACAGACACACACAGGGGAAGCCGACACCTAACAGTCTGCCAGCTGGCGGGGTTAGGTGAGCGGAGGAGAGGAGCAGGTCTGGCCCGGTGAGCTGTAAAGGTAATGAAAGACGTCACAATGCACCAGTGCTCATCGTGGCCCAGCCGTTGCCTTTGTGCTCGTTTACCAACCTGCACATGGTTGCCCTCGTCTCTGGCAGCAGACACCCGAGTAATGAGAGAACTGGCCTCTGAAGACCTACTAAAACTGGTGTGCATGCATGTGGCATGTGATTAGAGATTACAGTGAGCCTCATTTTCACATGTTAAATATTCATTTCTGTCTGAATGGCCAAGAGTGTGTCTGGAAGGAGAACAAGGGATTAGAATGGAGCAGTTTGGTCAGATCAGATCAGGACTGAGATATTAAAGAGAGTCCATTTAGCTCATTTAATAATTCTGGTGCAGCTTTGTTGTACTGGTAACATATCTCTGTCTCATTCTCAACGTGCACGCTCCATCACACCCCAATGTAACTAAGTGCAGCCAGCAAGTTAAAATGAACAGGTCTCTGTTGCTTCCCTGAAAAATAGGGTATGAACATCTACAACATAATTAGAACAATTCACATTATTCAATTATGAAACCATTTTTTAAAAATCAGGAGGGGCAAACGTCTAAATATCAAAACCAAATAACTAAAAATCCCTGTTAAAAAGAACTCTGACCCAAAATTACCAAAGTCAACAGTCATATGCAAGTAGAGGTGTGCAATACATACAAAAAAATTTATATCTTCATATTTAATGTCATTTTACTGGTAACAGTGCATTTTTTTCTGATATGGAGGGCTGATTTTCATTTTCCTAACATTTTGTGCAGTGGTTGGTTAGTTTCCCAGTGAAAGAAATAAACGATTCAATTACTTTTTGCAAAGTAAGTGACATACTCTATAAAGTCAGTTTGCAATTATGATATTTTTATGGACTTTACACATCGCACACCTCCATTTGCAAGCTGCTTAAAGTATTTTTTTTACTATTTATCAGCTAAATTCCCTGAAGTTCCATATATGAAATATGCTTTACCAAGTAATATTTACGTTAAACATTATGTTCTGCTAAACAAGCTCTTAGATCAATATAGTGCAACCTGACAATGTCCCTGAATCCTGAACTCTAGTCTCATGACACACCATCTAATCTATTTGCAAAGCAAATAAGATTTATATTAAATATTATATTCTACAAAATAAAGAGCTCGTAGATCAATATAGTGCAACCTGACGATGACCCTGAAACCTGAACTCTACAGTATACTCATGACACATCATCTAATTTATGTGCAAAGCCACATAGCTGTAAACTAAAACCATTCAATAAAACTTGTCCTTTTTGGTTGGAGTTCAATATCCATATATAGTCAGGTAAAATATCCATGGTGTTAGTTCATCCGCTCCAGTTGCTCTACAGTGTCTCTCAGATCCTCCACGACAATGTCCACATCTTCACGGGAGGTACATCTACCCACACTGATCCTCAAAGCGTTGGTAGCCACATGATATGGAATCCCACAGCTTAGAAGAATATGGGAAGGTCTAAGGAAATGAGAGCACATGACCAAATTGCCGCAAAAAACATTAAGGATTTTCCACGTACTGATCCGTCTAGAGCACAGTACATTTACATTTAATCATTTAGCAGGCGCTAAATGTACTGTACTCTAGACAGTACAGTACACTTGTGTACTTGTGCAGTACACTTGTGCACAAGCCTATACAGTCAGTGTACAGGATGGATGTGTTCGGCTACATTTGTTTTTGAGTGCTCTAATTATTTAGACACTTGAAAATGTTAAGGATTTGATACTACACTGGTGAAAATTCACACTTGTCCTTATACAAAAAAAGAAATTATATTGACTTCAAACTTTTCCAGTGACTACGTTTACATGGACATCAGTAATCTAATTATTTACCTTATTCTGAATAAGACAATATTACGATTAAGGTGTTCACATGAGTTGCTTTTAGAATATTCCTTTCATGTTCCCGTTTTACATGTTATAGTACATAGTGGCACACGTCATTACATTACCACGCAACGCCATCCGACGTCCCCTCCAGAATTTCATGTATAAACATATAGTTCGTCTTCGTTATGATGCCATATACAGTTTTGGGTGTTTAATTTTTAATTTACTGAAAGCTTCAAGTGCAGTTAATTATTTGTCACGCTATACGTGCAAGCGGACTACGGCGTTGTTTAAGCCATTCTTTTGGCTTGTTCATTTCATTCATCACAGCACACCTCGCTTTTTCAGACCAATGAGCTTTGTAAAAATCTACGCGTTTCAAAAAGGCTGGGCATAGAGGAGAAACAATAATGCACAGTATGTGGAAAATAATGTTTTTTTTTTACTTTAAACCGCATAAACACATTTCATTACACCAAATACACAAAATAATGTTCGTTTTAGCAGCATCATATGACCCCCTTAAGTCCTGGTGTCTATTTTTTAGCAATAGCCAAAAATACATTGTATAGGTCAAAATTATTGATTTTTCTTTTATGCCAAAAGTAAGTAAAGATCATGTTCCATGAAGATATTTCGTAAATTTCCTACCGTAAATATATCAAAACTTAATTTTTAATTAGTAATATGCATTGCTAAGAACTTCATTTGGACAACTTTAAAGGCACAATATGTCATTTTCACCGCTAGAGAGCGCGTATTCAAAATAAACAAATAGACAAAGGCGTAGTTTGATGATGGCATGACTGAGTGTGGAATCATGGGAGTTGTGGTCTTTATCCCCACAGCCGATGCAATCTGACGTGACTCGGGCAGAAATCATGTTCATGGATGAGCTAATGATTTATTAACGTAGTAGAATGAAGCAGGGTGAGGTTGAAAGCCGTCGAAGCGAAACGAGGCTGGTGAACGAGTGCGACTCACGGCTCGAAAGCAGCAGAGCTTTTATTATGCCACAGTCGACCGCTTCCACTCCTTCCGATCGTGAGTATGTGGGCTGTTTTATCATACTAGATAAATTTGAAAGTTCTGTTATAATGCTACTCTGTGCGGTCGTCACCGCTCTATTAAAACGCACAACATATTAAAGCGTCTTTGGTGTTTCCATGTTTTCTACACAACAAACGTAACTCGAGAGGTTATGACGTCATTGGCATGCGACACAATGACACTATGGACACGGTCCGTGTCACTTGTTAAAATTGCTTATTTCTCTGGATTTAAACATTCTTCGAAACATTTGGGATAATGTAAGTACACAAGTCAGCAAAATATATAACACTGTTCTAGTGGTTTTTGGATATTTTAATAAAAAAATCTTACATATTGTGCCTTTAAAGGCGATTTTCTCAATAGTTCGATTTTTTTGCACCCTCAGATTCCAGATATTCAAATAGTTGTATCTCAGACAAATATTGTCATATCCTAACAAACCATACATCAATGGAAAGCTTATTTATTCAGCTTTCAGATTATGTATGAATCTCTATTTCGAAAAATTTACCCTTATGACTGGTTTTGTGGTCCAGGGTCACAAATAATGTTACCCATGTTAAATGCACAAACATTAAATTATTTAATCCATTAATTAAGAAATTAAGTAATAAATAAATGACGCTTATAATACATAGTGCGTTTTACCTTTCCCAGACCGGCTATCATTGCTGTGTTCTCAGTTCTGAGAAATAAAGAGATAACAACAGTATTGATTTTAGAATCAGTAACATGCTTGTTTTAATTCTGTTCAATAATTCATCATCCATACAAAACCCCACCATACAATAAACCATGTCATACCCTGGTCTGAAATTGCGCTCTTGTCCTCCTCCAAAAAACAGAGGATAAACCGGAGTTGTGGTTCCAGGATCATTCACAAACAAAGCGCCAATTCGAGGGCCATAAAACTGAAACATACCATCGACAGGATTGCCATCTCTAATTTTCTTCGCTTAGAGAGAGATGATATATCAAAAGTGTCTCTTGTTACTTACCTACAATGGTAATATAGTCTACTCCCAGCTCATGTGCATCCACTCATATCTTTCCAATAGCCTGTGCTGCATCGGTGTGCAGGAGGATTCTGGGAGCTGATGCTGCCCTCTGTTTGTTTACTTCCCTCACCCTCTGACAAATATCCTTAATTGGCTGTTGAAAGGACAATCCCAGTGGTTACTTTCAGTGTTTATGCTAAATCATGGCCAAAAAAACTACTGTATTTTTATTGGCAGAGCAAAAATTAACTAGCCATACTGTGTCTATAATATAAGTTGATCTTTATTAACATCATGTTTATAAAATGATGTATACAAGCAATATCATGCTCACAATTAAGCCTCGTCCCAATGGCCAAAACACAGTCGTGTGATTGTTTAACTATGAAATAGTTCAATACATTATTGAGACTGTAGTCAAGGTAACATTCTCACCATAATAATGCCTGTCTCATTATTGGCCAGCATGATCGACACCAAGCAGGTGGTGGGACAAATCGCTGCAATGACATCCTCGACCTCCACCCGTGCCGTCACCTTGGAAATGGGCACAAATGTAACATCAACAACGAGAACCCAATCAGGTCCAATCAGACCACAAAGATCTTTGGTAATATTCATATGTTAATACAGATAGCAATACAGTAGCAAACTAAAGTATTGTACACTTCCTAAAACAACATCTTTAGAGAACAATGCTTCCATTTAAAGTTTTAGAGAGAAAACATATGCCTGTTGACCTGCTTTGCCCTCTTTCAACAAGTGTTTAGCTGTGAGTTTGATGGAGTCGTGCTCTACACTAGCGATGATAATATGGGGCAGGGAGCCTCTTCCATTTAGCTGCTTGCTGTTCGTGTCTCCCTGTGCAGAAGTCTTGCTCTTCCTGAAGTGCTCCACGGCTGTGTGAAACACCAGATTATTGGCCTGAAAGTCCAGGGAAAAAAGAGAGCTTAAATAAAGATACAGTGGAAGTAAAAGTCCTCTCACATGACTTTCACCAGGGATTCAATGAACCGCTCAACACAAGCGGCATGCACCATTAGGACCGACACATGAAGGGTTAATAATGTTAAGAGCTGTTCACACCACGACGAATGTTTGGCATTAAAATGCATATTCACTCTCTAACAGCAGATAAAAAAAAGCAGAAATACCTCAGGTTAATCCAGAACACAAAGCGCTATGTAACATTACGTTATTGACACCCGCTTGTTTACATGTAAACATTTTTGCATTTGCTATGGTTTTTATCAGGCAACACCAAATACAACTGTACAATGACAAGGAGACAATGATATTTAAAGGAATAGTTCACTCAAAAATTTAAAATTCTTTCATTAATTACTCACCCTCATTTCGTTCCAAACCTGTGCTTCGTTAATCTTCGGAACACAAATTAAGATATTTTTGATGAATTTGATGAGTCAATGCTCAGAAACGTAGCAATAACATTGTTAAAATAATCCATGTGACATCAGTGGTTCAACCGTAATTTTACGAAGCTACGAGAACACTTTTTTTGCGCAAAGAAAACAAAAATAACGACTTTATTCAACAATTTGTTTCCTCCGTGTCACCATCTTTTTAGATAACTAGATAACAATCTCAGACAGGTTTGTTCAATAATTTGCCAGGTCTTCTTAGGTAAATGGAAACCCTACTTAAAGAGGTTGTTCCACATTATTAAGCAAGTCACAGTTCTCATGCGATATGGTGAGAAAGAAAGATCTCTCTGAAGATGAAAAGTATGAAACAAAACAATGTCTTGCAAAAGGCATCAAAACAAATAATATTTTGCAAAAAGCATATAGAGATTATTGAACGGTCAAAAGATTTGTGAGTGACTTAGAGCACAGAAGATCTTGGTCAGATAAAGATTTAAGGAAAGTTTCTTTCAAACAATGCACTGTATTGTAATCATCCAGTAAAAGCCACTGCTGAGCAGCGGACAGGTGTTTGAAGCTACTGGACTCAAGATCCTCTTCATACAGACTGCAGTTGTGTTTAAAGCTGTGTTTCAGTCCTGCTAACCGACCCTCACAATGAGAAACCTGCACAGTGGCTGTAGAAACACATTTTCACACTGTTTAGCACCATGGTATTATTTATGCAACATGGGATGTGTGTTGTCCCTGCATGAAAACCTTTTATTTCCGAAATACTATTCTTCATTTTATGCCACAGCAGAAAATGGTCAGTTATGACTCCACCTATCTTGCAGAAGTAATATTTGACACCCTAAATTCCCTTACACCCACTTCCCAAGCTTCCGCAAACCCAAATCATCACCACCGCCTCCTTGCTGATGGGTTGCAGTCCTCATTTGAAATAGGGACGCCATTCATCACTATCAGAATCCAGAGGGCACCCTCTCCCGAGTACTAACGTTCATGGACTACATTTCCCATACACCCCGTACCTGGGATTGATTACTGGCACAGGTGTTTCCCCTTAGCTTCCCTATTTAAGCAGCTCCCAGACTCTCTATGTTTGCGAAGTCTTGTATTGCTCCGGCTACATTTCTGAGCGTTTATTCCCTGTCTTGTCAGCTCTTGTGTATTACCTCGTACTGTTCTTACTAGTGTGATTCTCTGCCGTCTGCCCCGACCCTCGCTCTGTTACTGTTTATTCTCCTGGATTATCCCTGCTGTTCGTGACGCTGTTGACTGATTACTGCCTGTTTAACTCTGCCTTTGATTCGAATAAAGCTGCAAATGGATCCGCATGCCTCTGACTCTTCGTTACAGAAGACTTCGCCAACCACGGAACCAGCAGCGATCTATCAGCTAACCACCGAGGTTTCTGCCCAGGCCTCCATGTTAGCGTCTCATCAACAACAGCTGCAACGACTCACCGCGCTCACGGAGGAGATGGTGAGGACGCTACAAGCCCTTCGCGTCGCCATGCCTGAGCCGAGCATTCCTCCATCCGTTCCGTCACAAACTACTCCCAGTCACTCCCACGTCTGGCTTTCCCCGAGAAGTTTGACGGCTCACCGGAAAGATGTAAGGGCTTATTACAATGCTCCATGTTTTTAAATCAACAACCGCAGTTCTACCCCACCGACGATAGTCGGGTTTCATTTGTGTGCTCTCTGTTAACTGGACGAGCGCTGGACTGGGCCACTGCTGCTTGGGAAGGGAGACGGCTGTCATTCCCATCATTTGACTGTTTCCTGAGACGTTTCCGCAAGGTTTTCGAGCATTCAGCGGGCGGAAAGGAGCCGGGCGAACAGTTACTCGGTCTGCGACAGGGACGAAGCACGGCTGCGGATTATGCTCTCTCATTCCGCACTCTCGCAGCACAGTCAGGATGGGAGGATGAACCACTTCAACTGCTGTATCGCAAGGGACTCACGGGCGAGCTACAGTCAGAGCTCGCCTGCCGTGATGAGGGGAGGACCCTCGAACAGTTCATTGAGCTCTCCATCCGCATTGATAATCTAATGCGGGCACAACGTCCACCTCGCCAATTTCCTGTGTATCCTCCAGCTGCCACAGCTCCCGTTGAATCGAAACCCATGCAGATTGGTTTCACTCGCCTCACCGATGAGGAACGAGAGAGAAGAATGCGGAATCGGCTCTGTCTCTGCTGCGGCCTATCCGGCCATATGAGAGCCTCCTGTCCTACCCGACCTGCCGCTCGAAGTTACGCTACGGTGAGTGCCACTCCTGATTCCATTAACTGTTTAGAAGTTCCCATTGCTTTAACGTTTAATGATAAGTGCACGGAGACCATAACATTGATAGATTCGGGGGCTGCAGGGAATTTCATTGACATCGGGTTTGCCAATACTCATAACTTCCCTCTTTTTCCATGTGAATCCCGAGTGGCAGTGGCAGCCTTAGATGGACGTCCTCTGGGCACAGGACAGATCAAGTTCATAACCCAGGATCTGTGTCTGCGAACTGGCATACTTCACACGGAAACCATCCGACTCTTTGCCATTGACTCTCCTCTGAATCCCATCATCCTTGGTCTGCCCTGGCTAGAAAGACACAACCCCCGGATCTCATGGACCACTAGGCAAATTCTACAGTGGTCTGACTCCTGCCAACGGAATTGTTTGCTCACCAGCCTATCGCACTCATCTCCCCGACCAGCCCAGATATCAGATGATTCACTGGTTCCGGGAATACCCTCTGAGTACCATGACCTCGCTGACGCTTTCAGTAAGACCAAGGCCTCGCAACTTCCTCCTCACCGACTCAGTGACTGTGCGATCTTCTTCCAGGATCAAACCCCTCTAGAGGTAGAGTTTTCCCACTATCACAGCCAGAGTCCGAGGCCATGAAGGCATATATTGAGGAGGAGCTGTCAAAGGGGTTCATTAGACCATCCACCTCACCTGCGTCAGCTAGTTTCTTCTTTATTAAGAAGAAAGAGGGAGGTCTTCGACCATGCATTGATTACCGCAGTCTCAATGAGCTGACAGTCAAATTCCAGTACCCTCTACCTCTAGTTCCTGCAGCTGTGGAACAACTTCGCACTGCGAAATATTTCACCAAGCTCGACCTTTGCAGCGCTTACAATCTGATTCGCATTCGGGAGGGAGACGAGTGGAAGACGGCTTTCTCAACGACGTCAGGGCACTGTGAGTACCTCGTTATGCCGTTCGGCCTGGTCAACAGTCCTTCAGTCTTCCAGGCTTTCATTAACAATGTTTTCCGGGACATGCTGAACCAGGGGGTCATAGTCTACATTGATGACATCTTGATCTATTCGGATACCCTGGACTCACATGTGCAGCACGTGCGGGCAGTTCTTCAGAGGTTCATTGACAACCAGCTATACGCCAAGATTGGGAAATGGGAGTTCCACCAGACAGTCACCTCTTTTCTTGGTTACATCATTAGCGCTGAGGGGGTAGCGATGGATGACAGGAAGGTGCAGTCTGTGCTCAACTGGCCTCAACCGACGACGGTAAAGGAACTCCAGCGCTTCTTGGGCTTTGCTAATTTCTATAGACGTTTCATTCGGGACTTCAGCACCATTGCAGCACCTCTCACCTCCATGCTAAAGGGAGAGAAGCGACGGCTACTTTGGTCACCATCGGCCACCAGGGCATTTCAACGGCTAAAGGAACGCTTCACCTCCGCGCCCATTCTTCACCATCCTGACCTTGAAGTAGAGTTCTTCGTGGAGGTGGATGCATCCAACACAGGCATTGGAGCCATACTCTCCCAGCGTCAGGGTAATCCCCCCAAACTCTTTCCCTGTGCCTTCTACTCTCGTAAACTCAACTCTGCAGAACAGAACTACGATGTGGGAGATCGGGAACTTCTAGCCACGAAGGCAGCATTGGAGGAATGGCGTCACAGGTTGGAGGAGGCCAAACTTTCCTTTGTTGTGATGACTGATCACCGTAACCTCGAGTACTTCAGATCGGCCAAACGACTCAATCCACGGCAGGCAAGATGGTCCCTGTTTTTCACACGTTTCAATTTCAAGGTAACCTATCGTCCTGGATCAAAGAATTCTAAAGCTGATGTGCTCTCCAGGCAGTTCGAGGAAGATCAGATCACTCCTTCCAAGGAACCCATCATCCCCTCTAGCCTCATTCTCGCTCCTGTTCAATGGGACATTATGATAGAGATTGCAGAGGCTCAGATCGATGAACCCCCTCCGTTCCCCGATCGTACCTATGTTCCCACTAGCCGTCGTCAGCGTGTGATTCAATGGGTCCATAACTCCCCCAGCGCAGGTCACCCCGGAATTACAGCCACTGTTCAACTCGTCTCCAAATCTTCCCACCAGGTCTTCTTCAGCCATTTCCGGTTCCCCAACGGCCATGGTCACACATAGCTATAGACTTTGTTACTGATCTCCCCAGGTCAAGGAACTATACCACCATCCTAACGGTCATTGATCGTTTCTCAAAGGCATGCCGTCTCATACCCCTTAGTAAACTCCCCACAGCCTTTGAAACAGCAGAGGTACTCTTCGAACAGGTCTTCCGTTTTTACGGTCTCCCTGAGGACATTGTCTCGGACCGTGGTCCTCAGTTCACTTCCTGAGTTTGGTCCGCATTCAGCCAACACCTCAACATTAACGTCAGTCTCACCTCTGGATACCACCCACAGTCTAATGGCCAGGTCGAGAGATTAAACCAAGAGCTGACCCGCTTTCTGCGTGCCTATTGCCATCAGAATCAGAGCTACTGGAGTCACTTTCTCCTGTGGGCGGAATACGCACAGAATTCTCTCCGCAAGCCATCCACCGGCCTTACGCCTTTTCAATGTGTACTCCGTTTCCAACCACCCGTTTCCTTGGTCCGGAGAACCCTCAGAGCTCCCTGCCGTCAACGACTGGCTCCAAAGAAGTGAGGAGACATGGAATACTGCTCATGTGCACCTTCAACGTGCCATCCGCAGGGTCAAGGAACAGGCCGACCGTCACAGGAGGTCAGGTCCCGCTTACACCCCAGGACAATGGGTCTGGCTCTCCACAAGAGACCTTCGCCTTCGGCTCCCGTGCAAGAAGTTGAGTCCCAGGTACGTGGGTCCATTCAAAACCATTAGACAAATCACACTTGTATCTTACCGTTTGGCTCTTCCCTCTAGTTTTCGTATCTCACCCACCTTTTCATGTTTCCCTGCTTAAGCCCGCTGGTTGTCCAAGAGGAGAGAGGGACCAGGAGGAGGCCGTGAACGAGAGTCCCCCTCCCATCATCGTGGACTGCTAGGAGGCGTACCAGGTACAGGAAATCCTGGACTCCCGACGCCGGGGCAGGTTACTTCAATACCTCATTGACTGGGAGGGGTATGGTCCTGAGGAAAGATCGTGGGTTAATTCTCAGGATATCCTGGACCCTTCACTCACTACGGAATTCCATAGAACCCACCCTCACAAACCAGCCCCTCGCTCCCGTGGAAGGCCTCGGCATCGTTCACCTCCTCGCTTCAGGAGCCGCTCGCAGGGAGGGGGCTCTGTCACGAATCAGGCCTCTGTGGCTCTCTCCGACGGCCTCCGGAGGGCACCCTCTCCCGAGTACTAACGTTCATGGACTACATTTCCCATACACCCCGTACCTGGGATTGATTACTGACACAGGTGTTTCCCCTTAGCTTCCCTATTTAAGCAGCTCCCAGACTCTCAGTGTTTGCGAAGTCTTGTATTGCCCCGGCTACATTTCTGAGCGTTTATTCCCTGTCTTGTCATCTCTTGTGTATTACCTCGGACTGTTCTTACTAGTGTGATTCTCTGCCGCCTGCCCCGACCCTCGCTCTGTTACTGTTTATTCTCCTGGATTATCCCTGCTGTTCGTGACGCTGTTGATTGATTACTGCCTGTTTAACTCTGCCTTTGATTCGAATAAAGCTGCAAATGGATCCGCATGCCTCTGACTCTTCGTTACAACAATACAGTTCATCTGTTTGACAGAAACTCTCCTTAATAAATCTTTATCTGACCAAGATCTTCTGTGCTCTGTCACTCAAAAATCTTTTGACCGTTCAATAATTAATATTTGCTTTCTGCAAAATATTATTCATTTTGATGCCTTTTGCAAGACATTGTTTTGTTTCATACTTTTCATCTTCAGAGAGATCTTTCTTTCTCACCATATCGCATGAGAACTGTGACTTGCTTAATAATGTGGAACAACCTCTTTAAGTAGGGTTTCCATTTACCTAAGAAGACCTGGCAAACTATTGAACAAACCTGTCTGAGATTGATACCAGTTACCTGAAATGATGTGAAAATCAAAACAAACAAAAATCTGACTGTTTATTGTACCAAAATCCTATTGAATATGTCCACTGCTCATACTTTGAAACAAGTGTACTGTGATCGTACCACCTATAAGTGCCTTTTTTATTGTACTAGTAGTTGTTATACTTAATATACATAAACGAACGGTATATCATTGCTATTATTTTAAATGTGTTTATTATAATTCTATGTCTTATGATTCATACAACTTCTATATTTTCACACCAGCAGTAACACCATGCAGGGGCGCAACTGCACATTTGCCGAGGGTTATGCAAGATCAGTGTCGGTGCCCCCCTGTATTCTAGTAGTCTCTAACACTAACTCCCGCAGAAAACTTTCTGTAAGTCAATGACAAAAAGCCCATTAAGTGCATGGAAGGATACAAACTCATCAGGAGTGAAAAAAGTGACAAAGGTTTGAACCCCTTTCCCCCTTTTTTAATACCATTGGGAAAAAAGTGAATGGTAAAAACAAGATAAAAACAGAAAAGTGTCATCTCCTGATGGCAGACCCCAGACAGTAGAACACATTTTTTATTCATTTTTATTTTCAAACACATGTAATATTGCTCACTAGTTAGGTAATTTTAATATATAAATTCAATATATATATTCAGGTATATATATATTATTCATTTGCCTCAAAGTTATTCATATTTTTGCACATTTTTATAAATGAAACAACCGGGGGGGGGGGGGGGGGGGTACGTAAAATTTATCTTTAAAGAACATCTGCATTTGTTCATTTTTACTTATAGAGATACTTCCATCGAATTTGCCATGCTAATTGAAGAGTTCTGCCAAGATTTTACTGGCAGAAAACAGATATCTTAAAGTGTTAGTTCACCCAAAAATGAAAATTTGATGTTTATCTACTTACCCCGAGGGCATCCAAGATGTAGGTGACTGTTTCTTCAGTAGAAAACAAATTACAAATAAAAAATTACTCATCATATTGCACCCTATTGTGGTAATTTCATGACTTAACTGGCGTATTTTTTCTTGTGGCGGGTTATTATGATGAAGTGATATAGAGCGTGGCGATTAATCATTTTTAACATCTTTTAATTCATTACATTAAATTACATTATTTTTAACAACCAAGCTTTTGATTATTTATAACGTTTTATTAAAGAAGATTATCACAGAATAATTTCGGCAAAATGGCGCCCCCCTATGCACCGTATATAGTGCATACCCCGTTTTTGCGCCACTGACAATATGTCATGTGAAATGTCTGCTTGTTTGTGCTTCATAAAGTCAGTGGTAAAGAGCGTCAAAGTTAAGATTGTTTGAACTTTGAGCATGTTACAACACTAGACAGGGATGGTGGAAAAGTGAATTATGCAACAGCCTATAGGGCCTTCACTATACGGCTGTCAAAAATATTTTAATAGGTGTATTAAAAAAATTAAAGAGGAAAAGAAGATAATTTGATGAATTTATATTTGACCTGGGACACTTGAAACCCTCACCTCAGTTCCTCCTGAAGTAAAAATAATGTCTTCTGCTTTTCCACCAACCATCCTGGCAATAGTGTCTCTGGAATGGTAAATGATGTCTCTGGCTTTCAGACCTAAGATCAGTGGGAAAATATATGAGATTGTGTTCAGTGGATAGTTAACCCAAAAAGAATAATCATTTACTCGCCCTCATGTCATTCCAAACCTATTTGACTTTCTTGACTTTTTTTCGGTGAAACTCAAGATTCAATTATTCTTGTATTTTAAGAATCTTATATTTTAAGATTATTTTTGGAGGTGGGGGGGGTTGTTTGGTACCCACCCTTCTTCAAAATATTTTCTCGGGTTTAGAAGGAGATGAGGATGAATAAATGATGAGAAATGATTTTCAATTTTGGGTGAACTATGCCTTTAAATGTGACAATTTAGGCGTCTGCCAATCATCTATCCTTGAGAGCCTCATACCTGGTAGGTAATTACTGCTGGGATTTCCCCACGCATCAGTTAAAGCATCAGTAATAACCCTGACCACCTCTGGATCGACTGGTGTGGTGGCATTGTAATCCATATATATTCTGCAGCAGACAAAGCTGTTTTGCAAACTACATTCTGGAGCATGTGACAGATCAAACGCGAATGACTTCATGTTCAGTCTAGGACTGATATGACATATTCATTACCTGTCTGGCCCATCAGCCACATCATGATGATGCAGGTCAGACCCACAATGATGTGTTAAGGTTCCCCATAAATTATGACCCAGGATGAGAGGGGGATCAGTCTTTTCAGTCATTATCTAGATTACACTGGTAGATAAAAGGGCATCAGTCAAAAAACACATGCCAGGTAATAAAACATGCATTAAATTTATGTAATTTAATGTGAATAACTATAATGCACGAGTCATGTCATGAGGCTTGATTTGGCATATATGTGACCCTGGAGCACAGAACAAGTCATAAGTCGCTGGGGTATATTTGTAGCAATAGCCAACAATACATGGGTCAAAATTATCGATTTTTCTTTTATGCCAAAAATCATTAGGATATCAAGTAAAGATCATGTTCCATGATGATATTTTGTAAATTTCCTACCGTAAACATATAAAAACTTCATTTTTGATTAATAATATGCATAGCTAAGAACTTCATTTGGACAACTTTCTTTTTTTTTTTTGCACCCTCATATTCCAGATTTTCTAATATTTCCCTATCCTAACAATCCTGTGGGAAACCATACATCAATGGAAAGCTTATTTATTCAGCTTTCAGATGATGTATAAATCTAGATTTAAAAAAAAAAAGCTGACCCTTATGACTGGTTTTGTGTTCCAGGTCACATATGTTGCATGTATGTCTTTTTTCTTGGTTTAAACAAGCCATACTTGTTAATACAAGATTGCTATTTAATCTAAAAATTAAGTTTAATGTAACATAATGTGGCAATAAAATCGTGCAAGCCATTTACTGCACTTTGATTCATAAAGGTGATTTACTGCTGGTAATAGTTACAGTTACAGTCACTTTGCAAGAACCATCGCTGAGATAAACCTGATGAACCTATGTAACTAAACTATTAGTTTACTAACCTCTCTTGCTTTTTAGCGTATGTGCTGTCAATGATTCACAGTTCAAACTGATGATGCGGCAGGCGCAGCCATACAGCACTGGCACGTTTCGGAAGCGTACATGATTCAGACGGTCGCCCTTTCTCTCTACTACAGCCAGGGCTTTGTTCATGGATTATTAATCAGATCGTGCCGAGTTTTTTTTTTTTTTGCAAATAAAATTGCAAATAATTTGCAAATAAAATAACAACAATTGACGTAAACAAAGAAAAGAAAAGGGGGGACAGACATCACAAAAGCTTATATGATCATTACAAAAGTTAACAAAATATAATACTTTGTAGATCGTGCTGACTTTGCTCGGTAAACGTCCAAAACACTCGCGCTGGTTGAACATTTCGTCACGTTATTAATATTAATGAGCTATGCCTTCATCGTAGTAGCGTTCTTACATTTTAGTTAGCTTTTAGGCGAGATAGTATGGCAAGCTGATTTTACATTTTAGGTATCTTTTAGGTATCTTAATAATTGTTGGTAGCACCTAATGGAAAAGATACTTGCTAAAATTATAGGGGTCATATGATGCTGCTAAAAAGAACAGTATTTTGTGTATTTGGTGTAATGAAATGTACGTGTTTATGCGGTTTAAGGTTCAAAAAACACATTATTTTCCACATACTGTACATTATTGTTTCTCCTCTATGCCCCGCGATTTTTACAAAACTCATCGGTCTGAAAAAGCGAGGTGTGCTCTGATTGGCCAGCTAGCCAGTGCACTGTGATTGGCCGAATACCTCAAGCGTGAGACAGAAATATTACAGCCCTTCCACACTGTGATGATGCACTGTCAGGCGGAGCGATATTCAAAATCATGAAAACCCATATAGGAGAGCGGCGGTGCATTCGTTGCATGCGGCCTGTGGTGGGTGGAATAATTATTGGCTGTGTATTATGACTTATACGGCTGTGGTCTTTTTGACGCGCGGGGGGTGTTGCGCGTTGCAGGGGTCGCGCCGCGTGAACATAAACCATGTCGCATTTGTTTCGGAGAAAACAAACAACAAGCCCTACTCTACAACTGCCCGATCAAAAACTCGCTTTAAATATATAAAATATAGAAACTCTTTAAATATAAAAAACATACTTTTTACAGTCTGTGAGTCAGAACAGCCGCATTGTAGTCTACTCTACCAGATCAGGAAACAGTCCTCCATAAACTGTGCTGCACACAAATTCATATTTGGGTTGAACTGTTCTGGAACAGTGTTTGTAAATACAACTTAACCCTGTTTCTAGTCATGTCCATTTTTGAGGTCAAACCAAGTAGTTTTCGCTTCACAACAAAACAGCGTCAGGCCCGGGGGATAAATTGAGGACGGCGGGGGTTAGACGTGAGCAGAGGCGGTTGCTTGAGACGTGCGGCCACGATTTTCGACGAAGGACGCCCGTAGGACTATGTGACCTCCGGGCTGACTCCGCTTCTTCCACGGTGAAAGCTGATCCAGCGGTCGACAGCGCAAAGTTGTAATATTTCCTCAGAAACCAGCACGGATCAGCTCCAGGCATGACGAAGCAGATATCGTCCTCTTTTGGAAGTCCAAACAAAGTATTTTCGCTTTCACATTGAAACACAGCGTCTTTACGACATGGCAGCAGAAACAACAAAACTACAGCGAGAATAAAAGTCACGCCTTCTTTCTTTGCGTGAACATTTGGGCGGCGTTATGCAAATATTCCCACATCATGACGTAGACATGTGGGGGCGTGTTTAGAATGATCCGGTTAGGTAGACGTGGCTGAATCTTAACTTTTATAAAGAGTATCTCTTTGGATTTGAGACTTTTGTCTTTGCAACTTTACAGATCTTCTTTATGCACCAAGAGCTTGTAACACTCCAAAGAGAAAGGAAAAATTTTAATCGCATCATATGACCCCTTTAAGTACTATTTGCATGGAATTAGATAGCCCACAAGTTCGTTCGTTGTTTTTTTTATTTTTTTTATGACAATAGTGAAAGGATCATAGAGTTACTGGGATTTTCCTGACTTATTTTTTGATAAAATCACTGTAAATTTATGTTTATTTTGAATTGGTTTAAAGTCTCCATGAAATCAAAACTGATTTTTTTTTTTTGCTTTTGCCTAACTAGATATGTTAGGCTTAGGTTATCTATAAGCGTGTGAAAAATTCTCTTTTACAAGATATAATCATTCAAAACTTACAATCTCTCACTTCCGCCAATGTCAGCGATTTTGATGACATCACACTGCACTTCCGCTTCTCATCAAACTTTCTGTCCGATCAAACGCTCTCTAAAACCCGAAGCGTCCCGCCTCTGCACTATAAATAGCCGCTGAAGCTGCGGCTCAAATCGGTCACTTGTTCACAGGATTTGTATTTTCTGTTCCGTGAATGGCACGTGCATTACATAGGGGATAGGGAACGATTCAGACGGTGTAAATATGCTTTCTGTTGGGGCGAATTAAGTCTGGTTTCGCGCTGTGTCACGCTAACCGCCGCACCGTGCATGCAGTCTGTTCCGGTCCACAGAGCGGATAATATGCACGAGTCGGCACAGACCATTAAACTTAATGGACCCATTTGATTTCTACACAGAATGCTATATTTTATAGCAATATGAGATTGTGGCTGTCAAATAACGACTTTATTCTACAATTCGTCTCCTCCTCGACGAATTGGAGGAGACGAATTGTTGAATAAAGTCCTTACTTTTGTTTTCTTTGCGCACAAAGTATTCTCCTCATAAAATTACAGTTGAACCATTGATGTCACATGGATTATTTTAACGATGTCCTTGCATTTCTGAGCCTTGATCGTGGTAGAACCCTTGCTGTCTATGGGAGGGTCAGAGAGCTCTCCAATTTCATCAAAAATATCTTCATTTGTCTTCCGAAGATGAACAAAGGTCTTACAGGTTTGGAATGACATGAGAGTAATTAATTATATTATTTTCATTTTTGGGTGAACTATCCCTTTAAATCTCAGAATTCTGTCTACCATTCTGTATTAGCCTCTTTTTATGGAAGCTTGTAATGCAATAAAAGCTTGCAAGTAATACAAAAATAAAAGATGCTTTATTTCACAATTCTAACTTTATTTTGTTTTCATTGACAAAATTAGTTTAAAAAATGTAAACTCAGAATTCCAATAAAAAACATCAAAATTATGAGATGTAAACTTAGAATTGAATGAAAAAGCCAGACTTTTGAGATGTTTACAAGCAATTCTGAGAAGAAAAAATATTTCGAGATGTTATCTCGTAAATGTGACAAACTTAAGTCAGAATTGTGAAATAAATAGTCACCAAAATTGACCAGTTTTATTGTTGTTGTTTTTTACATGATGGAAAGAGGCTTCCATACGTTTTATATATAAAATCAGGGATACATTCAACTTGAGATTTTCTATTTTCTCATGCATAAAATAATGGCTTGAATCACACACAAAAGACAAAGTCATTCATAGCGTTGCATAAGTTCCACATTTATTTCATATCTGACGATGTGTTAGGTGTCCACAAACATTTGACTCATAATTTCAACACTCAGAAAGAAACATTAAACTACTGCCCATTGAAGATGGTACAAACCAGTTACAACTGCATATTACACCATTCACAGCAATCATGTTTATATACAAGTAAAGTAAAACAGAGAAAATTACAGAAAAAATATTTTATGAGTGGAGTGCATAAGAGGAGAATGGAAGCACACAAATATTTGGTGTTGATTATGAGAACTGATTCATTCTTTCATTTTGGGAGATGGTAAAATGAATGCAATGTTTTAAGCCTTGAAACAAACAAATTGCTTGTAGAAATGGTACAGGACAGGCTATAACATGAATAATACCATTCAGCTTTCCGCATTACATTCTACAAAGTGCACAGACAAAAACCCCCCCAAAAAAAACAAGAGTCAAGACAATACACATTTGCTTGCAAAACCAAATTGAAAGTGATTCTTTTAACTAGATTTTTAAATAATTTTGTTCTCACTTATTTTAAAAATGCACCTGCTATTACTATTAACATACACACTTTTTTTCTAAAAGTAGTGGCATTGCTTCTATTACTTGGAACTGGTCATGACAGGGAAGTGAGATATACTCATGAAAATTGCAACAACAAAAAGTGTATTAACTATTTTTCATAAACAGAGAACCTTCAAGGATATGCGTTCTGCATTTACAAACAAGCAGAACTCCACTTTTTCATAGAAACAGAAACCCACTTTTTGGAAATAGAAATGTAGATCTTTGATGTTTGTTCATATACAGATCAAGGCTTTCAATAGAGGTTAGTTCAGTGTCAGATTCTTGCTATACTCAGCATGTGCTGAAGGTTGGCTGGCCTTTGTCATGCGGATATGCCTGAATCCTGCCCTGGAGGAACCTCAGGTTTGCAAATAGTTGATCTGCATTCTAAATATGCAGGTATGGAGGAAAAGCGTGTCTTAGGTAACCTGCAGGATCATCTGGACATCCCAAACCACATTATAAGCCTTCTGGACTAATAATAGTGGACATATGGGCTCTGCTGCAGTGACTGCCCCACAGAACTCCACCTTCTAACAAATGCTTTTGCACTACAAAGTGTCTAAATCACAGCTGTTGGTATTATATAACTTAAAAATGTGGTTTCATATTCCAAAAACAGTAATTTGGCTGAAGTTAAACAGCTATCAGCAATCTCAACTCAGATGGTTGCCTGTTTGATGGGGTTTGCACTAAGCCTATTGCCTAAGCCTATTGACATTAAGCAGAACAATCATACCGGAGATGACTTTAAAACCAGAAAATGGAATTTAAAATGTATCGTGTTGCATGTATTAGCTTATCGGATATTTTATGTAATTACAATCACAAAAAAATCAAGGCTTGGAACAATGACAGCAGTAGGGCTTATTTCTAGAGTACATGATGATGTTTTATTTTTTCTGGCAGAATAAATAGATCAGTTTTGTTAATTTGTATGTGAAATCAGTTAAGAAAAATAATTTACACCATCTAGATATGCTTAGAAATCTCAAAACCTAGTCAAATGTAGGGCAAGTGCAATATACAAACTAAATGTGACCCTGGAGCACAAAACCAGTCTTACGTCGCTGGGGTATATTTGTAGCAATAGCCAAAAATACATTGTATGGGTCAAAATTATTGATTTTTCTTTTATGCCAAAAATCATTAGGATATTAAGTAAAGATCATGTTCCATGAAGATATTTGGTAAATTTCCTACTGTAAATATATTAAAACTTAATTTTTGACTAGTAATATGCATTGCTAAGGACTTAATTTGGACAACTTTAAAGGCGATTTCCTCAATATTTCGATTTTTTTGCACCCTTAGATTCCATATTTTCACATAGTTGTATCTCGGCCAAATTGTCTATCCTAAAACCTACCGCAATTGAAAAAGCTTATTTATTCAGCTTTCATATGATGTATAAATCTCAATTTCGAAAAATTGACCCTTATGACTGGTTTTGTGGTCCAGGGTCACAAATATGCAAAATTAAAAAAAAAAAAAAAAATAAAACTGCTTTTGCCTGTGCACAGGAATGATTACACACAAAGAGAAAGGGTGGTAGCATAAGTGGGCCTTAAAGTGGACATTCACCCTGTTAAAGAAGCACACAGGGATTAAGATGATGGAAATTGTAAAACAAAAACAGAGTAGAGGATGCAAGAGGCACAAAATCATATCTCCTCACACTCTAGGGTGTGTGTAGAAAATTCCATCAGTACTGTACATTTGATTTGTTCTAACAAACTTCTAAACCTTCCATTTTCCAAGACTGACCACTGTACAAACGCTCATTTCTGAGTCTGGGCAAGAATGATTATTTTACTCAACCTGATAAATCTTGCAAAAAGCATTTTTCATTTTCAAGTAATCTACATGTAATAGCAGCTATCCCAGCTATTCACTTCTAACCTGTTCCCCAAATGCATTTCACTGTGTGGGGGGAAATGAGAGCAGTGCTGTCAGTAAAAGGGAGGTTAGTCAACTCATGATAAAAAAGTGCCATATGCAGAAATTGCACTGTACTTCTTCAAAAAATATTACAGTCTTTGTCAATAAATACATACTGAAATAAATAAAAACATGTTAAATAAATACCTAACAAGATAAGACTTTAATAGAAATTTTAAAAGTAAATTAGATCATTTGGGGATACCGATAAATTTTTATGATACATTTTAGATAAATCTACTGACCAGTACTCCAACAAAAATAGGCCAAATCTTTATAATGGTTCTCATACAGAGACATGAGAATGCAACCATTCTCCTTAGCCAAATTTTCGCTAATGCGTCCTGGCTATTTTGAAAACTGTATGCATTTCAAGGCCATACAAGGGAAACATTATAAAGGTATATGAGTATTTATGATGGGTTGAACTGTGTCCAAGAACTGCACTTAAAGAGAGTAAGAGCGTAATATGATGTGATTCATCTGCTCCTTGCTAAGAACTGCGTATCATTGATCAATTCTATCTTCCATAGCCAAGAGATGAATAAACATATGGTCTGCTGATTTAAATACTAACCAGTTTTATCGTTTTAAACCCATAGAGTAACACAGTAAGGCCATGTGATCCATTTCCCCACAAACCCAAGATATGGACGTCACTCTTCACAGTAACAAATTCAGATGTGTTTGCATGAGCTGACAGCTTCAGAATTAGAAATTCCCATCACCTGCTTTCTAAAATGTTGCTGAAGACTACATAAGCATACTATCTCTACCCCAATAAAGTAGTTCGCCTGTTCTCTTGGCGCTATAAGTTGTATATTTAGGCCACTGTAGATGGACAACAAATGGGCCTTTAAGATACAGGTGCACAGTTGGTGCTAGTGTGAGCAGGTGCAGGTACACACATGTAGGAAACAGAGGGTCAGAGAGTTGAATAAGCACAGAAACTGGGGGATCTGTCAGTAGATCTATTTACAAGGTTAGTCCTTTGTGTTTTTTGTCCTCGAGGAGTTGTACAGAAGGTATACATGTAGTGGGCTCAAAACCTCATCTGCCCGGCTCTTCTTCTTGACAGTTTAGACCTGATAAGAAAAAGAAAGTCGAATAAATATTGGTATGACAGGTCTTTAAAAGGCTTAGATGTGTGCTTTACTGTACCTGATAGATCCAGCAAGCAGAGGGTTAAAGGCATACAGCCAATCATGCATCTCCTTGTCATTACTGGCTTGAAGGAGTATCCCACGATGCTCTGTGCATACCGCAAATGTGTAGGGCATCTGCAGTTTAGACAGACATTGAATTAGTTCAGCCTATAAACAGTCGATTTACTGAAAATGTGTTGCCTTGGAATAAAATAAAATAAAAGTTTCAAATGTTTCACTTTCAGCATGGCCTCCTGGTATTCAGACATTGGTTTACAGTTCAGTCTATAAACAGTAGATTACACAATATGTTCCCTTTTTAAAAGTGATCTGACCTTAAAAAAAAAAAAAAAAAAAAAAAAAAAAAAAAAATTAATAGAAATAAGGAAAAAAAAATATATATTTGCAGATGCTTCACCTACAGCATGGCCTGCTGGTATTCAAAAGGTGAATTACAGTTCAGTCTATAAATAGTCGATTTACTCACAATGTGTTGCTTTGGAAGAGACTGACTTTTTCAAAAATAAATGAATAAATGTTTCACCTTCAGCATTGCCTGCTGGTCTTCGCTGTACTCCACTTGTGCAGAGGACAGGTTAAGAATGGCCCTTTCCACTGTGTCTCTCTCTGTGTTGTAGATGTAGACATAAGGCCGGCGTACCACCACATATCTCTTAACCCAGCCATTACTGTGGGGCTCCAGGAAGTGCAAATAACCTTTCTTTGACACAATTGGGCTTCAACAATAAAATAGGGTACAGGTTAGAGTTAACTTCCAAAGATGCAAATTCCTTAAATCTCAAATTTCATATTCAGGCAAATATAACATAAAAAGGAATTGTTCATCCTCTGAACAATAAACAATTTGTATAATCTGTACAATTTATTTTTTTACCTGACACGGATTTCCTGAATGTCTGGCACAAAAGTGTGGGTTCTTGATTTGGACTCTTGAGGAGACATTTTGCTCTCTGATTCAGAGTCAGGGATGGGGCTGAGAGCACGAGATCGAGGTGTTGGGGGTCTGCACATATGAGCAATAAGAATATAGATGGCATATAGATGGTTAGATAGCATTTCATGTGGAACAATATTTGGCAGACATATTTAAAAACATGTAAAGATTTTTCTTAATGTTAAAATAATTTCTCCTATTTTAATGCGATAGTTCACCCAAAAATGAAAATTCTTACTCACCCTCATGTCGTTCCAAACCTGTAAGACCTTTTTTCATCTTCGGAATACAAATTAAGATTTTTTTGATGAAATTCGAGAGCTTTCTGACACTGCATAGACAGCAAAGCAACTGACACGTTAAAGGCCCAGAAAGGTAGTAAGGACATCGTTAAAATAGTCCATTTGATATCAGTGGTTCAACTTTAATGTTATGAAGCTACGAGAATATTTTTATTGCGCAAAGAAAACAAAAATAACGACTTTATTCAAAAATTTCTTCTCTTCCGTGTAAGGGTCTCGTGTGAGTTTCATGAGGAGTTACCACTGACGTCGTGTAGTCTCTTTACACGAGTCGAAGGACAGCACAGTCAGAGAAGAATTTGTTGCATAGAGTTGTTATTTTGGTTTTCTTTGCACACAAAAAGTAGTTTTGTAATTTCATAACATTACGGTTGAACCACTGATATCACATGGACTATTTTAACAATGTCCTTACTACCTTTCTGGGCCTTGAACGTGTCAGTTGCTTTGCTGTCTATGCAGTGTCAGAAAGCTCTCAGATTTCATCAAAAATATCTTAATTTGTGTTCTGAAGATGAACGAAGGTCTTACGGGTTTGGAGCGACATGAGGGTGATTAATCAATGACAGAATTTTCATTTTTGAGTGAACTAACCCTTTAATATACAGAAATACCTATAATATAAATCATTCACAGGTTTATTCTCAAACTAGCCTGATGCATTAGCTTTATCAAAAGCATAAATTTAGGACAGGACTATCTGTCATTCTGATCAATGGCAGACTACGAAAGGATTAAAAAAACTTTTTTTACTGTTGTTTTTGCAATTCCATTTGGTTTGTGTTGCAGAATCACCTTTAAATTTAAATTCTTTTAAAACTCAAAATAAAACAGAAGTCACTGAGTACTGACCTGAGTTCAGCATTGTGGCCATAGCGTCCCTCCACCAATGAGGGGCATGTGGAGGACGGGGTGAGGGTGTTTTCAGCACACACTGAGGCAGAGTCTTTCAAAAGAGTTACTGACATCTGGCTCAACTACAACAAAGCACAACAGAGAAATCAGTCATTATACACAGAACACAAACACACACCTTCACACAAACATTTCTGTAGGTTTCTGCAGCAATAGTAAAAAACTCTTTAATATTTCCAGAATTACATCAGTTCTACTTTTCATTGTTTAAAGGGTTAGTTCACCCAAAAATTAAAATCAGCCCATGAATTACTCACCCTCAAGGCATCCTAGGTGTATATGACTAGGGTTGCAAAAAGGTGGAAAATATCCAGTAAATTTCGGAATATCCACAAAATTTTCGAAACTTCATGATTTGGGATGTTTTTTTTGGATATTCCAGGGATTTTTGAAAAGATTCCAGAAAGTTAACTGAAATGTTCCACCCCTTTGCAACCCTATATATGACTTCTTCTCAGACAAACCAGTCGAAGTTATATCAAATTTTTTCTTTGATCTTCCAAGCCGGTTTAAATGCAGTCGAGGGTGTGGCCCCAAAAAAAAAAAACTTCATCAGTCCAAAAAGAATGTGACAATAAAGCGGCATGCACCATTAATAAAAAGTGCCTCACACGGCTCCGGAGGGTGAAAAAAGGCCTCCTGGCGAGCGAATCAATGCAGTTTTGTAAGAAAAAACTCCATATTTAAAACGTAGAAGCACTTTAATCTAGGTTGCGCCAACAGTTGTACATGGAAGCAGCTCCGGGAGGATGGCGTAAGATGTCAGTGTTGCGCATGCGCCGGTAAGTCTCGTGAAAACCAACGTTTTGTTAAACAGGAGCAAAGGAAGCAAAGTTTCCTTACTTTAGCAAAGGAGAACCAATCTCCTCTTGGCTTATATCGAAATCCTCCGACATTCTTCTTTACAAATCCTCGATTTGTACTTCTAATTCATGACCGTTGTTTTGTTTTGATCTCTCCGCTGCGATTCCGCGTTCGTCACTCTGAGAGGCGCATGCGCAACGCCGACGTCTTATGTCATCCCGCCCGGAGCTGCTTCGTGTGCGCAAGCTGATTAAATGATTAGGTACTGTTTTTAAAATAGTGAGTATTTATAAAATTTTTTAAATATGTATATTTGAGAAACTATTTATATATGGATATTTTTCTTACAAAAACGTATTGATTTGCTACAGGAGGCCTTTGTTCAACCCCCAGAGCCGTGTGAGACACTTTTATTTAATGGAGGGGCGCTTTTTATTTAACTTCTTTTGGACTGATGCACTGCAACACCCACTGACTGCCATTAAACAGCTTGAAAGATCAAAGACAATTTTTTATATAACTCCGACTGGATTCGTCTGAAAGAAGAAAGTCATATATAGGGTTGCAAAGGGGTGGAACATTTCTGGAAAGTTTCCAAAATTTCTGGAATATTTTCCGAACGTTTATCTGGGAAATTTTCCACTTTTGCATACCCTAGCTATACACCGAAGATGCCTTGAGGGTGAGTAAATGATGTTAATTTTCATTTTTGGGTGAACTATCCCTTTAAGGCAGTATATTCTTAGTGGTCTGACCTCTTAAAATCGTCTTACTGTATCATATGATAGCTGACCGAAGGAAAAAAAAAAGTGTAAAATAGTGTAAAATATTCTAAATAGCATCTTCACCTTGCTCTCACTGGCGCTAACACACACATGGCTGTAGTCCCTGTTAAAGGTGTGGTTAAGCAAACGAAGACACTGTTGGGGCAAACAGAAATGGGAATGTTAAATTCATTGACAAGAACCTTTTTCTCATGATATCCTGAAGTGATCACTGTATATGAATTATTTTGAACATTACAGCAATTTATAGTATTAGATTAAATTAGAAACTATAATAACCACTTTAAAAGTGATTTGGTGACAAGGGTGATATGAGAACAAGGTTGTAAAAGGGAATTTCAGAATTGATTAGAATATCATATTCCATTTTTTTGAGTATTTCATATAATATATAAAATTAGCACTTATCTTCTCAGATTATCTGGTTAAAATTATATAGAATAAAATTAAATCACTATTAAATAAAAAATATTGTAATAGTAAATAGAATGTAAAATATATTAAATTTAATATATATAAAAATATTTTTTTGCCAAAATGTAAGAAAAAATTGCAAAACATATTTTACAAAAAAAAGAAGAAATAATTGTGTATACTAGACAATACAGGATATTAAATTATCATCATTTATGTATATTTAATTTGATATATAATTTCAGGTTAGTCACTGTTTCACCTTTGCAGCCAGCTCCTTCTGCCTCTCGTTGGGTATGTCAGGACCGGGGCAAGGGTTGTGGCCCAGGCCCAGGTGGGTGGATGGGGAAGAGGACTCGGTTAGATCCTCACTCCCGCAGGACAGCAGCGACTCCTGGCCCAGCAGCAGGGTGGACTCCAGCTTCTCCCTAAGGAGGAGGTAGTGTCTGGTTTTCTCCACCTAACATACAGCAGAAGGAAATGAGTTCTCAGATCCTCAGCAGAGCTGCCATGACACATTCTTTTAATTCTATATCACATTAAAAACCAAATAACAAGATGTTCTCACCTCCTGCAGGAGACTCAGTTTCTCCAGCTCCCACTGATGGTCCAGGATGAGGCTGTCACTGCGGGGCCTCCAGCCAGCCAGGTTCTCCTCCCCTCGCACATATGCCACCGACGTATCCAGTACCCTCCTGCGCCGTCTTTGCATTCCTGCACATTCAGGTGTCATTTCAACAGCAGAACCCCCTAAAATCTAAATTGCCCAGCATCCCATAAATCCTCAATGAAACACACATGAGGTAACTGGTGTCTTACCTGGGCTCCCTGCATCAGCCAGGTGGCACAGACTGAGCTCATACACACCAGTTACACGGTTTCTAAACGTAAAAACAATAGAAAACAATATGGTAACTTAAATTACAAGAGCAACATTGCAAAGGACTTGTGTGGTGATATGAAGCAGCTGTACCCTTCACATGGCCTCAAGGTGCCACTGCTGAAGAGGTTCCTGATGGAGCGAGATGCTGGGAGCTTGGCGTCTCTCGAGTAGAACACCATGCATAAGTCTTTGGTTATCACTGTGGGCTGTGTGCAGTTCTCTATCTGGGAAGAGCAAACCATTGTAAGCCTTTCAATCTAAAATAGTGCTTCAAATAACCATAGCTTGATAAAGAACAAGCAACATCTATAGAGTGCAACAGTCAGGTTCCAAAAGAGGAATTGATTTTTAATGGTAACTTATATATAATAGACCTACAATGAGCTCCAATGCTGTTTATTGATGGCACTGTATATGATGCATCTGTAAAATAAGTAAATTAGCCCATTTTGTTTAAATGAAGGATTGCAAAAATGAATACACCCTAGATTTAATTCAACAAATGTTTACTATTCTAGTACTGTACTAGCGGTACGGAGTGTACAAGTTCATGACAAATTGGCTGTTTAACTCCTGGAGGATAATAATCTTCTAAGTACGAGTAATTGCTGAATTTGTTAAGTTTCAGAGGGTGTATACTCATTCATGCTGTGGACTCAAATGAGTGCCAACAAAGGCTCTACGCGATCACCCCAGTACCTAATTATATCCTACCATATCATAGGTATTCAATGATTTTCTGAAAGGATCATGTGTAGTAACAGCTGCTGAAAATTCAGCTTTTCCATCACAGGAATAAATAAATAGCATGAAACTGATAATAGAAAACAGATTTTAAAAAAATAAAATGTTATATTTCACAATATTATTATATATATATTTTTTTTTTTTATCAAATTAATGCAGCCTTGATGAGCACAAGAAACTACTTTAAAGAAACATTAAAAATCTTACATCTTCTCCAAACCTTTAATCTTCCCCAAACATTTGAACAATAGTGCATATCTGAATATTTTCTAAGAAACTTAAAGTACATAGTTTCTATACTTAAAATCAGTCGCCACTGATTATATCATTTGCGATGCTTTATTGAAGCTGGGGGCTGGTTTGTTTCATAACATCATAAAATTCTTTATTAAAGTTTTTTTTTTTTTTTTATGCCTGTGGGAAAAAAGTGAATAGAAAATACTTCACAGACCAGGGCCACTACTTCAAGTAGGCAAGCACTGTTGCACTCTATAGAGCCACAAACTTTACTGCTATTTGCCTCTTTTTCCACATATGTACTTGATTCAACCATTACAAATGCTGTGGGCTGTTTGGTACATTAAATTAGCTGGAACTAAATCATGTAGGTCTGTAACTCTCCCAAATGAACTTCTCATCCCCCCATATAAATAAGTGAATGGCCTTGGTTACCTCCAGATAAGCAGACAGAGTCATGTAGATTTTCTCTCCATAAGGAGTGACACGGTTAAGCAGCAAAGAGTTGTGCATGGATGAATCCCAAGCAGCCTCAAAACGGTAGAATATCCTAGATTAACGGTAGAAAATAGCCTTAAAGATATAATTTCATTCATAGACCAAGGTGAATTTACATAGTCTCTTATATTATAATTTCATATGTTATTGTTAAATGCTATTTGAATACATAATAAATATGGTCAGCTTGTTAGGCGAAGCACTTACATCTGATAAATCAGATCATATTGTATAAAGTGACATTCTAAGAACACAAAAGTGTTTAAAAATGGTGACCAGGAGTGGAGACAATATAAATGCATGCAAAAAACACTTTAGCTTCATCACTAGATATGAATACCACCACCAACGATGTGTAAATCAATGACAGTTATCAATAAAAATACAAAAATCAAATTAAAATAAAGAGGGATGAAAGAAATGATCATTAGAGGAGGGAGGCAGGTACAAGGGGACACATATACCTAGGATCAATCCCCAAGGAAATGTTTTAGGTGGAAAGGAAAGAATCAATGCTAGAATCATAGGTAAGACAGTTCAGAGAAGTAAACTACGGTCTCTGGTTGTTAGCATATAACAATTCGAGAGATGTTATTGCATTTTCCATCAACTCACATCAGCTCTGTTATGGTCTCACAGACCTCAAATGAACTAATACTGGCCCTGAAGTTACGCTATATCATGAGAAAGTACTAGATGAAAATAGTATGGGCTGCATCTTACTCATAAATTATATCCACCTTGCTGAACTTCCAGCCTACCCACCCTCACTCTGATGAATACAGGCCATAACCTCCCGAAATGATCACAGGTTAGATATTTCTGGCCCTCAGCCTGGGAAGGGTCTTAAATCTCCAAATGCCTGAGTCAGAATATGAGAGCGGCCGAGCTTCTCTGAGGTATGTGATAGATTGAGCTTGTGTGCTTTAGATGTTGAGTGTTAAAGTGAATGGACCAGCATGACCCAGTAGGCAGCTTTAAGGTTGTCATTCAGACATGGAGAGAGAAAAAAAGAAGTGAGAGAGGTCCTGGAAATTGATTTGTTGAAGGGATAGAGGGAAAATAATTAAACAATGTGGGAGAAACTTCAAGTGTCACTGTGGGGTTGTGATCATGGAAAAGGTCTAGAGAAGACCATTTCACTTCTTAGTCTATTGAGGTCTTAAAAGGGACTGTTCTCCCAAAAAAGAAGATTCTGTCATCATTTAAGGCTGGAATATACTACACAATCTTTGCCCCGATTTTTGCTCCGATTTGTAGAGTGGACAATTTGACAATAGTTGCCAAACATCAGAGCCAGTCTGCAGATTTTGGGCAGCTGGAGTTAACAGATTTCACAGAAAATTGTGTGTATAATAGCATGGTGTAGGTTTTTTTCTGTAAGCATTTACAAAGTGTACGACGCCTGGTATTTTAAAATCTGTTCAGATTTCAGAAGTCACGTAGTGCATTCCAGCCTTTACTAACCCTCATGTTCTTCTAAAACTGTGTGACTTTCTTTTTTCTGTGTACCATTTATGAAGACGGACATTTATTTTGGTCCATATAATGGAAGACAATGGGCTTCAGTGTTGTTTGGTTTCCAACATTCTTCAAAATATCTTCTTTTGGCGCCAAAAAGAATAGTCAGGGAATTGATAAACAGATTGAATAAACATGATGTGTGAAGTAAAATGGTGACAGAATTTTAATGTCATAATCTTATACCCAGTTACCATATCCATTTACTTTTATTATGGGAAAACTGAAGAGACAACTCCCAATAACGTGGTTATTTAAGGAGTTACGGAAATATTTTATATATATATATATATATAATAATATATATAATTAGGTATAATATATTATATATATATATATTATATATATATAAAATTAACTGCCCTTGTCTGCAAACCAGAGTTTATGAAATTAATATATGCAAAACTGTTACAAAATTGGAATTGTCATAGACTTGGCCTTGGAAGAGTTAGATTCCTAGAAACTTCTGGATTTGTCTGCAAATGAAAACTTCATATTGATCTTCCATCTGAATATTTAGGGTACATATGGTAGTTACAGCCCCATGACTGCTGAGTGTACAAAGTGTACCTTTTAAAAGGTTAGGACGCAAACACAGGCCTTCTCATAAAGATCACATTTAGAAGACACTCAACCAAACCATTTCTGATGCTATTGTTCACTCCCAAACAACCACATAAATCAAGCTTAACATACCAAGCAACATGAGGGATTGTGAGGATAATTTCCACCTCCCATTTACACATGATAAAAGAGATTTCCTGTTGTTTTAACTTCCCTTTCAATATTTCTTTCCCTTAAATTTCTTATATCAGCCAATTCAAACTATAACTCATGTTCTTGGCAAAATATACATCGAGACATTTCTTTCTCAGTTTATTGGCTCTGCTTGCATCGAGGACCTAAATAATATTGAAGAATTACTCATTGCACAGGGGTAAGAAAGCAAGCATGCTACCAATGAGGTAATGCTCACATGGATTGTCGAGCTGCTGAACTCTGCCACCCAGGCTGCTGGAAATTAAAATGTTTTCTGTGACAACATGAATGAGAGAGACACTGCAGTTCTGTACTCAACTCCCCTGCAAAAACTCTTAGGAACTACATTGGAGGTTGTTGGGTGTGAATACCAGTTACCAAGGAGACAAGTGTATACTAAGAATAATATCGAACGCTTTAAGGAGTCTTCTTACCTTCCAAATGTTTTATTGCTTTCAATTTGTTAGGTTCTTTATGTCCACAAATTGTCAAATTATGAAAAAGTCATCTATACTGTTGTAAAAATGCTAACTGTAACTTGGTTTAACTGTAACTTTTCTTACCACATTTGTTAAATAAATAAATAGTTTAACATTGAATTACATGTGATTTTACTGTACAATACTGCCACAGTTTTTGGAAGTAAAAACTATGAATTACCATATAGTTTAAATGGTAAACATTAAATAGTCTGTGTGAAAAGTTATGCATCATTATATTTAATTTAAATTTTTTAAATATTTGTTTCTTCTTAGTTTTGTTGTACATAATAGAATGTAGAGTATTTCACGTTACATTTTCTGTTATTTAGTTAAAGTTTATTGCATTATTTTAGTACCGTGTGTTACCCTGATGATGTTTTGTCATTGTTTGTATGACCCTGCATGAGTATTAAATATATGAATATACTGAATATATGAGTATTGGCTATGTTTTATGAACAACCCATTTATGATTAACTCTGATTCAACATGTGGTATTTTTTATTGTACCACCTGTATTATAATGGTGGCTATTAGTACATTTTAAAGTACAAAGGAGATTTCGGTAGTTCAAATAGATTGTTCTACTAACATTAAGTCACTTAATAAAATATACAGCTGTAAAAGTTGTCAAATATACAGACACCAATATGCCATCCTGTAATACTGGAAACACTGCCACAGTAATTTTACAGGGAATTTCTGGCAACCACAGCTGTCAGTTTTTATAATAAACTTAACATGATATTTTTTGTGTATAGATCAAACATATATGAAAAACTGTAGTTTTGCAATAACAGTTAGAAAAGGGTGTTGAATTGAATGCATGATAAATACAATTCTCAATGTGATAATTGTCCCGATAAATTAAACAGTCCGGGCAACACAACAAGTAAAACTGATCTGGATAATAACAATGCACTCACATCCCTCTGTGCCAATACACTACCCTTATTTTTACAAACAAGCAGCTAATTCGTGGAGTTATAGTTGTCCTGATTTGATAATTACAGTCCGCAGAACAAACAGCTTTTAGAAATGTTTGCTTAGTCATTCAGGCGACACAGCGACAGCGTTTAAAATCTCTTAAGAAACACTGCCCCCTAGTGATAAAAAGAACAGCTAATCATGAGCAGAGAATGTCAGCAGAGGCTAACTGTCAATAACCATGACTAAACGCATTTTTTCGTACGAGATCATAAATCTCAGTAGACCAATGTAACACTAATTTTGTTCAGAGATTCATGATTAATACCAAAGTTAGCGGAGCAAGCCCTCCCGCCCATAAACAACACAGACCTCACAGTGTGTGGTCTGGCCCACAGTTATCGCCCCACACAGACAAAGTTGTGTTTTACGGTGTTGCTTTGACATTTGTGATGGAACTTGATCTGGTTGCAGAAGAGTTTAACTGAAACCATACATTTTTAATTAAGAGATGTCATCTAATTTGTTGAGCAAGAGCAATAAATGTATGTGGGACTGATTGTGTGTGGTAGTGACTTTTTTTTAATCCTTATCGTTTAAACTGGAAGAATGTGTGACTGATGAATAAGTGATTGACATTGAATACACATTTATTTATAAAGTTGTTTAAAAAATGGATTCGTTTTCATGTTTCAAAATTGTTTCATGTTTTCAAAATGTCCAGTTTGGTTATGCAAATGTTAAGGAGACATTTATTCACATTCTATCATTATGCAAACATTATGGGAACCTTTGAATATTCTCTGAACATTCTGAAACAAGTAGTAATATTTAAAAAAAAATAAAGGTTTTGAGAAAAATTCCATGAACCTTTTTGTTACGTTTTGAGAAAATTATTGAAGACCAGATAACTTTAAACAAACATTCTATTAACATTACTGAAAGAACATTTGTTCATAACTTTAAGAATAAGTTCTAAAACATTCCCTTTTAGCTGGGAAGGTGACTATGATCTCTACCACACCTCCTGCAAATGATTTAGCCAAAATGCAGCCTCTACAAAAGCCAAGCCATGCAATCCAGGTCACCCAGAGGTGCCAAAAATGTCAAAAACATACAATACAGAACAGAAGCTTCACACACAAAAGCATTTCCATGGGAGCCAGAGTGAAATTCTCTCACATTTTCAGAAACAGTAGGAGGGAAGGAGAAAATAAATAGGCAAACCAACAAGAACGCAGAAAGAGCAGTATTTAAGAGCCAAAAAATGATGCAAAGAACGATGGAGGTTGATTGGACAGATGGCCATATAAATAAAAGGATGAAAAATACACATTCTGTTGTGTATGTGTGTGTGTGTGTGTGTGTGTGTGTGTGTGTGTGTGTGTGTGTGTGTGTGTATCTTATGAGAGGAAAGGGATTTGAAGGTAATATACCTAGGCATGTCCGAATCAAGAAACTGTCTGGAAAAACACAAAACAACATTCTGTTAGTGGACTAAAGAAATATCAGAAAAACTTGTGTGGAGGCCCAGCAGCTTGTTTCCAATTATTTGACTTGTTATTTGAATATAATGTGGCTGTCAAGGCCTCTGCACAACTCTCCTGTCACATTTTTGTCCTTGTTCCTTTGCATTGGTGCATGAATCCAGCTCTGATACATGGTTTTATAGGTAGTGTGAACTATCGAGTGAAGACTTGTGGTTAAATTGCAGGAGAGGAGGTCACTGCTGCTTGCAACGGAAGGTTTGAATGACTCTTTTATGGGGTTTTGTTTCAGTGGGGTTCAGGTGGACAAATCTGATAATATATCTAAAAGATGTTTGCAAAGTCTGGATGCTGATATATGATGCCCATCTAAGGTAAAGTCCTAGTAATGCATTGCAGATGACAAAATGCTTTGTTTGGCTACCAGCATAACATGACATGACAGAAACGTGGCCCTTTGTTTACAGTAACTATCATGTTGAGAGAATGTTAATGATGGATCTGATTAGTAAAGTGTTAATAAATTAGCTTCTAGTGATTTTAAACCGTAAACATTCTTCTGAAATAAGTCTTCACATGCAGATCAGAACTACGTGATGGTGACTAGCAGAGATGCCAAGAACTCGATCCACTGTGTGGTTCAATGAGCGGGTAGTTGAGTCTGAGCAATGGAGTGTGGACAGAGCGAATGGAATGAACAGATGAGAATGGACACAAATGCAGACCAGCATCAGATGGGAAGACTTGCACAGCCAGCAAGGAGGTGAACTAGAGAACCATTTCCCTGCCTTTCTGAAAATAGTGAATTAATATGTTCAGATTGTTGGTTCAATAAAGTGTGACCTCCTTCATCAAGGATAATAAAACCACATTGTGTCTTACGCGCAGTGGGAGAGGAAATGATTATTATAAGTTTTATAAAACAGAAAAAAAGCAGCTGCATGGATTAGTCTGTCAATCAAGCGATGCGTTAAAAACATCCTGACCCCCTGTGGTTATGTAATGCTGCAATGTTGCATTAAGATATTTTAAGCATCAAGGCTTATTATATCTGTGTACCATCACTCTCAGAAATAAAGATACCAATGCTTTTCAAAAGGTACACCTTTGTACCCTAAAAGGTCCATATTGGTACCTTAAAGGTACATACTGTATTACTACCCTAAAGTGTGCATATTATCTAAAAGGTACAAAAGTGTACCTTTTGAAAAGGTACTGCCCCAGTGACAGATTTTGTACCTTTTTTTCCTGAGAGTGCATAAATCAGCGTGAAAATTAAATGAGAGAGTCAAATTTTTGTACAATTCTTTGGAAGCAAAATCTGTTGAGATTCGTTTTTTTTGCACAGAACAAGTTGTTGTTTGTAGCTACGACCATAGCTAGCCAAATGCTAACCATTTAGTTTTCAGTAACCTACAATCTCATTATCAACTTTTTAGATAGAAAATTGATAATCTAAGAAAAAAGTGTAAATCTAAAAAAAATAACAGCAACTGTTCAGGTTAGGTATTTATACTGATCCTATAACGACAAGAGCTCAAATAAAAGCTAATGAAACATGTAATATGTCAAATTAATTACGCTATCATTCAAAAATAACTTTTTTTCCAGTTTATTTACACTACTATTAAAAAATGCATATATATATTTTTAACAAGGATGTATCAATATTAACAGTAAAGACATTTATAATGTCACAAAAGAATTCGATTTCAAATAAATGCTGTTCTTTTAAACTGTCCTAGAAAAGAACACACCAAGACACAAGACTGGAGTAATGGCCACTGAAAATTCAGCTTTGACATATATTAAAATAGAAAACAGTTATTTTAATAAATTAATTAAAATAATACTCCACAATGTTTGTTTTGATCAAATAATTCAGCTGTGTTAAGCATAAGAGACATCTTTAAAAAACATTTCAAAAATCGTATGGAACCTTCTAAATGGTACTTTTGAATGGTAGTGTAGTTTTAAGATCCCCTAACCTCTTGTTTTGACTTTTTGGGGGGTTATTTTTGGTTCCCTTTTAACTGGAAAATCAGACTCTCCCAAACCCCATGTAATGTGCACCCTCTTGTGAATCTTAAAAGCCTCAATATGGCAATACTAGGATGTGCCAGTTGTCAGCCACCACAACCATGCAGCAAGTTATGGTATGTTTGTGCAACGGAACATAAAAGTGTGAATATACTTCTTGTCTTTATCTAAGGCTGGCACTGTGACTGTGCTGCTTGATTCTGAATCACTCCTTTGAGGCAGGCCTTTAAGAGCTGTTTTGAAGGTTTGGTTCACTGACTCATTGCTATTTGGCAAAAACTCATCGCTTTAAAGTTGTGCAGAGAACTGTTTGTCACAGGCTTGGCTCCAGCTCTCAGATCATGAGCCAAGGCTGAGGAGAGAGTTGTATTAAGTACAGCAATCACTAAAATGGAGACCTGGTTTTAAAAAGAGTGCAGTGGGAAACAGCCAAAGTGAAGAAAATCTGCTACCGAGTGTGGAGAATAAAGGCTTCATGACACTTATGGAAGTGTTCTTGAATATAAAATGGCAAGCATATTTTTTCAAGATCTTGTGTTTAGTGTTAAAGTCACATGAGAATTTGTAAACTGCCAAACTGGTCTTCTGATGTCTTGACATACTTATTAGGGTTGGGAATGTACCTGTCATCTTGTGCGGGTCGGATGTATCCTGCAGACAGTATGTTGAGAGAGAGAATATTGGGGTCGATGATTGTCTCATCTGCTTCAGGCGTGTTCCGGATGCGCCCTGTCAAACACAAAATACGTCCCATTTGTTGAATATCATCCAATTTCGCTCTGGTTTGCGCATAAGCTTTTCATTTTGAGCCCAAACTCACCTACAACCAGCTCTCGCACTTCCTTCCACTCGATATCTCGTCCTGACTCATGTACTATGGTGACTGTGACTCTCCTTTGGATGCCCTATTATGTAAATGTTGAATTATTGGTTACACTTTACTTGAAGGGGTGTGCATAAGACTGACATGACACCTTCATAATCATGACATGACACCTACATAATCATGACATGACACATGTCATGAATATGAAGGTTTTTTATGCATGTTTATGACAACTGTCATTAAGTGTCATTCGCTCAGTTATGTAATTTTTAATGCAAAGATGACATTGTTTGAGATGTCTTTGTTATGGGCTATGGTTAGGGGGTAAGGGTAGGGGTAGGGTTAGGTTAGGGTTAGGTCAAATAATGTCATATTTGCATTAAAAATGACATAACTGAGCGAATGACACTTAATGACAGTTGTCATAAATATGCATAAAACCTCCTTCATATTCATGACATGTGTCATGTCATGATTATGAAGGTGTCATGTCAGTCTTATGCACACCCCTTCAAGTAAAGTGTTACCGAATTAGGTTTATGTTATTACGTGATAATTTTGTACTCTAATGTTAAAACTAAAAAACAGTATGGGACAAGGGACAGGGAAATGGATAGAAAAGAGGGGGGAAAAAGAGTACCTGATGTAACATGAATGTGCCATGGCATGGCATGCCTACCCGGTGGTCCACTACGGCTGGGATATAGCTGGAAGGGAGAGATGCATGTCAAATACTGTACAATAACCAGCACTGTCACAGTTTCCTGAACATAGAAACTGTACACAACATGTACAAGGATTTACAAAACCAATAGATTTAATATTATAATGAGGTATGTAATAATGGTATATATTTAAAAAAAAAAATTACTATTATATGATATTGAGTTATTATTAATTAAAGGGTATGTAAAATACTGATCTTTTCTTAGGATATAACTGGTTCATATAAGGTAACAATGACAAATTTATTACAATCACCTACAAGCCCCAGTAATCGATTTTACAATATATTCTATTCAGACGGCACTTTATTTTGATTGTCCATTTGAGATATTCTACTAACTATAAGTAACTTTGTAACTACATGTCAACTAATTCTTAACTACATGTCTACTAACTCTCAGAGTAGACTGTTAGTTTAGGTTTAGGGTTAGTAGAATAAGTTGACATATGCTTGCAAAGTTTCTTATAGTCAGTATGTTGTATGTTGTGGACCCATCAAAATAAAGTGTTAGCAGATATTAAGCAGACAGTCTACTAATATTTTAATGACTGCTAGTGGACATGTAGTTGCAAAGTTACTGTTAGTAGAATGTCTAAAGTGGACTATTGAAATAAAGTGTCACCATTTAAAGTGAAAAGGTCCACAGTAATACAAGACACTTACTCTCCATTGGCCTCTAGCTCACAGATTTCAAAGAAGACCATCAGGTCGTATTTACAGTGGCACGGTCCTGCCGTGGGTCGTGTGAGAGCTGTCAGTTTAGTGGCAGGTACTACACAGAAAACAGAGAAAGACAGCGAGAAAGAGAGTTGAATCAATATTGAGTTCATCATAGACCAAAGGATATAATAATTTAATGGAAGATGAGAGGGATACTAGAGTTCCACAGGAGAGAGGAAGATATGGATTACAGTATAAGAGGAGAAAAAGACCATAGTTAGAGAGGAGCAGGAGTGGGAGATCAGGGGTCCGATGTAAAGGCACACTGCTGTTAAGATGAATAAAGTCATGTGAATTTCAGTGATCCCTGAACGTCTGCTCATGCCGAGCAGAATTATTAAAGAATAGTTCACCACAAATAAAAAGTTTCTTCGTTGGAACATAAAAAGTGAATTTCTGAAGAATATTCTGGCCACTTTTTTTTCTCCATGTAATGTAAATTAACAAGGACTAGGGCTGTCAAACACCAAAATGACAAAAAAGCACCATAAAGGTAGTACTGTATCATGAAAGTTATTCATATTACGCACGCGCTATATTATAAGTTCTATGAATTCATATGATAGCTATATATTGAGTAAGTGAGTTGAAACAGAAAACCAGATTTGTTTGATTTATAAACAAATCTTTCAGATTTTGTCAACTAGACACAAGATATAAAATTAATTGAAAGAAATCAAACTTCTCTACTTCTTTCATGTGCTTGCATTAACAAGATGTCAAGATACTGCAGCTTCAGAAGTTTTATGTGCTTTTCTGGAGTCATCTGACAGTCCCAGTCCACATTAATTTACGATATATGGAAAAAAAATTATCAAAACTTTTTATGAAGGTGAGTAAATTATGACAGAATATTCGATTGAGGATGAACTATTCCTTTAACTCACACTTAACTAATATACTTATGAATAATATTTATAAGCCCTTTTTTCATTTTTGTCTCTTTATATAAGACAAACCAGTGAATATGATCCGTTCAAGAGACAAGAAATCTAATAAAAAATAACAGCCAATAACCTATAATGACCCAAAAGGAATAACACAGAGGTTTAGGGACCACTGCATCATCAAGCACAGTTTCAAGTGACAGAACAACCAGTTTTACTCATGCACTGATACATTCTTATTCCAGTACTATTCATCAGTTTATTTCTGGGGAATGATGTCAGAGAAAAAGGCTAGAATTGTCCATCTGCTTGATGAGGTATGTATGGAGAGGCTGAGGGAGAGAAAAAGACAGACACCCACACACAGTATTAACAGGCCGAAACACAGTCCATGGAACAAAGAGTCCTTCAGTCTGTCAATGCAGAGAGTTTGTGTGACTCCCAGTGAAATGGGGAAAATGAGTGGACACTTTGTCTAAACATCACCTATTTTTCTATTTAAGACATTCCAAGAAAAAGTATATTTTGGAATAATTTACAATTATGGTCAAAACTTTGGAATAATTAAGTTCTTCCAGATTGTCTCTTATACTTACCCAAGGCTGTATTTATTTGAAATACTGTTATAATTTAAGTAACTGTTTTCTATTTTAATATATTTTAAAATGTAATTTATTCTTGGGACGACAAAGCTGAATTTTCAGCAGCCATTACTCCAGTCTTCAGTGTAACGTGATCATTCAGAAATGATTCTAATATGCTGATTTGGTGTTCAAGAATAAATCTTTCAAATGTTAAAAAAGTTGTGCTGCTTAATTTTGTATGAAACACGAGAAACATTTCATTCAAAAGTTCCAGGTAAGTATAGAAAAAAGACAAAAAAAACATATCAAGGACGCAGTAAATTGATCAAATGTGACAATAAGACATTATAAATTACTAAAGAGTCTATTTCAAATAAATGCTTTTCTTTGAACTTTCTATTCATCAAAAACTTTTGAACAAGAGTTTCATGGTTTCTACAAAAAATATTAGCAAGCACAAACATTTCCCAAATGATAATAAGAAATGTTTCTTAATCACCAAAGTGTATATTATATTATATTCTACTATATATATTTATATATATATTAATTATATTATTACAAGTGCATTAGACAGACCAGAGGTTCAGTTTCAGGGACATCCTTTGGCCTTAGGCACTCAGAACCATTACAGACCCGGCTTCTGTGCTTTTATTACTGAACAGATAGACAAGGGCGGGGTCGGCAGAATGGCTTGCTCCTCCCCCTCAAGGAGGTAGGAAACAGCCAAGCCTGCTGCACTGAGGGCGTGGGTTGACAGCGAGTCCACCAGAGCCCCATTGAAGACCTCTGGCAGCAGGTAGCGAATCAGCTCCAAGTTCTTCTCCCGATCAGGAGGGGTGTCATTATCTGCGGCTACACCCACCACCAACAACATAAAGACTGTGACATGGGCACATGGACCCAAAACAGCAACATAAAACACAGGCAACATAAAAGACGAAGCCAAGAATATGTGCTAAACAGCTTCAGCCTCAATGTAATTTGGCAGGAGACACTGAAGGGGTCATCAGATGCAAAATTCACTTTTACATGGTGTTTGAACATAAATGTGTGTTGGCTTGGCAGTGTGTGTACACAACCACCATATAGTGATAAGAATGCAGTAGATTTAGTAGATTGTGTTTAACACACACAAGAGTGATGATCAGGTGAACACAAAGAAGTATAGAAATTCTACATTGATTTGAAAAAAAATGCACTGGTATCAGATCGGATCGGATCGGATCGGAATCGACCGATACTCAGAATTTTTGGTATTGGATCGCTTCTGAAAAAATGGTATCGTTGCATCCCTACTTTTTATGAAGACCCTGAAGAATCATACCAACTTGTGGAAAATGAGCATCTGATGTCCCATTTAAAGAACAATAGCATTTTTTAAAAACATACAATGGCCTATGAAGTGAAAAGGAGGGGCTTCTATGTTAATGGTCATAAAATATGGCCATAAATATTCATTGCCCTCACCTGGTTTGGAAAGAGGCATGACTCTTGGGAACTGTCGTCTGCATGGGCGCAGCGGGCTGAAAAAAAGAAAGATCTGGTTGTCATTTCAGTATATTTGATGGATAAATCCAGACATTTGTAGCATGTATTAATCAGAGTTGGAAATAATAAATATAGCCCGGATCTACCTAATGAGATCTTTGCAGAGCAGAGGGAAAGGCTGCTTCTGGTAATGTCCAAACACTTCAAACACGATTGGCTGAGTCTTTATGTACTCTATAAAAGACTTAGTCACTTCCACAGCAATCTGGAAAGTAAGAGAAACAAGTGTTTTACCCTCAGTCTAATAAAATCAGTGTGACGTGGAACTGTGTGTTTTAGTGTAAAGCTCACATTTTGCACATGATAGAAGCCAAGTGGTGGACCACGTCCAGTGTTCTTCAACGGCTCTGTGGAAAACGCTTCATCGTGCCTGTGAATAAAACTATAAACGAGAAGTTTAATGAAAATAAATTAGATACATAACAATGACAAATGTCCGCTAGTGGAAACAGACTTCAGAACAGAACAGAGGCACTTACTTGAACTGGCAGAATATGTCTGCGTATTCTGCGGATATGCTTGATGCCTGCAGCACAGTAACTCTGAATGTAAAGACTTCTCCAATCCTCAAGTGATCCAGAGCGCCATCCAGTATGCCATCAAGACCAGTTTTGACAGGGCTATCCAGCTCCTCTGGGTTAGCTATGAAAAGCACATGAATGAAATGATGTCAAGTCAAAGAAATATGAAAACTCCATGGGATAGTTGATATGAGCTGGCATATAAATGCAGACGTCAATAACACAAACATAAAGGTTATGTTTTTTACTTACACAGACTACCATTAATACTTTTATTCAGCAAAAATTTATTAAATTTATAAAAAGAGGCAGTAAAGAGAATAATGTTACAAAAGTTTTTTTTTTTAATAAATGCTGTTGTTTCTATTCATCCTGGAAAAAAAAACATTTATCATGGTCTCCAAAAAAATATTAAGCTGAAAAAATGTTTTTAAGTGTGATAAGAAATTATTTTTAATAAGAAGTTAAATTACTAAATTACACTGATTTTGGTCAAATGATTGTAGCCTTGGTGAGCATAAAAGACATTTAAAAAGAAACAATTCCAAACACAGAATGTTCAATGTTTCTTACATGCACAGGTATTATTGTTGACCTCATCTGCTGACAGTCCCATCTCTGCATTTTGGCCCTCACCCTCAACAATTCGCAGCTCTTCCTGAGAGACAGCAGCACGTGAAAGACCAGAAGGACAGGACTCTGACTGGAACTGCTCAACAGGAAAGAGAAACACTTGAAGTAAGACAAGATCAGCATAGCTGGTCACAAGTGTACGTTGTTGTTATGGTTCTCACACTTTTGACCTATGAATTTACATGCTTTTTCCATGACTTTACTATAATTTAATAATTTTGAGAAAACATTTTTTTTATTGAAAATTCACTAAAATGAACTAGCATAACTAAAAAAGTTCATATTGGCTATACAAATTTCCAAGACTTTTTAATATTTCATTAATTTCAATTACTGGAAATAACACTTTTAAAATCTCTGATGTTTCCAAGTTTTATAGGACCATAGGAACTGTGTTGTGTTCTGAATGCTGGGTCTCAGCATCTTCAAAATGCTACTATCATACTGGTCAACCAGCTTGACAAGAAAGACCATTAAAGCCAGTAAAAAGCAGCCTGGACTAGCACTGAAATTTAAACTGGTCTTTTCAGCTTGGTCTACCCTTTCTGTGAAACTGCTTCATTATAAGTGTTAAAATGGTAATACCTTCTCAAACTGCTGGTCTTCAAAAGAAATCTTGGCAGTGCCTGACTGTCGGACGCCAGAGCCATAGTCTGGTGCCTCTTCATCAGCTGGAGGAAAAACCAGAGCACCTTCACATCACTTCCTCACGAAGTCACACACAGTTTGCCCTTCATACTGTACACACATATCCCTCTGGTCTAAACACATCCTCTAACACCAAATAAAATTCTGTTCCCTTAAACTAAAGATGCATCTACCAATATTAAAGTTTTTAAAAAAAATTTATTTATTGAATATTTAATAATGCATGCTAATTTCTCCTGATTTTACATTTACATTATTACTATCATCACACTTGAAATTAATCTTTAAAAACACCATTCATTTAAAATGATTCAACATTTTGATACTAGACAATCAAATTATACATTGAAATATGTGTCCCTCTACTCACCAGTAGGTTCTGCAAGACACTTGCAGTCCTAATCTTACCTGATATTGCTTGTATAGCTACTCTGAGGAAACCTTTGACCTCTCCCTTCTCATTAACTATGGCAACCCGATGGACCAAGGGCACAGGATAGAGCAGATTACTCAAATACACAAATGCCCTAAAGGAGAGAGGGAAGAAGAAAATGTGTGTCTAAGGGATCGACTGTACAGCAAACAGGACAAACACAACATTGAGCAACATACAGACACAAGCAGGCACTGCTGTGATTATTCCTCACAGATCAGGGTACATGATATAAAACAGGAAGGTGTGAGTATTTTTAAGATTTTGGGTAAGTTTAAGGAGCATGGGATTGAAATAAAGATAAACCCCAAAAAATACACATAAAAGAAATCTGAGACCACATTGAAAATTGAGGATTACTTTTCCTTTAAAACGACAAAATAAAGAAAGGTTAAGGATTTTGAAAAATGTAATGTACACTACAGCTAATAGCAAAGTTGTTGTTGTTGTTTTTTAAAGAAATTAATATTTGTATTCAGCAAGGATGCATTCAATTCATTAAAAGTGACATTTATAGTGTTACAAAATATTTCAAATAAACACCAAATCAGCATATTAGAATGATTTCTGAAGGATCACGTGACACTGCAGCCTGGACTAACATCTGTTGAAAATTCAGCTTTGCAATCTCAAGAATAAATTACATTTTAAAATACATCATAGAAATATAAAACGGTTATTTTTAGTGAAAATATTTTTTTAAATGTAGATTACGTCTCGGTTACTTGTGTAACCCTCGTTCCCTGAAGGAGGGAACGGAGATGTCACATCATGACTGGTGAATTGGGATCTCGCTTCGAGAGACCAATCCACTTCGAGTGTAAACTAAACAAGCCAATGACAGTTGGCGTGCGGGTTTCGCCACGCGCACCCCGCCCCGCAACACGGGTATAAAAGGAGAGCGCGTGCAAACGCACATCAGTTTTTCACATAGGAGACGAGACTACGCGCCCCGGGCGTACAGCGGTGGTACAGCAACTGTGGCGACTGGATGTGACGTTCCTTCAGGGAACGAGGGTTACATACAGAGTACCGAGACGTTCCCTTTCAGTCAGTCACGTCCTACGTTACGTCAGTCATGACTGACGAATTGGGATCCGTATGGAAAACGCCACTATTGCTGACCCCCTCCAGTGCCCTGCGGAAGCCGACAAGTCCCCCACACCAGCTGGGGTGGAAGATAGGACAGCGGCTAGGCAGAGGTGTCCGCCACTGCTGTTCCATACAGTGGTACATTGGATAACACTGGGAAAGTGCACCCAGTTGGGAACGCTACGGAAGCCACATCCTGCGCATAGGAGGTATCATGTTGAATTACACATATGGACTGGCCAGGCAGTGTACATAGGAGAGCAGTCCCTTCGGTAGACTCAACCCGCCTGGGGTGAGACGACTACACAACAGAGATGGCAGAGAACGACTGCCAGGGAAAGACACGGGCTTACCGTGAGGGGAGCCGTACCGTGGAAGAGTACACATGTGGGATCACCCGAAGGGGGAAATCACTACACACGGGCACCTAGCCCAACACAAGGGCTGACCTTGGGCATACACACGAGTGCTGAGCCTGGCGTCTGGCGCTCCGCTACGCCTGACCGCCGAGGGTGCGGGAGGAACTCCACAGGGTTCGCCATGGGGAACTGAACTGAGAAGCAAAAAAGCGCACGTATCCGGTCCTTAAAGGGGAATGGCGCAGCAAGCGTGATCGACACCGAGGAGGTCCGGTGTTACTGCCTACCTGAGACAAGTACACGAGAGGACACGGGCTCTACATGGAGATTATAGAATCTCGCAAACGTGTTAGGTGTCGCCCAGCCGGCAGCTCTACAGATGTCAGCTATCGAGGCGCCCTGCGCCAATGCCCAAGAAGATGCCACTCCTCTCGTTAGAGTGACGCTCTCACTACGAGGGGCATGGTAACCATGGGCCTGTAAGCTAAGACTATAGCCTCAACTAACCAGTGGGCAAGTCTTTGTTTGGAAACAGCCTTTCACTTCTGCTGACCTCCAAAGCAGACAAAAAGCTGGTCTGAGGTCCTGAAGCTCTGCGTACGGTCCATGTAAGTGCGCAAAGCGCGAACGGGACAGAGCAGAGCGATGGCTGTTTCTGCCTCCTCCCGGGGCAGCGCTTGAAAGTTCACCACCTGATCCCTGAAAGGAGTAACGGGAACCTTGGGCACGTAGCCGGGCAGGGGCCTCAGGGGGAAAACGTGAGAGTTACCCGTCGAATTCTAGGAGAATCATCGACCGAAAAGTGCACCTGCAGGTCCCTACCTCGTGACCGAGGGCCATGCCGGTGAGGAGCACTGTCGTCAACGACAGAAACTTAAGCTCTACTGACCGCAGAGGCTCAAAGGGCTCCTCCTTCAAAGCCGTCAGGACCGAGGGGAGATCCCAAGATGGTAACAGGTGAGGGCGCGGAGGATTCAGCCTCCTTGCCCCTCTGAGAACCCTGATGACCAAGTCGTGCTTCCCCAAATACTTACCGTCTACTGCCTCGTGATGCACGGCAACGGCGGCAACATACACTTTAAGGGTGGAAGGAGACAGCCTTCACTCCAACCCATCCTGCAGCAAAGAAAGCACGACTGCGATCGGGCATCTACGGGGGGTCTTCCCGGCGGTAAGAGCACCAACCGACGAACAGGTTCAACTTCAGCCTGTAAGCGTGTCTGGTAAACGGGGCTCTAGCTGAAGCGATGGTGATTACTACCGCTGGAGGTAGCCCACCTAGAACCTCCGCGTCCCGTCCAGGGACCACAAGTGGAGCTTCCACAAGTCTGGACGTGGGTGCCAGAGGGTGCCCCCTCTCTGAGAAAGGAGATCCCTCCTCAGAGGAATTTGCCAATCAGGGGCTGTCGCAAAGTCCGACCGGGCCAGTATGGTGCTACCAAGAGAACCTGCTCCTCGTCCTCCCTGACCTAGCACAGCAACTGTGCCAGAAGGCGCCCGGGGAAACGCTATTTGGTTAGGGTCCGAGGCCAGATGCACGCCAGTGTGTCCGTGCGAGGGTCCCCTCGCAGGGAGTTAAAACAACTGGCAATGGCCGTGTCTGGGGAGGAAAAAGGTCTACTTGGCATCCCAGTGGTCTCCAAATCAGCTGGACTGTCTCGGGGTGGAGTCGCCATTCTCCCGGAAAGACCGCCTTGGTGGTTGATGTACGCAACGGTCGCAGTGCTGTCCGTACGGATCAGTACGTGCTTGTCGTGTAGCAGCGTTTTGAAGCGGCGCAGAGCAAGCCATACTGTTTGCAACTCGAGGCAGTTGATATGCCGCTGCAGTCGGGGCCCCGACCAGAGCCCCGCAGCTGCATTCCCATTGCACATGGCACCCCAGCCCCTGGCGGAGGCATCTGTTGACACAACAACATGCCTGGATACTTGCCCTAGGGACACCCCCGTCTGAAGAAAGGCAAGATCTGACCACGGGCTGAAGGTCTGACGGCAGAACGGGGTGACTGAAACCCGGTATGTGCCGTGTCGCCATGACCATATCAGGACCCGGTCATGAAGCCAACGCTGAAGCTGTCTCATATGAAGCAACCCGAGCGGCTTGACAGCTGCTGCGGATGCCATATGCCCCAGGAGTCTTTGAAACTGTTTCAGTGGAACCGCCGTCTTGCACCGGAAGGACCCCAGGCAGTTCAGCATCGACTGTGCACGCTCTACTGAGAGACGTGCTGAGAGGTTGACCGAGTCCAGCTCCATGCCGAGAAAAGAGATCCTCTGCACTGGGGAGAGTTTGCTCTTTTCCCAGTTGACCCGAAGCCCCAACCGGCTGAGGTGACTGAGCACCGTGTTGCCCTGCGTATGTTCGCGCAACTGAGAGCGAGAGATAGCCCGAAGGGGAGGACCTTGTACTGATATTCTCGCCTTTCGAACGCAAAGCGGAGAAACGGTCTGGGTCGAGGGAGAATCGAGACATGAAAGTACGCATCCTTGAGGTCGATCGCTGCGAACCAATCGAAAGGACGGACACCTTGAAAGATACGTTTCTGCGTCAACATCCTGAATGGGAGCTTGTGAAGGGCCCAGTTCAGCATGCGCAGGTCCAGGATTGGTCGCAACCCACCGCCTTTCTTGGGTACGATGAAGTACGGGCTGTAAAAACCTGACCTCATCTCGGCTGGAGGGACCGGCTATATCGCGTCCTTCGCCAGCAGGACCACAATCTCTGCACGCAAGACAGGAGCATCATTGTCCGGCACAGAGGTGAACCGAATACCCCTGAACTTGGGAGGGCGCCGGGCAAACTGAATCACATAGCCGAGTCTGATGGTTCTCATGAGCCAGCGAGACGGCCTGGGGAGTGCTAACCAGACCCCCAGCGACTTTGTACACGAAAACAAGCCCCCCGGGCCTAGGGGACCACCGACCATACCGCAGGGGCAGAAAAGTGGAACACATGGGGACCCACCCGGGAGGCAGCACGCCCAGAGTGGGGTCTGAGTGCGCGGCGCGCCACTACCTGGCGCCACGGCTGGGCAGGGGGGCGCGTGAGGGCGGCGAGCGTCCCTGCTTCCCACCGGCGAAAAAGGGAGAGGGGGACGGCAGTGTGGAGACTGGGTCTCGTGCACCACCATCCTCGCCCTCTTGGGACCCAAAGGCCAAGAAAACTGCTCTTTTATTGAAGTTTTGGATACCACTGGCTGGGTAGCCAGTGGCGGAACAGAACAAAACGGGAACAAAGGATTCCCCCCCCCCCCGGCCTCTACTGGGGAAGGAGTGGTGCGGTCACCATCTCCTGAAGCGCAGGATCCAAGAGCTCCGGGTCGCCCGCCGCAGGTGGGCGCCCTTGGCGACGAGCAGACAGAGGGGCTGCAGCCGGCGGTGGGGCGACAGCCGCAGACCGCCGGGGCAGGATGTGTCGGATTGCCTCCGTCTGCTTCTGTGCGGTGGAGGACTGTTGGGCAAAGCCCTCCACCGCTACGCCGAATAGGCCTATCTAGCAGCACTGTAAGCCTTAGCCGTCAAAGCGGACGAAAACTTACAGGCCCTGGACAGAAGGCGCGGACTACCCCTCCAGGCGGCAGCGCTTTGCGGGCAGAGCTACATGGCAATAGCACGCTCAACCGGAGGGATGTCCACATACCCTTGGGCCGCCCCCACGTCGAGGGTGGTGAGGACGGAGGAGGCACAAAGTCTGTTTCAGGCAGAAAAAGGTGCCTTCCAAGACTTAGTAACCTCCTCATGCACTTCCGGGAAGAATGGAACCGGCCGACGACCGGCTTGCGCCCCCAGGGACCAATCGTCCAGCCTCGAGCATTCGGGAGAAGGAGGAGGCTTCCAGTGCAGCCCAACGTTCTCAGCGGCCCGGGAAAGCATAGCAATCAGCTCTGAATCTGACTCGGGCAACGCCACTCTACCAGACGGTGGCAGCGCAGCCGAATCCTCACCTCCAGAGCCTAGCTCGCCCTCCGATACAGCGATCGACATCCTGTCATCCGCCTGCGCTCCGCACAAGATGCTGGACCCCGCCCTGTCCGAGGAAACCAGCAAACTCGTCCGGGAACACCAGGTGGTGCGACATGCTTGAGGAATGAGAGGTCCGCGGAGACGTATTCGACGGGGAAGCTCTCACCGTAACCTCAGGTCTCCCTGACCATGAACCGAAGTAGCCCTCCGAGAACCGGAGGAGCTAGAACGGGGCATGGCAAGGGGGATACCCCCCCCCGTTTAATGAGGAGGTATCTAGACCGCAACGTCGCGATGGTCATGTTCCCGCACTGAGAACACAACTCATCCATGAGCGCTGCTTCAGCATGCTGTAAGCCCAAGCACGAGACACAGCGATCATGACCGTCAGATGAAGCCAGGAAGCGACCACATCCAGAAACGCACGAGCGGGAAGCCATCTTTAAAAAGACGCCCGTCGCTCGTGGAGCTCTTTTAGATATTTGCTCTTTTAGAAAAATGGAAACACTCTTTTAGAGAGAGCGCTGAAGCGTCCAGGGGAGGTCGCGGCGAGAGTGCAGAATGGAAGCTGCAGCACGCCGAAGATGAGCAGCACTGAATGGCAACCCCCACTGATGCGCCGTAACACCAACGCTAGGCTGTTTCTTTGCAGACACTCGCAGAGATTCGTCCTAATAGAAGGCTCGGCTCCGAAGCGAAAAGCTGTTGTGCGTTTGCACGCGCTCTCCTTTTATACCCGTGCTGCGGGGCGGGGTGCGTGTGGTGAAACACGCACGCCAACTCTCATTGGCTTGTTTCGTTTACACTCGAAAGTGATTGGGCTCTCGGGCGAGATCCCAATTCGTCAGTCACGACTGACATAATGTAGAACGTGACTGACTGAAAGGGAACAAATAAATGCAGCTTTGGTGAGCACACTTCAAATATCTAAACAATCAAATATCTTCCCGACCCCAACCTTTGAACAGTAGTGTAAAAATATAGACATAAAAAAATAAATACTTAAGATTCCATACCATTTCTACTGCAGGTCACTAAAAAGCAAATGTGTAACACTGAATAAAAGTAAATTTTGTACAAAAGGTCTAGTTTTTCCACACTAGATGTTTTGTAACAAAACTTTCTGAAAATCATGTTAATTGCTCAACTCACCCTTTCACTCAAATTATTGTACTACTAACATTATTTGCAAATTAAAAATGTACAACATTTTGCCTAGTGGTCTCAAAGGTTAGGACTTCATTATATGTGTCAAATGTACAGACTACATGAAAGAACAGCTTTAGTGATTCAATATGTTTTTGAGTGAATGATTGGGGTGTTTGGATAATCTATACATCCATGATCAGAACCAGAATTAGGACTGTTTATTTAAAACCCAAAACCCTAACTTTGGTTCTACCATCAAGGACTACACTGCCCATCCTCCACGTGTAGACACTGAATGATACGGCAGTGCTGAACAAAAAAGGGGGTTTGGTGAGGTACAAAAAAAGCATGCTTGTGACAAAAAAGGTGAACGAGGAGACATAAAATGTAACAGTACTGGATACTGTGAGCGTGAACAGACAATACCATTAGCAAATGCCAAAAAGGTAAATAAGATACTGCAAAAAAGCAGCCATACTGTCACAAATGTGCAGTGCATCAGCGCAACTTAAAAGAGTGAGCCAATTCATCAAAGGTTTCCATGTAAAATCTCACAAAAAAGGTTGAAATACGGCATATGATCTCACATGCCCAGAAGAGAGACAGCTGTGCTAGAAACCAGCTCTTTCATCTTGAGATATGTGAACTCTCGGCGTAACCAAGCGGCTGAATTAGGGGAACCAATTAGTAAGTCATTCGATGAATAGCTATTTTCTCATTCATCAGAAATTCATGCCATGTAATGAAAATCTGGTCTTGTTTGTTTCTCCGGTACACAAAACAAACAGCTAATATGAGTGTTTGGAGATAGCACTTCAAAGCTGACGGACCCCTTTGAAGAAGTGATGTGGTGCATGTAAAGCTGGGACACAGACCTTGGCGTGATGCGAGAGCCATAGCTGCGCTGGGTGGTGCCGCTGACATCCAGCCAATTCTGATTTGAATTATCACAATCAATGGCCGAAATTAAACCCAGAAGCTCAAGGTGTGTGTCTGCAGCAATCAGATGAAAGTCAAATGTATGATAATGGGAGAAGACGGGGTAAAGTCCAGACATGCTGACTAAAATCCAGGAATTCTTCCCAGAGGGAAACCTGTACATCTTTTTAATAATGTACAGGTTTCTCCTACAGCAACGAGATGGAAGACTCAAGTGGAGACTTTCTACTCAGATTTTTCTTCAGACCAAAGACCCTCAAGAGATCTCAACAACGTCACAAACAGATTTACCGCAAGGGTCATTGACAAATAGTAGGCGCCAAGGTACATAAAAGAAAAATTGTGTTTAAAACCCATGTGCTCTCAATTCTTAGAAATGTATTCATATTGCTTCCACAAGATGGCATGTGGTGTAACCATTAAATAAAAAGTGTGCACATCTTAATAATTTATTGATTCATAAATATCTTTGTGTGTGTGTGTGTCGCATTACATAACCTGAACCAACCCATTACAACCTAAAATAATGTTACCTTGTCATAAATATGTCAAATTATTTAAAATTGTTAATAGACGTTTTGACCTTGACACAAAGCCATGAGGGTCTGCAGGGGTCCCCTCTATATCTTATTTCCTGTTTTATGTCTCCATCTTGATCACACCACATAACATTAATTTGACCAAAATTTTTTTTTTTTTCAAATATTTGTAATAATTTAACAAAACAGATTAATTGTTTTCAATAAATAATAATATAATATAATAATAAATATTAAATATTATGCCAAGCTACCATGCTTATTTGATTTTTAAAATGTATATTTAGAATATTATTACATTTGTAGATTTTATTTTCCGACTACTTCATTTTTTGTACATTTGTACCAATGTGACATTTGTCACGACATAAACCCAAACACCAAAATCAACAGAGATCTCTATATAATTTCCAATAAATAAATAAATACTGTAAATAAATAAAAAATCTCAAATTGACCATTGTCTCTTGTCCTTTTATTTCATAGCTCTACTGTAGGCCAATAACATTTGTATTTACTTTTATACTTCTTTATTTCAAAGAGATGTACAGACTCACAGCAATTAAAAATTTAATTCATTCTAAACTATCAAACTATTTGAATATATCTAACATGGCTTTTTCAGTTATGTGTTTGTGTATAAATGTAAGCATTGTCATTATGCAAGCAAAATGTTTCAAGTTTAAGTGTACATATTGTATATACATTACAGTGTATACACATAACATTTTGTGTGAATGCTGTGCACACATTACGTGCGATAGCCAGTTTAAAAAGGAACTGCTGTACAACAACCCAGTCTCAGTGTGAAAGAGCTAGTTTCCTTTCCCAGCATGCTCCTGAAACCTCACCAACCTTCCCACTACACTGAACAATGGTGAGCGATCGTAAAACGGGTCCTGAGCTTTGCTGGAGCTTCTGCAGAGCTCTCCCTCATCATCATCATCATCATCATCCTCATCCTCCCCCTCCTCTTCCTCAAAATCCGAGTATGGGTCATCCGATAAGAAATCATCGTCCAAGTCATCCAACTCTGTCCCCACCCTCTTGTCAGGCCACGACTGGACCAGCTCAGTGATTTCAGAGGTTGATGTGGGCTCAGAGTGTGTGGGGGAGGAGTTAGGGTCGCTCGCTTGCTCACTAAGGCATGTGGAGAAAAGGGGGTTTCTGGTGTAGCCAAAGACACGGGAGCCCAGTTAGTATGAGGGGCCATCTGTCTTTTTAATTGTTTCTGTTCGCAAGTGGGTAAGTAAACTCTTTCAATAAGCCAATAGCCGAGTCATGGGCATACAACACATAAACAACCCAAAAAACAATCATCAGTAATGTGAAAAGCAGCCTGGAACAGGATTCCATTAAGATTGTCCAATATTACACTGCCTTTACACTGTTTGGCTTTTTTCAAAGAAATTAATACTTTTTTATTCAATATAATAAATGATGAAAAGAGACAGTAAAGACATTTACAATATTTTCAAATAAATTCTGTTCTTTTGAACTTTGTATTTATCAAACAATCCTAACAAATATGGCACAACTGGTTTTAAAATTTGTAATAATTAGAAATGTTTCCTAAGCACCAAATCAGCATATTGATTTCTGAAAGATCCTGTGACATTAAAGACTGGAGTAATGTAAAAATGAAATTAAGAGAATATTTCACAATATTATGGTTTTTAATCCATTTTTGATCAAATAAATTCTGGCTTGGTGAGACTTCTTTCAAAAACATTGCAACAAACGTACCAACCCCAGACTTTTAAATGAATATTAAAAATATATCAGCCAATATGTTCAATATAATGAAAGTGAATAAGGATGGGGACTGTCAAGCTCCACAATAATGCTTCAGCTTCGTGATGCATATCTTTTCAATTAATCGGTTGATGTAGTTCACAAAACCAGTCTAAATAATAATGACTCCCCTAAGCTACTGATCCAGTTGTAGCACTTAACAGCTAATGGAAGAGAAAAATTATCAGTGAATAACCATTCAAAAATCTGTTTGTCACACAAAGCTATCATACATATTGGAGCTATGGTTCCAGCTTGCACTTATTGTAATTGCATGGAAAAGAGCAAAGTTTACAAAATGTTAAAAAAAAATCTCTCTTTTCAAGTTCCACAGAAGAAAGGAAGTCATATGGTTTTGGAACAACATAAGGGTGGTTAAATGAGGACAGAATTTAAAATTTTTGTGTGAACTACTCTTTAAAGACATAGTAAAGGCGAGATTAACAGCATGACATACAGCTCTGAAGTAGACAGGGTAATGGGAAGCGTGTGACCTAATTTGAAAGTGCATGGAAAATCGATTTCATGCTCTTCTGAATAAAGCAGCATCAAAAATCTTGCACTCTTAAAAAGCGTGTGGGCAATAACTCTGGACTTATTCCTCAGAGGAATTAGCTAAATTTCATATATCCTGTAGAGATCAGCTTTAACCATAGCTTATTACATTTCCGTTACATGTGTATTGCATTACATATTATTGCATTTTCTCGTTCCAGCAGTTTTTCAGGCCTGCGAGATGCTCTACTATAACAATTACAAAAACACAATGAGAATTGCTCATTTTGCATAACAGAATTGAATTCACTTTCAATGGGTCATTCAAATAAAACATAGTTTGAGGAGAAATCTGACAGGAATGTTGTTGATCATGTGGTCTTTATCTGACAGTAGTCAGAGAGTGCAGGGGCGTTCTGTACTAAACACCTGCGGGTCTGTCTAGTCATGCCCTGATGTAACCTTACAACTTACCTTCCAACCAGACGGAACCAGGGAAAACGGTCGTAGAACGGATCGCCTCCAGTCAGCACACTGTCACAGTCTTCAAGAGCACTGCCAGGCACCTCAGCAGCACGATCATACATCTCTCGCATCAGATCCAGCCTCTGCCTGCAGGGTGCAGCATTACACATCACTACTAATGTAAATACTGGCTATACTGTGAAACCCAAGGTGACTCAAAGTGTAGCTGGGCTTTTCTTCAACTACGAGCATTTTGTGTCTCAGAACTCGATTTTTAGTACAGGTAACAGATTTTATTGTTGTTGTCCTGAAATAACATGACTTCATTATTTTTTGCTACTTTTCAAACACCTTTTATGTACCTTTTATGGTTTTACCCATATCTTAGACGTTGAATTCTAAAATATGAGATTACATGATTCCAATAATGATTATTATATTTGTAAAACTATCAAAATAAAACAAAACATGAAATACCAAACTGTTTCAGTAATTACTGTGTGAAAATACTTTATAAACATGTATAACAACACAAAATATGACTGTCCCTCAGTTTTTGTGTAATTTCCACCACAACAAAGAATACAACTGTAAATGTAGTGGGCACCAAAGAGTCAAAAGTGTCTGTAAAGAGCAAACTGAGATGAAATATGAGACCTATGTGAAGAAAATAAAGAAAAATCTAAATGGGCCAGGATACTTAAAAGGCTAACTATACAATTAGCTTTAGCAAAAATTCAAAACATTTTTAACTGTTTAAAACATCAAATAAACCAGTAATTTTGAAATGTTGTGGAAATATCATTAGTTGGTTCCTGCACACCTGCCCACTGTTGGATACTGACAGTTCACAAATGAAATAATTTAGTGAAATTCTAAATAGCCTAATCTGCTTTACAGAAGTTTATTCTCTAAAAAAAATTACCTGAGCTTCTCCAGGGTCCAATAATGTGTGGCTCCATTTTTCTGATCTTGGACTTCTACAGCCACGATGGTGCGAGGGAATGGACTTTTCTCGCGGTCTTTAGCTGTCTCGGGTGGTAACAGGTCAGGTGGAAGTGGAGAATAAATCGTGTCCGTCAATAACACAAACTGGAACTGAACCTGTAAGTGACATTTGGCAAAATCAATAAAGATGTTGTCATATATTTTATAGGTTTAACAGAGTGGTGTAGTTCTTTCTGGTCTTTCTCAAGATTTCACCTTCTTCTTTAGCTCTACGCTAATGGCATTGGCCTCCTTGAGGAAGATGGCATTGCCCCAAAGCAGATCTCTGAGAGATGTGAACTGATAACACCTCCATTTACGGAAAGCCCACAGCGCCAGTTCTGTCTCCCTCTCAGTCCATTTCACTATGGGTATAAGAGATTGAAATACAAGAGGCTCAGTTATTTAAACCGAGTCATTGTGATTAGTTCAGGTTTTGCCATTCGCAATCTAGTCACCTTCCTCCTCAGGTTCTTCATCTTCCTCTGCTGCATCAGGGTAATAACGATCTACCTGCTTCTGCAGGGCTTCTAACCTGCTCTCATAGTCCTGTAAAAGACATACAGTATAGTGAAATTTCAACACTAAAAAAGTGTCATATCATGCCTAATTGTAAAGTTATGAGTATAGAGGGAAAAAGTTTTATTTTAAGCTCTTTACAATATGTTGTTTACGTCACTTACTAATCTCTGTTGCTCCAGTAGATTGTTGGCCTCTTCTCTCTCTTTGCGATACTGATCCTCAAGTTCCTGCAGTCTATACAAACAAAGAGCTGATGACTCTGACAACACAAATGTCACATCTTAAAGGGGTCATATGACATATATGATGTTTTCCTTTGTCTTTGGAGTGTGACAAGCTGTTCGTGCATATATAAGATCCGTAAAATCGCAAAGATTAAAGTCTCAAACCCAAAGAGATATTCTTTATAAAAGTCATTTTATGAGATCTGATGAGGATTGATGAACCAAAGTAAACCTTAGAAAATGGGAGAAATGCGGATGATTTGATGCACCTTGATTTGGCAGATAGGTTAGAGGTGAGCTTAGAGGCAATAATCCATCGCAAAACTAGATTTGACTCTTTATAATTTACTATTTGTCCCCATTAAAAAGATGTAATGTTATAGACATGTGTACAAATAAAGCTAATACTGATTTGTAACAAGGTATTTGCATAAAGTTGTATCATTAAAGGGATTCAGCATCGACATTTATAATGTTAAAATCTATTTTAAATGATGTGTCTTTTGACTAGTCAAACGGTAATCGTCTGAAATATCGTTATCATCTTTTTGTTTCCACATAAAAAATAAGAAGCACAAGTGTTTTCAAACATGATTGATAAATCCGCATATTGAGACTGATTCTGAAGGATCATGGACACTGAACATGCCGTGGAGTCAGTATATGATCAAGGCTTTGTATCACAGGAATAAATTACATTTTTAACATGTATTCAAATAGAAAAACGATATTTTAAATTGTAATAATATTTCACACTTATATGCGATCTGTTCGTTGACTGTCTTGTTGTTTATCACGAATATTGTAAATGCAGCCCTTGGCGAGCATAAGAGCCCCTCTTCGACTCCCTCTTTATTGCTCGTCCACAATCGTTTCCATGCCTTTTTCATATTAAATGCCCGTTCACGAATGCCCCCCAAATATCTATTCATCATATGTGCGGCGAATTATTTGAATACACCGCCACAAAGTTTCATGCGTCTAAACGTAGAATTTAAGATCGGCAAATTTTTCTTTTATTCTCGCTGTAATAGTGTTGCCGCCGCATGCAGAGAACTTGCGTGGATTTCCAAATATGGTAAGGCGGAAGAAAATTTCCGTATTACACGCTTGAGGTATTCGGCCATACTGAACGCATGATAGCTGCCAATCAGAGCACACAGCACTTTGTCAGAACAATGAGCTTTCAAAAATCCCAGACTGTGTTTATTTTGAGGCGAACGTTGGGGCGAAAAAAGAGGAGGAGCAGAACAAAATAATTTTTGGTATGTGGGAAAATAATGTGTACATGTGTTAACCCGACCCTATAAACCTTGCTAATAAACACATTGCCCCCGAACAAAAGACATTACAACCAAGAAAAATACGACAGGCCAAAACTATTGTAGTTATTTTGTAGCAAGAAGCAAAGCTCATATGACCCACCTGTTCTTTAGAACTTATTTTATTGATTTCCGGGCAATGTGCGAGCATTACATCTTCGACGCCATTTTGTCTCATAGAGAGTGGTCAAATGCCTGTGTAGTAGAACAGGAGGTTCTCGGTAGGCGCAGTCATGACGGGCGAGACGCTGACGCGTCAAGTGAGGGCCAGGTAGCGACAAGGATGGTCACAGCTAGTGCGGGGGGTTGCCCATGTGCTACACGAAGGAGCGCAGGGGTAGGGGGTCAAGGGTCAGCTTACCTGACGCAAGCCTGCTGCGTGGATGGTTGATCGCGGGCGCAACACATGGTCTCTTGGCCCCAAAATGAGGTCGGTTCCTACAAATGTTTAATGTCCCAACTACAACTAAAATTAAAGACAAAAGCAAGACGGTTTCATTCTACACAGATATGCATAAAAGCATTTATGCGAAATGGCATACAAATTTCAAAAATAATTGTTTTAAATGTTAGTTTATGAACATGACAAATTTCGAAATAAATGAAATAATAAATAAATGAATTAATAAATGAAATCATAAATTAATTAATTGAAAAATGAAATCATAAACAAATTCAATGAAATGAAATGAAATTAAAAATTAATTAATTAAATAAAAATGAAATCATAAATAAATAAAAATACCTACATAATTGGAACCAACCCATAATGCTTTGAAAAAGTATTGTAGCAGGTGAGGGAAAAGTGTAGGCAGACCTGATTTGAGAACAGTGGGTTCTGTTACTCTCTTTCCATTGACATAAGTTTCTGCTCCCTCACACGGCTCAAGAATGACAGCTGTAAAAACAGGAAGAACAGCCATAAGGACTGTGGGATATATGTGTATGAGCATGTGGGATTGCAAAGTGCATCATTAAAAAACCTTCTCCCATTGGTCCAGTGGTGCTGGTGAAAGTGCAGTGTTCCTCTTTGATGAAATGACCATGTTAGAAAGAACTAAGAAGAATGGCCTGGTGCCCTTCGCTGCTGGCCTCGCTCTCCCCACCATGAGCACAAGCATCCATACCGTACGCCTGAAGTGAACCTAAACTTATGAACACGAAGAATGTGGTGAACTAAGAAGCGTTTGGTAGACACAAGAGCCCTATATGGCTAAGTGGGGGATATATGACGGATTCCCAGCCAGACTGTATGTCTTTTGATGTAATAACTATACAGGCGACATTTCAGAGCCATCAAAAGGATCTTCATTTAGATTCACCAGGGTGGGGACAGTTCTAGGGTTGTCTAAATCAGGCTCACAACAAATTAATTCAAAATCAACATTATAGGTTTTGTATTTACTGAATGAAATACCAATGCTTGCAGTTGTTAGTCAATGAATACGTTGTTTAATAAACCGACAGGGTCTTCAGGTAAGAGTTAGGGCGTTTGTAGGCTGGGGTCTTTGGTTATAAGCTAAATTGTAACAGTATATGATGTGACTGCTGTGGTATTTTGAAAATGAGAATCAGGGTAACCTGTTTTCTAGTCCGTTTTTATACTAGAATCAATCCCTATTCATTGCCAATCTGTCCAACAAGTCGAACTATAAATGCGATAGTCGGCAATAAAATGGAAACCCATCTTCTTGTCTCCCTAATGGAGTAATGGCTGCTGAGCGGGAACTTAATGTATGGCACAGAATTGGTGGCTTTTTGGTCCATGGGAATTATGGATCTTTGGCTACCTGTATATGTTAATTTGCTGAGACAATCTTTATGCAAAACAGAGGTAAAGAAAGAAGACAAATCGCTTTTTTTTATATATATATATACATACAGTATATTGTATATGCTGAAGTAAGTGGGAGTTTTTAAAACTGTTTTTTAACTTCCTAAAGTATGAATCACAGGGGCAGAAAAGAGGCTGAAATTGTCTAAAAATAAAAAAGTCTGAATGATGATCAAATAGTTAATCATACTTGGAATCAATGGTTTAAAACAAACTCTAGACAAAATGTTTGCAAAACATCAGAGTAGCGCTGCCTTGTGAGCACTTTCAAAATGTATGTAGACAACCTTTTAAAAGAGGCAAATAAAAGAAAAGTAAAACAATTATACTAAGACAGCTGTCTTTACATCAAGTTTCAGTATCAAAATCCATGAAAATGCATGCAATTCACCAAATTGCCGACTACGAGTCCTAGAAGAGGAGTGCGTAAAGCCTTTTAATTAAGCTCATGTGGCGCACTTGATGCTGATGCTAGGTAAGTCTTTCACAAGTGTCTTAGACGGTTACTTTATAAAGACTAGAAGTGCAAAGAAGCCATGAAAAATGACGGGGAGGACAGTCCGCAAGCACATCAACAAGGTTCGACCTAAGACTACGAGCAGTAATGGAGCAACCAGATCGACTAACTAAAGAAGATAAGATCCGCAAGACTGCCAGGACGACCATCGGGGTTGTGATTAACCAAGCGACAGGACAGCGGGTAGGAAAACACACAGAGCGATATGTTAGCAAATGCGAGTAGACCTGAGAGGAGCGATATCCATGGCAACACTGCCATCATCGGTGTAGGGAGAGAACAGCCCAACAGTGTCTATAAAAACGGGCTGAGGTTCTCTGCGAGGGCTTCTGTAGAAAGAAGAACGCGTAAAGCATTGTACCAGGCTGCTTATTTGAGGATTTTATTTGGTTATTTGAGCAAACATATTAACCTTAATTTGTGGTCCACCTGCACACGGTTTCTCCCTACAGCCTTTACAACATCTTTACCTTCTTTGGTGAAAAGACTCCAACAGTTCCTCCATCCTCACGCATGGCCACGCCCATCTCGGCCAGCAGTGCTTCTCTGTGAAAACCAATTTATAGATGCTTTTAATACGTTAACTTATACATAACATAAAAACTGCTTAAAAATCACATAAGAATTCATACAACACACCTGTCCATTCTGATGGCCTCTGTACGGCGAAGCTTCTCTTCCCAGGTTTCATTGAGCTCGGCAATGATTTTCTCTGTTTCCTAAATTGGCATTACAAACAATATCAAGTTAAAATATGCCATCAAATCTATGGTAGTTTTTGTGAGACCTATGTCTTTAGACAGCAAAAGTCAATTTAGTTTTTGGGGTAAGGTAATATGGTAAAATATTTTGAATTCAAGAGTTAATACACTGTAACTTTCAGACCTTGAAACTGCCGCAAAAAAAACACTTTCTCAGTTTTATTTATTGAAACAAAAACCTCATGAATGCCTCATTCTGGAATCAACTTTGTAATATCATAGGAATGAAAACATGAACACATGACCGCATTCTCATTCATTTCAATGGTAGGTCATTTCAATGGTAGGTGTTTGGTTGGTTCATGGTTAAAATCCGCCATCTTTACTAACAGATGCTCATTTCTGCAACCAGCCTCTTTTGAACCAATCACCATAAATGGCATGTGATCAACAGATTCCATTTACATAAAAGTTTTAAGGCTGATTCTCACTGCACCATCAGAGTCTGACCAACAGATATGTTTGTCGGATTTTGTAAAATCCACTGTTGCTGTGTATTACCACTATCGGCATCTGTTGCTGTTGGTTGGCGCTTGTTTTCCCCAACTGAACATGTTCATTCGAGGTTTGTTGGGTCATGGAATGTCTGAGAAGTGACTGTATTCTGGTGGTATTATTAGGTGTTGGTCTGCATCTGTTGGTGCACACTGGTAAATTGTTACAGTTGTGTAGGCAATGTTATTTTAGTATTATTTACAGTACAGTATACAGTGGTGGCCAAAATTATTAGAAAACCTGACAGATCGGAAAATAAATGTTTTTTTGCCTCCAAAACATGATTTCATTTCATAATGTTAATGAAACATGCAGGTGGTTGCTCTGAGCACAACAAATATCAGATTTATCCACTTTTAACTTTAATAGTTGGTATGTCCACCTTTTGCAGCAACTACAGCAGCACATCTCTCTGGCATAGTGTCAATATATTTCCTGAGGACTTCAACACTAATATATATATATGCACCTTGCTTCCTGCAACTACCAAGCATCAAGGCTTTTCATTGAACGTACAATAGATCTGTCCAGTTTATTTTCTAACTCGCCCCAAATTTGCTCAAAGGGGTTGAGGTCCGGACTTTGAGGGGGCCGGTCAATCATTTTCAATGTTCCAGCACATTCCTTCCGTCACAGGTAGTTCTGGCAATAGTTTGTTTGATGGGTACTGTAATGGCCAATTCAACAAAAACAACTGAAACCTCTTAAATATGACAAATGTTGTAATAATTTTGGCCACCACTGTATATGTTTAGCATTTAGAATATTTTAAATGAGCTTTTATTTTTATATTTTCATTTTAATTGTAGTTTTGTAATGGTGTTAGGTGATTTTGTCATTTTTATCAGTTTTTTATATTTCAATTTATATTTCATTTATTTCATTTTTAGTATTAGTCATTAGTACTTCAACTTAAAGGGATACTCCACCCCAAAATGAAAATTTTGTCATTAATCACTTACCCCCATGTCGTTCAAAAAACCGTCAAAGCTTAGTTGTCTTCGGAACAAAATTGAAGATATTTTGGATGAAAACCGGGAGGCTTGTAGTAAATTATACTGTCAAGGTCCAGAAAAGTATGAAAGACGTCGTCAGAATAGTCCATCTGCCATCAGTGGTTCAACCGTAACGTTATGAAGCGACGAGAATACTTTTTGTACGCAGAGAAAACAAAAATAACGACTTTATTCAACAATCTGTCTCCTCTGTGTCTCTCCACATCACCATAGCGCCATTTTGGAGAATAACCACTGAACGCAAACTGCGTACGCTATTCTGTGTCAACCGCGACACAATGATACATTTTCTACATGTATTTACACTTTGATTTTAACGAAAACAGCGCATCTGTGTGTCGCGGCTGACACAGAATAGCGAATGCTGCTTGGGTCCAGCGGATATTCTCCAAAATGGTGCTACGGTGATGCGGAGAGACACAGAGGATACGAATTCTTGAATAAAGTCGTTATTTTTGTTTTCTTTGCGTACAAAAAGTATTCTTGTCGCTTCATAACGTTACGGTTGAACCACTGACGGCAGATGGACTATTCTGACGATGTCTTTCCTACTTTTCTGGACCTTGACAGTGTAATTTACTTGGCAGTCAATCGGACAGTCACAAGTCTCCTGGTTTTCATCCAAAATATCTTAAATTGTGTCCTGAAGACGAACGAAGCTTTTACGGGTTTGGAACGGCATGGAGGTAAGTGATTAACGACAAAATTTTCATTTTGGGGTGGAGTATCCCTTTAAACTTATTTTGTTTCAGTTAGTTGCTAAACCAACATTTCTCACTTTTTCTATTTCCATTCTATTTTATTCCAGCTTTATTTCACTTGGTGAAAACCATTTTAATAGATTTAGTTAATAACAACAATACTGCACGTAAGTACAGTAAAACTAAGGGGGGAAATTATTTTTTTTAAATGTTGAAAAATATGATATGAGCCCTTTAATCTGAAGTTGTTAGGCAAATGTTTGTCAGATTTATATTTGAAGGATTTCAGTCAGTGTTATCAGGGTTTCATGCCAGTCACCTTGAGTCTCTCAATGGCTTCCTCGCTCCCTGGGCTGAACATGATGCGATCATGGAGGCTGCTGATGGAACCAGCCCGGCTGGACAGGGCAGAGAGAGATGGAGAGGGGCTCATCGCCGTCATAGCATTGGTCACTGTGGAGAGATCACCTCTTTGATTGACAGCTTGGCCACTATTGTTATTGTTCTTGTAATCGGATATGTCTGTCGGGGAAGGGGGAGAGAGGTGCGGGGTGGGGAGAGGGGCAGGAGGTGACAGACACAGAGTTCAGAGAGAAGCAGACAGAAAAGGATGAGCAGAAGGAAGGAAAGGTAGAGAAAAGAAGACAGAGAAAGACATATAGCTTGAAATGAATTTGAATTCAGAGACCCAGAAATTTCACATGAGGAGAAACGCCCAAGATACAAAGAAAGAACAGACAGTCAGCCCAGTAAAGGGGACAAGCAAAAACTAAATAAAAGCTCTAGCACAGGCACCCGGCAGCACAGAGACACGCCAGCCATCAGCTAGCCTACAGCGTTACACACCGGCCATCCAATGACAGCAACCTGAGAGCCACGTCTGAAAAATTTAAGAGGCATGCATGCATTGATCTGGGCTGTTATTTGACACCAGTGTCTTATATTTGTTAGTGTACATTGAGCAAAATGCTGTTAGTCCATTCAAGCAACTAAATGGCAATCCTTTCTTGATCTTAAAGGAATAGTTCAGCCAAAATGGAAAACTTTGTCATAATTTGCTCTCACTCATTAAAGGGGTCATGACATGAGAAATCAAATTTGCCTTGATTTGTTGGAATATAAGAGTACTTTGTACCATTAAAACATCCTGCAAGTTTCATAGCTTAAAAAGTCCTCATCGCTATAAAAAAGCATTTATTTATTCAAGCTCCAAAAATGGCTCATTTTGGATCTGAGGTGCAAGATGACGTCAGCCGGGAACAAACATTTGCATAAACACAGCCTCCAGAGCAAGACATCTACGAATAGTCTTCTTTTTACCATAGGCCCCGCCCACTGGCGTTCAGTCGATTAATGGCTGACACTTGATTACGCTGAATGCGAGTGTCGCGTCAAAAACAAATAGAAGTTATAATCACTGCCGCTATCTTGTCTACAGTAGATACAGTATAGAGATGCGCATTTGCTTTCTGATACAGTCCACGCGTTTGAGTCTGTCAATAGGACAAATGGAGTGAAAGAACGTTCGCTTTGATGCGTTTGGTTCCCCCCCCCTCTTCTTCACCTCCCCCCTTTTTTTTTTTTTTTTTTAAACGCTGTTCAATCTTGTATCCATATTCAGAAGGATCCAGCGTACCCCCCCCAGGAACAAATAGAAGTTTGGACCGAGCATTTTGTTTTGTAAACGAGGCTTAGTTTCATGGAGAGTTCACAAAGAAACAGTTGTTGAAAGATGAAGCGGTACTAGATCTGACTGCAGCTGCATCACAAACCGTAAGTAAATGATTTCATAATGTTTTGTCTAGAAATTTAAAAAAAAAAATTTATTATGTTGTCAAAACACTCACATGCAATAGCAAGGGGGTGTTGATACTGTTTCCTATGCAGTGACGTTAGCCAATCATAACAGTGGCCAATTACTGAAAAGCCTTAAAGGACACGCCCCTTAAAACAGGTTGTTTTAGACAGGGGGCCAGAATAAGGGTTGAAAATAATAATTTTTCCACATATTTATTAGTTTTTTTAGGGGGGGGGGCAAAAACTTTACCATTATAAGTAAACCTCAAGGAACATATTAAAATAATTTAAAAAATGCATGTCATGACCCCTTTAAATTATAATTTTCTTTCTTCTCTGCAATACAATAGACTTTAGTCAGCATCTTATTTCATTTTTGTCAGGAATGAAAACGAGGCTGTGAGGGACAGAAGTACAGTGTGTTTATTGTATGGATTACACAGTTTTTTAAAAACAGTTACAACAGGTTGAAAAAAAAACTTCCAGTTGATAATGCATGACGTTGCATGACACAGGACCTTTAAACCGAGCGTGTCATTGTAAAAACTGTAAGTCAATCCCTCACAGCCTCATTTTCAACTGTGTTAAATTCAGTATGGCATCTAATCTGACTAAGATGTATACAAGATGTTCATGAGCCAAAAATGACATACATAGAAATGAATCCAGCATATGAGTCAACTGGTATATTATAAGCCTAGTGAAGTGACACAATCGCTTTATATGATAAACAGATCAAAATTAAGTCTTAATCTACTCTCAAATCAAATTAGAACACTGATTAACGTTCACAAACAAAGACTACATCAAATATGACAACATGAACTTTAAATGTCAAAAAACATCACACCTTATTGGTTCTCACATGCCATGAGATCATTTGAGGTTTGTGTTGCCATATTTGATGTACTCGGTCAAGTTTGTTATGACTGATGTATAAAGGCTTAAATTTCAATTTGATCATACAAGTGATCATGTTGCTTTAGAAAACTTTGTACTCTAGTAAAAAATTTATATATTTAAAATACATTTATTTCATACTAAGTATAGTTCAAATCTATTAACATATTTACTGACATATCGCTCAAGATTTACTGATATAAATTATAATTAAACCTTATAAACTACTTGTGCGCAATGCACATTTCTTAATATTAAGCCTAAAATGCGTTTTAATGTCACTACTGATGAGGATTGTATGATATTGGAATAATATCAGTCTTTAAATGCCAGATATTTAAAGTTTACCTAAAGTATACATGCAATAGTATATCTTTAGTTGGACTTCAGCACAACTACTGCACAATTTAAAGTGCATTAAGTACAAAATAAGTTGCAGGGTATTTTTATTAAGTACATAAATATGTAAATGTAATTGTAGCATACTTAGCATTAAATAAATGTATTTCAAATACATTTTATTATATTTATCTTTCACTAGGGGAAGCTAACTTTATGCCCATTTGGGACCGCAATACCCAAATGACTTTCATTATTTGCTCAAAAAAAGCTAAAACATTCATCAAAATAGCTTCTTTTGTGTTGCGCATAAGAAAGCAAGCCAAATGAGTCTGAATGACTTGAAGGTGACTAAATGATGAATATTGTTAGGCTAAACTATCCCTTTAAATATGCATGATATCACCAATGGAGCTTTGGGGCTTGAGGTTATACTAAAATGATATCTAAAATACATCTACAATATTGGCAAAATATACCTAAGAAAATGTCGGTAACACGTTATTTTAAGGTGTCCTTGTTACATGTACTTACTATTATAATAACAATAAATTATGCATAATTACATGCAAGTAACCCTAAACCAAACCCTAACCATATAGTAAGTACATAAAGTTAATATATATTACTCAGTACTTAAATGTATAATTTACACTGTAACAAGAACACCTTAAAATAAAGTGTAACCAAAATGTCTTAATGAAAATATGCACTACACAGACTTTTGTCTAAATAAATGCTGTCTAAAGAGAATGCTATTGCCATGCTATTTTAGCCTATAGGCCTTTTTATATCCTTAACGCTATCTAGCATTGGCCCATCTCTCATACTAATTAACATACACTTTTTATAAGCAAATGTTGACTGTAGTACATTAGCAATGAGCTCATATTTCTGCTAAAAGCCAGTGACTCTCATTCCCATCATCTCTAACCAGAGCGATCGTCATCGCTGACCACAGTAAAACCTCCATTACCAGCTCCATTATGCTCTCGTGAAATCCATTTACAATGAAACAACTTACTGCCTACATCTGAGTTACAAAACAACATTCACGACTCTCACAGAGGAAAGATCCTCCCACGTTTCTCACTGCCAGCATTTCATATAATATCCACCTATCCAACCACTAAATATCACATATCCCTAGCTGAACAGTTATGCTAATACCATACGAAATGTAACACGGGATATAATAGCTAAATAAACGTATATTCTACAGAGAGTTTGACTTTGTAATTTCTCTATAACCTTCGCACAATAACATCTCTCAGCTCTGACAGTGCTGCTATGGCAACAGAGTGCTTACTCAGTGCTACTACAATCCTAAGAGAGCTACATGGCAAGTATCTTGGGTAAACCGTGAGAAGACGTGGCCCCTGGTGACGGTTGACTAAACACAAAAGATGGAGACTAAGGATTCCATGCATATAGCAGCTGATATGAGAGGATTACATAATGTACATTAAAGAAAGGCACTTCTGCTTATATTTTCTGCTTAGGGCAGTGCTCTGTGCCAATGCACTCAAGGCTTAAGATTAACTAAGCTTTTTTCGCCTCTCTACATCATCAATCTGTGTTTGAATAATGGCTGCATCTCGCACACAGCAGATGTGATCAAAGATAAACTAAAAATGTTTTTCACCACTGGCCAGTGACATATCTTACAGTGCCAATAACCAATCTTGTTTTAGCACTAACTCACTAACTTCACACAACATTACTCAGACAAGGTACAATACAACAGAAATATAATTTCTGGTCATTCTTTGTCTGAATAGAATCTATATCACTATTTGTACTCAATGTTGTCATTGTTAACTAAGACTAAAATAAATAACTAAATATTAAAAATATTAAAATAACTAACGAAATAAACTAACGAGAATATTAAAAATATTTAGTAATTCTGTAAAATACAGCTGAAGTAAAATAAAAATGTCTGAGGCAAAAACTTCCAATTTAAATGAAAATTATCAAGGTTGTTAAGTACTAAGTACTAGAGTACTTAAAGTACTGAATCACTACGACTGACCTAACTACTAAAAAAAACTTAACAATATAAATGTGGAAAATCACAGAACAAAAATCAATTGAAACTTCACCTAAAAAATTAAAATTGCACAATAAATATAACTCATTCAAAATATAATAAATAATATAATAGTATTAATAACACTAAAATAACATTGCTGCAAACAAGATTGTATTTTTTTTCCTTTATTTTATTTGATTTATTTTATTTGCTGTAAATAGAATCTACCTTCTCTCACACTTATGTAAATAATTGCTGCCAATCTGAAAATAATTATCTTGGTTTGGAAAAACTGGGCATGATTGTATTCCATCATCACCTACTACCAAAACCCTGAGGAAAGAAATGTTATTTCAAGTTTTATTTTTATCAAGTAACCGAAAAAAGCACTTAATGTGGTAACATCTAAATTAACTGTAAATTGAAATTGTTTAACCTGACTAAATCAAGTTATGACAAATTACGTACTCCAACAGAAATCATCTTTATGGATTAGATTAGGCAGAAATGGTTCCTTGACGTAACAAATGCAGGTTTTTCAATGACATGTTTAGTGGAATTGAAGCTTTAAACGTAAGTTGTGTCACATAGGATATTAAGAAGCATTAGTTTGGATGTTTAGCTGTTAATAAAGCTGCAGAAAGCAACAGGCAGCCACTGCATAAGAGCTTCAGAGAACACAAGCTGTCACTCAAACACACATCTGCTATAAGCCCCTCCCACTGCGAAACACAAGCAGATAGAAATCTTTCTCCCATGTCTTCAACAACCACAGTGCATATAAACTGAAGTGGGATTTTTACATACGGTGTCCCAGAAGTATTCAGGCACAAGTCATACTTAAAAAAGAATGAATTTTCTTGTAATAGATTACAGAATTTAGCACTATGTATTGTAAAGAAAAGTAGCACATTGCACGTGCAGATGCCACTTCATTTGATACTTAGTTATCTAACTAATTAACTACTATGACAGATAAGTGGATGAGTGAGACCAATTAGTTCATACGTGTGATATAACATTTATCCTGCTCTGCATTGCAAGCCAAAAGAGAAACATAACAAAAAGAGAGGGTGACAAGAGAGAGGAAACAAACAGCCCTGCAGCACCAGACTAGATAAAGCAGCTTTCAGCTCAGAAACCACACTAGCAACAAGGGTTAGAAAAAAGCAACAACCAAATAATCACAATATATCACCAAAATACCAACTCCAAAAATGGCATTTTGGTAATAATCATTAAGATTATTAGAAGACTGTATTATGTTTATCCATTACTACATTATAATGTCCACAACTACATTATTTATAATAATCCAAATATTAGATACTAAATAAATACCAAATACAGAAATGTTGAATATATAATGTTTATATAATGTTGAATGTATAATGGTATAATTGTTACTGGCAATTATAAAATCTGGTTAATAGATTTACAACTACACAGAGAAATTACAACAAAATAGTTTGATAGCCTTAACAGATAAACATTTATGGCTTTCATGGGATATGACATGAACTTGTCTCTAATATGATTTTTGCATGATTGAGAGAGTATGAATTTTCTCTCAAACCCTTGAATGGACTCTGAGGCTGCAGCGATCTGCTTTATCCATAAAAACTGCAAAAGCATAGAAGAGAGAGTGAGAAATAGCCCAAGAAACACACATTTCAAACCAGCAAAATCTTCAACTGGCCCCCGAAACGCTGAGAGAGAGTGATAAAGAAGGAACAAGAGTAAGAGGAATAAAAAAAGCTATAAAATTGAATAGAAAACAAGAGGAAATGGAGACGAATTGTTTGACACAAAAAAGGCTAAGAGCTAAGAGGAAATTCTGAGTCTAATTTAGACTTTTGAAAGTCACTTGACACTGAATTGTACCAAACCCAGAGGGCTGGACTCCAGATCGTCTGTTCTAAGGAATTTCCCCGCTGGGATCACCATCGAGAGACGATAGGATGAGAAAAGAAACGAGTGATTAGAAGAAATAGAGAAATAGAGTTAGGAGTGCACAGGGAAGCGTTGAGGACCCAATGAATCAATGTGACCTGTTTAAAGAGCGTACATTTTAATGTGCGTGTGTGTGGTAATTAACAATTTATACTTAATTTTAACCATCCATGATTATATATGCAACTCTCTTCCATCTCTAATAGAGACATAAGAGCTCTGTTCCAAAACCTTGCAAGCTGCTTGCTACCTACTACCTACTGTACATAGACAGCTGCCTAATAAGACAGCCAGCATTGACTGTAATGGAATATCAAAAGTGACAAATTTTGAAAACTTTATGTTGACAGCAAGTTCACGTGGTGCACAAGTAGTGCTCAACGCTGAGACTCAAACTGATGTTAAAGTTTGTTGTTAGCATGTTGCTAAGCTAACAGTCTGATACTCTAACAAACATAACAATGCACAACATCCTCAAGTATTAGGTAAATTAAACAATTGCAACACTGAATTCCTTCCATTGATACTTTTAGTACTGAATGAGCTATAACTAACATATATTTCATCAACATTTCTATTTTTCGTCCACCATTTTGGGATAATGTTTTCACAGTGTTTCACCTCTAAAGACATACCTACATGTTTCCTTAAAATATGGCCAAAAAGAGCTTAGAAGGCAGCCTAATTTAGTTGCCTACTTCTCTCTAGGCAGCTTACTAGGATTTGGAACAGAACAATAAAACATTATGCACTAATGCATGTCTCAGTACCATTAAAACAAAAGTGGTCACACACTGTCTGATGAAATACTTATGATAAAATAAAGGCAGAGCAGATAAAAAGCAAACACTCTTACTCTCGATGATGTCACCCAGGCCCTGGGCATAGAGGAGGTCCTTCAGACGGGACACCTCATCTTTCAGCTCACGCACCAGACGGTTATTAGGATCTTCATTGATCACAGCATTACAACGGATCTGCTTAGCCCTGTCTGCATACCTGAATCACACACAAAGTGGACTTAAGATGGTAAAGAAAAAATAAATGGATTGAAAAAATGCTTTAATAATGCTGCTTTCTTATGGCGGTTGCAGTAGATATATAAAAGATTTTAGACAGACACACATACACACACTGATAGGTGCCCAATTACTCTGCTCAGCAATATTACTGCACACCAGTATCTTTGAAGGGCATTTCAAGTGGGAGGCAGGTGTGTGGAGAGAGAACAGGAATATTCTCATTATGTAACATACCGCTGTACCCGTCAGCTCATTAACTAGCTCATTACCAACCTCAGACAGAGAGAAAACAATGATAGAACTGGTGTTTTACTGAGCAGGAATACCTGAGAGTGCTGAGGGTTTCATCATAGTTGATGTCAGCAGGACTGAGAGCCGCCACCATTGCGGTGCGAGAGTTGCCACCTGCAAAGGTCAAAGGTCAGTGCTTCAAGAGTGAGAATACTTAAAATCCTGTTTCATGTGACAGAACACCCTGATACATACCAAGGTTCTCTCTCAGTAGCCAGGTCAGTACAGAATCCCTGTAAGGAATAAAACTCTCAACTTTCTTCTTCTTTTGTTCTGTGTGGAGGAAATAAATTATAAGAAAATTATATTATATTATATTATTATATTATTTTATATTATATTATATTATATTATAATATAATATAATATAATAATATATTGATATTCAAACATTTGGGGTCATTAAGCTTCTTTTTTTTAATAACTTGCTTATGCTCAACAAGGTCAGTATTTTATCTAAGACAGTAAAAACAGTAAAATATATATTACAAGTGTAATACAACAAAATTTGGGTAATTTATTATTTTTGTGAAAAAATGGGATAAATTTTTTCTTGGAGTCTTTTGATACATAGAGATAATATTAAAATAATAATAAAAAATTCAATCAATTAAAAAATTAAATAATTCAAAACCAAGAGCAGGACGCAGATAGACGCAGATAGACGATAGATCGATAGATAGATAGATAGTAGCATAGATAGATAGATAGATGGACATGTTGTTTCTGTGTTATACCTTGTTGAGCCAGAGTCCTGCAAAAAATAAGTGATTGCAGAGCATTAACTGATAACACATTGTAAACCTTTTTAGGCAGAAAATTAATAAATCATTCAAAAAATCCTCAGGCTCAGAGGAAAACAAAGCACTTACCATTCAGCCAGAGCGGACAAAACTTTTCCCAGGGTAGTAAGTGATATTGATGTTTGCCCCTTCGGGATAGAAGAGTAAGTAGAAAATGTAATTAAATTCCAAACTCAAAAAATTATGATGGATCGTAGAATGAAGTGGGGGGTTACTGTCAAAAGGTCAGTATGCGCTCTGTGCACTATGGCAGAAGTACGGAAGTATGTAGAGAGACTTAAGGACAAAGGAGAAAGAGGATAGAGACTTGTAGAGAGAAAAGAAAAGAAACAGAGGGATACAATGAGGGAAGACACGAGATACTAAAAGGAGGTAACGTAGAGGCATGAAAGGACAACAGACATGGGGATAGGAAGGTGAATTATACAGTATTATATAATATATATATCTATATATATATATATATATATAGTCACCTTGAGCCGTGTGCCTTTGGCTCCAGTGGAATCTGCTCTCTCACTGCCGGCTAAATCCACCAGACTGATTTTGCTGACCTGCCAGAGAAGTTCAGAATAGGTCAATAATGAACACGCTGATAAATGGACAGGACAAGATCACTTTCACATTACCCACTACCAGAGAAAGAAAAAAAAAACTCTCAATGTCAAAGTCACGCAACACAGCCCTGTTGTAAGGGTTGCAGAGACAAGTGGATAACCTTTTGATATAAACAGAGCTGTTATGTGGACTGACAGGGTCTTAATAGCAAAGCCAGCACAAACCTTTTCGGAAGTGTGCTGTTTCGGAGAGTCATGGCGCTTCTGGGTGAAGATGATGTTGAAGACAGCGTGTGAACGGCTGCTGGTCTCATTCATGTTAGTGGCAGCTACTGTCCTGGATAACAGAATTTCACCATTCAGAAACTTCATTAATATTGACTGCTCAGACTCTATACCTTGTGAGGAAATGATGTGCTTTTAAATTTTTCTTACTTTCATTCAGTAAAAATTTATTAATTTTTTTTTTGTTTTATTTTTCAAAGTGACAGTAAAGACGTTTTTACAGAATGGTTACAAAAACTTTATTTTCAATAAATTAATAAAGTCTATATTCTTCAACTACTACTGAAAAAAAAACACAACTCCACAAAATATTAAGTATAACCAGTGATAATTAAGAAAACTGTACTCGTGACTGATCTCAGAAATGTGCAGCAAATCAGCATATTAGAATGATTTCTGAAGAATCATGTGACACTGGCAGCAATTGAAAATTCAGTTTTGTCATTACAGGAATAAATTACTTTTAAAAATATTTTACAATAGAAAATATATATTTAAATGCAATAATATTTGTATTTTATTTTTGATCTAGGTGTCTTCATATTCATCAAATGCAGCTAAAATAAAATAAAAAACTCCCAATTATTCATTCCATTAATGAGCTCCTGTCTGTTTTGCCAAACAGTAACTTACATAACAGACTAAATGTATAGCGTAGGAGGAAAGTATAGTGCATTGGCAGTGGTGCATCTCAACACCTTGAGATTAGAGAACTGTTGACTGACGCTAAGCTGAGGAAACAGGAATGCACTAACATAATGCCTCCTGGAATTAAATGGTCCATTTGTTTCCATGATGATAAGCCTAAATATTTGTTTTCCTCTCAATGTGGCCATGAAGACCTTGAAAAAACACATGTGAAGGACCACTGGTCTGTGCAGCAAAAGGCTATCATTGTTTATTTCTAGAAGCCAGAATAGAATAGAAAAGAATAGAATCGAAAAGAATGCTTTCACATTGTGCCAGAATGACTGTAATTACAAAATAGCAGCTTTGAAATTCTAGTTTGTGCTGATCATGTCCTCAGACTCAGAAATGATCTGTTTCTATGACAACGCTCAAAATCCCAATGGCTTTGTTTTAGAAGACAGCAAATAATTTAATGACTACATTAATTCACCTCTATATGTTCTCTCTAAATGTTTAAAAACAAACATAATGCACTTGGGCAATAAACTAAAATATGAGTTCAGGTCCCTGCCTAAGAGCAGGTCATATGGGTTTTCGAAAAATATCTCTTTTGCAGTTTGTAAGGTAGCTATCCTTCAATGTAAACAGTCTGCAAAGTTGTAAAACTGAAAGTGCATAATAAATAAAGATATTGTCTCTCAAAAGAAAGAGTCGATTCAGAATCACCTTAACGAGTCGTTATATTTTCGAATCTTCTGCCTGTTACCGATCTACGTCACTGGGTAACACATTAGCATAATCCCCGCCTGCCCACGAAATACGAACACTCTCTGTGTCGAGAAGATGCTGTGTTCCAAGATACCACAGCAATACAATTCGAACCTTTTGTTGTGCTCGTCATTTTACCAAGGACTGCTTCTCTAATCTTGCCTTTTATCTGCGTTGGCTTCTAATCTTCTTTATTTGGACTAACAAGCATCTCTGAACCACAACCTGTAAGTACGATTGATACGTTATGTGTACATTTTCAATTGAGTGCTCAAAATATCAAGTTTTTGTGCTAATATGTGATGTATACCTAATGCAGCTTTAGGTTTCCAGGTAAAGCACGATATTACTGTCTTACTGAAATAGTTCTGATAATTCGCTGTGAACCCACTATTTCCTAAGAATGTGTCGATTAATGTAGACTGTCGTTGTTCTAATTACTTCGTTTAATAATAAAGAATGTAGTGTAGCGCAGACTTTATAATCATTGTGAAAGTGCTGTTTATGTAGTTATAGGGTTAATGCAGAATGCAGGGAGTAAAAGACCCGGTAGAGAGAGACGAGTTAGTTAGGCTGGTGAGCATACAACTGTTCTGCGTTATAATTAAAGGTTAAGACACGGAGCGTCTTTTGTCTGTCGTTCTTCAGACATTACAGTAGACATATTTTGGTTTTCAAACTGTATTGTTTCATCAGTTAGTCACGTTAGCACTCGGCTAACGTATCCACCATTATTGTTTTGTTAAGTGTTTACAGTTTAGCAGCTAAACTTTAGCTGTGGGCACAATCTGCTTGCATAAGTGTTAAACAAAATGTTTTTATGTCATTATTTTAAGAACTGATTGGAGCACTATATTATTGTTTTATGTAAAGGTGCATGCTAGGGTTGCCTGGTTGTCACAAAAAAACCTGCCCAATTGCTACTCAAAACTAGCCAAATCGTGTTTCGAGGGTGGTCCCTCCTTTAAAAATCGCTTTCACGCTTTCAGTCGGGGTTCCCCTGGTAAATTTGCATTCAAGTGCCTAAATATGACGTTATTGGGGTCGCAACAACCCGCGACATCCAAAAACAACCGCGTATTTGGCAACACAGATGGTAGCACTCACTAACTTGCTCAAGCGCTCCTCTTTGTGCCAATCACAACAGGCTTGGCCAGCTGACCAATCAGAGCAGAGTAGGCTTATGGAAGGGAGGGGTTTACAGACATTTCGCTCAGAAGTGAATCGAACAAACATTTTCGAAATCGTGGACAAATTACTCTATGTTTAAATGTATATTCTGGGAAAATTACAGTGTTTTCTGACCTTAGATGCATTTAAACCTGTTGTAGGGGACTCCAACACAATATTAGGACACTTTAAAAAAAAAACATATGACCTGCTCTTTAAGTTGTTTTTGTGGCAGAATCCATTTTGGTTTCATTGCATCATGACAGTCAAATCAGAAAATTTGGAATACTCATAAAATTCCGACAAAAAAAATTCCCCATTTATAATTATGTGTTTATTATACAATACCATTAAATACACTACCATTCAAAAAAATTTAAAGGCTGTTCTTTTAAGCATTCATATTTTTTTGTGGAAATTGGGATACATTTTTACAGGATTCTTTGATGAATAGAAAGTTCCAAAAAAACTGTGCTATTTAAAAATAATCTAAAATGTTAAATGTCTATACTGTCACTTTTAATAAGTTAATTAGTTTAATTTGTCTTGGATTAATAAAATACTAATGTCTTTTGAATAAATCTTTCTGACCCAGATTTTTGAACAGTAATGTATATGAATAGTTTTTACTTGTTGGAAAATCATAATTACAGCAATACAGACATGGCATGAACACTCCATTACAATAGAATAGAATAGAACACCTAGCCTTATTCCCTGAGTCCATCAGGTCTTGAATGTCATTATATGATGTGACGGCGAGTTTGGACAGATCCTCTACATACGGGCCCAGTAATGGGTGCTCTCGCACACGCAGATTTCCTTTGTTTTTTGGGTTCAGAAGATCTCGTACCCTTTCACAGTAAATCTCCATATAACTAACCTAAAAGGATGAAAATAATAGACTGTTAAAAGCAAAAAAACATAATCTACTTGAGGATTAAAACAAAAAATAATATACAAACTTTACAGTAAAAAGTAATAACAATATTGCTAAAGTCTTAATGACATGATAATTATTATTATTTTATTTTTTTTACTATAGGTAATTTATCGTAATAGCTGTGATAACAGGGCACAGACTCAAACACACCATATACAGTATATATAAAAGCAGCTGCTTTGGAATTAAGCTACACTCAGATTTGAAACAATAAAAAAAATCTTACCTCCACAGAATAGGACATGTTGTTATCAGTATTGTGGTCATTAAACTTGGTAAAAAGGTCTTCACACAGCTGATGTTTAGGATTGAAGGGAGAAGAGGAAAGAGAGAGACATAATAAAGAGAGATTAGTAAGCGAATAATCATTTTCTTACTGTGTGTACTAGTCAGCTTGGTGTTTGACTTGCCATTTAATTTTGTTTGAATTTATCTTGTTCACACTGCCTCTGAATACATTATCATTTTTCCTGTTTATAAAGCAATGCCAAAGTGACAGGAGAGACCATATGCGCTTTAGATGTACAAAAAGGGCAATTTAGCAGCTGAAAATTGGTTTATAAGTACTTAAATTGATATTTAGAAATGCGTATTCTTCATATTTGCTTATTTATGCATCTGTTTTACCAGTGGAATGATCCCCTGCTGGTCCTTTTCCTGTTTGCCCATCATGGTATAAGATTTACCGGCCCCAGTCTGGCCATATGCAAAAATACAAACGTTGTAGCCCTCAAAGGCATGAAGTAACATTTCCTCTCCAATGTCTCTGAACACCTGCTGCTGGGAGGCAAAGTTGATATCTTCTGGCTGTGGATAGATGAAGAAAAATATATACTGCATGATCTTTGACCATTTAAGGGTATTACGTCTATCATGTTTTGTGTGTTTCACTGCAAGCAATGCTGATTTTTGTTTCATTTCATTGAACTACTGACTTACCGAGGTATGTGACCAGTAGGAGTAATCAAAATTGAAGCTTTTGGTTTCTTTGGGTGCTTTGGGGTTGATGATGGCTGAAAGACAAGGAAAAGAATGGCACAGAATGAGTAAGGTTAATAAAACATGTTCGAGATCCTGAGTGGACATCTAATACTCTGTTGTCAGCCACTAAATGGCCGCCACACAGTCAATAAATGCTGAGTCACTGTAGTTTGTCTAAACGGGTCCATGCCGATGTGCTCTAAAACCCTGCTGCTCTCACCAGCAGTAAATGAAATTCAACAGAGAGAGGCAGGAATCATACCAATATGATAATGGATGTAAATGAAAATGACCTATTGCAGGCATTGTCACAGGAAGATTTGAGTCATCTGAACTTACATAGTCAAAGTAAATGCTATTTAGGTGCATAAACTAGTATAAAATGAGCTAGTATAATAGTATGAAACAGAAATATCGATTGACTGTCTTTACTTTACAGTAATACATTCTTATGATGGCAAAGCTGAATTTTCAGCAGCCTTTTCTGCAGTCTTTAGTGTCACATGATTCTTTAAAAATCATTCCAGTATGCTGATTTGATGCTCAAGGAACAGTTCTTATTAATATTATTATCAATGTTGAAAACAGTTTATGCTGCTTAATATTTTGGAGAACCATAATAATTTTTTTTCTGGATTCTTCGATTAATAGAAAGTTGAGAAGAACAGCATTTATTTCAAATATAATTTTTTTTGTAGCATTTTAAATGTTTTTACTGTCACTTTTGAACAATGTAATGTGTCTCTGCATGATATATACAGCATAAGTGTGTAAAAAAAAAAAAAAAAACTACTGACCCCAATCTTGTGAATGATAATGTATGCTGTATACAGTAATATGTAATTTCAACCTAAATTAAAAATTTTTGAACATTTTTGTTTTAGGATTTAGAACAATTTAAAACATGCTAAAATGTTACGATGTAAAATTAATAAGATTTATTAAAGGTTCTGAACTATTTCTAGTGCACTAATAAAATAAATAATAATAATAAAAGGGAAGTCGTGGCCTAATGGTTAGAGTGTCGGACTTGTAACCTGAAGGTCGTGGGTTTGAGTCTCCGGTCCGGCAGGGATTGTAGGTGGGGGGAGTGAATGTACAGCGCCCTCTTCCACCTTCAATACCACGACTGAAATGCCCTTGAGCAAGGCACCGAACCCAACTGCTCCCCGGATGCCGCAACAAAAATTGCTGCCTACTGCTCCGGGTGTGTGTTCACGGCTGTGTGTGTGTGTTCACTGCTGTGTGTGTGCACTTAGGATGGGTTAAATGCAGAGCACTAATTCCTAGTATGGGTAACCATACTTGGCCACATGTCACGTCACTTTCACTTTTTCACTTAAAATAAGCAAAGATCAAATCGATTACGTGAATTTAACACAAAAGGTCAGATGTTCTTGCTTCCACTGAAGCACAAGATGCTCTGTGATCTCAAATCATGCTGGAAAACATGATCATCAGGTCTTACACAAACTTATGCAGCTCAATTGCTGATGACATTAGGAAAAACGGGAATATAATACTAAAAGATAAAAAAATAAATAAAAAAATCGAAATTTTTAGCAATTTGCTGTATATGGATTGCCTGCGAAAAGTTTTCTGCTCAAGAGAATGTGAGAGATCAGAGGAAAAGCAAAGAAGAGCTAGAAAGAATTACACCCAGGTCAGTGTTCAGAGCCTACTGTGTTACACAGCCATAAATGTCCTTTGCGAGTTTATATTTCATACAATCCTTGAGTGAGATACAAGTAAACATGTTTAGTTTACTGTCCATCATGGAGGACTCAAGCATGAGACCCAACTCAGGTGCTAAACATCTCTTTGGACAATTTAATCAATAATTCATAATAAAGTAGAAGTGAATAAAATAAAGGTGGAGATGGGGGTGGTGGACACATACCGGAAGTGCTGTCACAGGAGCGGCCCTTTAAATATTAAATACTGTGTTGTGATTGACAGGATTAAATGACTCGCTTCTCCTGAACTTCCTTTAGAAGCCTATTTTGCCAACAAAGAGGTTTCTTTGCAGTTTGCACCATACTCCACAAAAAGTATAAGCAGCAGACAGTATGTAATAACATAATTAACATAATACTCTGCACTTGAGAAAACTAGAACCATCCCACTAAAAATCTGTATAAAATGAATGCACAGCCATTATATAAGAGAAAATCATTGCCAAAAACACCCTGCATCATGGAGGAAACAAATAGACTTGGATCGTGTGAAAACATAAAGGATAATTGCACAATTTTCATCTACTTAGAGAGCAAAAAAAAGTCACTGAAATCATGTACCTGCATTTAAACTGTCTATAATCACTTCCTGATGCTTATTAGTAGCTCAGAACATTATTATTCCGTCAGCAAGCCCACACGCCACCACAGACGCTACAGTCAGGAGTCTGACAGGCAGCATGAGCTCTGACAGAACATACTGTCTCTGCTCTGAAATACATCTCAGCTGCCATATGGTGGGATGTGCAAGACCAAAAGCCAAAACCACATAAAAATAGCCCTTTAAGTAAACTCTATTAAATAGTCTTAATCGACCATGAAGCAAAAAGCCACAATAACCATGAAAAGGACATCTGAAGTACACATATTTTCAGTACATGCTTGAGCAATCATTACTGGACTGAGAAATTGAATTTAGTCAAGCAGTCACGAGGAAAGCTTTTATGAACACACACACAAACACACACAGTGGTATTTTCACATGTACATAACTAACACAAACAGACAACAAACAAGCAATAAGATAAATGCGATGAATTAAGTTTCCTTCAACAAACACGATGTGTTCTGACCTTAAAAGAAGGGCGATTCAAGAATGACCTTCAGAGAGTCAATAGGCTGAAAAGAATTTTCTGCACTAAACAAACACTTATCTTGGTTCTCCAGGAACAGATGGTCAGTGAACAGAATGCATTTGATTACACACTGTAGTTCATTTATCTATGCGTTTCATTTTATACACGATGCAATATGATCTAAATAGGGACATTGACTAAAGTGATCATAAGCTCAAAATCCTACATAGTGGAAAAATACTGTAATATGTATAGACATAATTTTTGTGTGTGTGGCATTGCGGCATCATCTGCTAATTTGGCCTTATAATGATCCCATTAAATGAGTGCTTTAGCTTTTAAATGATGGAATGCACCAAACAATGACCCAATGCATTACTCACCCTCATGTTGTTACAAATTAAAAACACTCATAATAGGCAAAACACAGCAACTCACTGACTTAATGATCCAATCGCAGCAGTTAACAGCTAAATGAAGAGGAAGATTATGTTGTGAATGACCTTGATTTTGAAAACAATTTCATGAAAACAAAGGATTATGTCTCTCAAAAAGCCAAGGTTGCGGAATGTAGGGGCTGTAACAATTAAGTGATTAAATGCATCCAAAAAAAAAAATTAAAAAAAAAAAGTTGTGTATATACAGTAATATATGGGGTGGCTGTATATATTTATGAGGTATATATATAAATATACACACAGGCATGTATATATTACATGTATATATCTAAGAAAAATATATTTATAGATAAAATATTTTATATCATATAAAATTATATATTAAATTTCCATACTATAAAATATTTTTAAATATATATTACCAAACATGTATGTGTGTGTATTTACATATACATATCAAATATACTCAGTACACACAAATATATGTACACACAAATAAACTCTAAAAAAAAAAGTGATTTGAGCACTTTATTTTAATACTTTCTCTTAGTGCCGATAGCCCAGCAATCTCACAAGAAATCGTTTCTGAACTTCATAGATGCAGCACCACAGCCTCAGAGTTCAGATACAACATAAAACATATTTATGACTCTTTCTCTTTCTCTCTTTCACGCACTCTCACTCACACACACAGAGCTGCCAAGTAACAGAAGGACATGTCATTGCATAATCCCTCCAGTAAATCCCTGTTCTACTTTTCATCTATTTCATTTAAGCAAAGCTTGAAAAAGCCTGAATAAAATCAATTTATCTGCTAACTAAAGCACACATAGTACAACTGACCTCCAAAAATGATTCAAAGCAATTAATCTACTAATAAAACAAATGTCCTCTAAAAGCAGCCTAAAACATCCTAATTATTTGGTTTTCCCATTCATCTCTCATATAGCTCCAGTTTAAACCATCAAAACACATTTGAGCATGTGAATCTGAACGTCACATACATTAAGCAACATCCTGCGGCCATGTTATACAATGCAGGAAGCCCAATTCTAAAATGGCTAACCACATTTAAACGGTTGGAGTGAAATAATTCATTCACTTGTGTCCCTAAAAGGGACAGACCCTTTTACCCTGTCTATACATCTGTGTTTAACTGTCTCCAGGGCAATTCAGTACTGGCTGTGCATCAGAGTATATGAGTTATAATAATAGCACTGCATAGCCCAGGGGACATCATGCGTCATCGATATAGAAGCACTGGCATGTTACATCTACTCTTCTTGCAAGTTGCAAAATTGTGTTTGTATGTGTATGTGTGCCAAATAGTCAGCCGTCTGAAGAAGGAGGAATGATTTAAGAGAATAAAATGTTTTTCGGCAGCTGTTTTAATTTCTGTAATTAATAATTAATTAATTTTACCTCAATAGATGTCAGATTAAAATAAGTTAAATAAGTTAACTTATCAGAAATACTTTTTTTATTTAATATTTACTATAGAAATGAAACTGACATAGGTTTAGCACGCATGCCAATTCCTAAATTGTTTTGTTTAATGTCATTTTATTTTATGTTATATTATTTTTTATTACGTTTTTGGTGGGTGCGCCAGGTTTTTTTTAAAAAAAAAAAAATAAAAACAAAAAAAATTTTGTTTTTTTCTTTTTTTTTTTTTTTTTTTTCAATATCAGATGTGGACTATGAAATGAACCATGCACAACTATTTATTTATTTGTTTGTTGGTTGGTTGGGTTGAAAGGAGTAGGCCTACATGCAGTTTTTAATCAAATAAAATTGTAATCATATGTATGCATGTTTGTGCATGTCTATGATACACACACACCAATTCTTAATGCTTCAGTTTGTTTTATTGTTTTATTGTAATGCAAGAGTGTTCAACATTCGACATTAAGCTGAGCAAATGGCATTTATGTGACAGTCACTAGCGCTGATTGTAAGTGTTCTGTTGCTAGGAGCCAAGCAGGTCACATTCTGGAAACTGTGATGGGTTCGGAGTCCACTAACCAATCAAACCAATCAGTGCTAATGATGCTAACCTTGAGATGCCACTGCTTGAATTATTCATAGCAGTCAGGGTGTCTGATTTCATGCTCCTGATCTGTTATATTCCAGCATGAAGTAGGTTGTTAAAACACTTTTATTATATAAAGAGGTCAGTCGTCATTGTCAATAATGGTCTTACACTGTGAATAGCAAAAAACCTCTTTCCTCTCCTCTCATCCTCTTTCCTTTCCTCTGCTCTCAATAATGACAATGATTCACATCCACCCTTCTCAGCAACGGTTACATCAGCGTCATGACTGAAGCGGTAAATGCACAAACCTAATAAGGAGGACGATTTTTAATCACTTTTAATGCCCAGAGGATGACGTGGTGACTGCTGACGTTTGTGTGAGTGCAGTGAGATGGATATTTTGGGCTGCTGGGTTTTAAGTTTCATTGAGTATGAATATGTGTAACAGTCTGAAACCAGTGTGTACATCTATTAAAGGTCAATCAAAAGGTCATGGTGAATGGTGACCTTATAATAAAAAACCCTTTTCCATTAAAGCTAGTTGACTCATTTTTTTATTATATATATACAACCAGCTATCCAGTGCGTTGTGATTGGTCGAATACCTCAAAGCTGTGAAACAGCAAATGGTTAGACCCTCACCATATTGTGATGATGCCCTGTCAGGCCGGAGCGATGACCTTTACAAAAAAACATGAAAACCCATTATAAACGAGGCAATCGTTGCATCCAGTGGGGACATAATTAACGGATTATAATGACTTATACAGTATGCTGTCTTTTAACGTGTTGCGTTGCATCACGTCGCGTAAACATAAAAACCATGTCTGCATTTGTAATCGGAAAAATAACAAACAAGCGCTACTCTACACTGCCCAAAACTCACTTTAAATATATAAAATATAAAAACTCTTTAAAATAAAAAACTTACTTACAGTCTTTGAGTCAGAACAGCCGGCATTGTAGTCTACTCCTACAGGATCAGCAAAAACAGTCCTCCAAAAATGTTGCTGCGCAATCTGAAGATTTGGGTGAAGTGTTCTGAAACAGTGTTTAAAGAAAAATTAACCACTGATTTCTGAGTCGTGTTCAATGTGGTTGGACAAGGCCCAAACAAAAGTAGTTTCGCTTCACACACGAAACAGCCGTCAAACAACCACGGCAGCCACAGTGAGCAGAGGTCCGGGGCGCTAGCGTGAGGAAACGGGCGAGGGAGACCAGTGAGGGCGGCCACCAGCCTACAGTGGTCATGAAGCCGGGGGCGTGGACGTGTTGTTCGACAGAGACGGTCTCTTCGGTGGGTTAGATTGAGCAGAGGCGGGTGGGCTTGAGAATGGCGCGGCCGGCGATTTCGACGAAGGAGCGTCCGGAAGGACATGTGACGACCCCGGGCTGGACTCCGCTTCGTCCACGGTGAAAGCCGATCCGGCGATCCACAGCGCAAAGTTGTGTGTTGTATTTCCTCAGCAACAAGCACGGATCAGCTCCAGGCATGACGAAGCAGATATCGTCCTATTTTGGAAGACCAAACAAAGTAGTTTCGTTTCACAACGAATGCACACCAGGCGTCTTTACGACATGGCGCCTGGCGGCAACAACAAAAACTCCGCAGAGAAAAAAAGTTACGCATTCTTCTCTTGGTGCACGGTGCTCGTATGCAGCAAATCCTTTCACCCCAACATAAGCCAAGGCTGTAGATTATGGGGGGTGTGTTAGAACGAGCCGTTTTAGGTAGGTGTGGCTGACTCTTAAATTTATGAATCGCACATATTCTCTTGGATTGTAGAGAGGTTAGTCTTTGCAACTGTCAGATCTTCTTGTATGCACCAAGAGCTTGGTGTATAACACTCCAAAGAGAAAGGAACATTTGAGATTGCATCATATGACCCCTTTAATGAAACCTGCCAAAGGAGGTGAAGACTACTTCACCAAAAATGCATTAAAATACCTTCATGAGAGGTATGGTCTGGTATCTACCACACTGTTGTTTAAAATGGCTTCACACTCATAGTTTTGCTGTCTGAGACAAATTTCAGGCAAATCATAAAATATTTATATTTTTGTAGAGAAAATCGGTAGTCCTTGATCAATTAGTGTGACATGCTAACTGATAGCGTTTTTGTTTTGTTTTGTTGATCATAAATTATGTCTCTTTTTGTAGGGAAAAAAACTAGATTTTTTTATTAATTATTGTGACATGCTCATGGTTGTTTTGCTTTGTGTTTTGTTTTGTTTTGCTTTGTGCTTTGGTTTTTTTTTTTTTTGTTTTGTTTTGTTTTGTGTTTTGTTTTGTTTTTCTTTGCTTTGTTTTGTTTTGTGTTCTGCTTTGCTTTGTGTTTTGTGTTTTGCTTTGCTTTGTGTTTTGTTTTTCTTTGTGTTTTGTTTTGCTTTGCTTTTCTTTCCTTTGCTTGTTTTGTTTTGCTTTGCTTTGCTTTTCTTTGCTTTGTTTTGTTTTGCTTTTCTTTGCTTTGCTTTGCTTTTCTTTTCTTTTCTTTTCTTTTCTTTCTGTGTTTGTTTTGCTTTGTGTTTTGCGCTTTGCTTTATGTTTTGCTGTGCTTTGCTTTGGTTTGTTGATTGTGAAATAATTCTGTAATGCTGTAAGAAAAAAGTTAATTTTGCATCACAGTTCAGCTGCTCTTTTGTGCTGTCAACAGGATGATTGGGACCAATGTCTTGCATGAAATGTGTATTGCTCATTCTGAAATAAAAGATCACTGATGTTACACAGTGTACCATGCCTTTTACCCAAGATCTCACTGGGAAGAAATCACAAGTAACATCCATAAAGGACCATAAAAATAGCACAGCTTTGGCTTAATCAAAGTTCTGGATTCTGTTAAAAACTGAAGACTCCATTTCCACACACACCAGTCTCAATCAATAAAGAGAAGGGAATTCTGGGAGTGATGCGATCGGGGAGCATCATTTAGCGCTTTGATCAACATGGCAATTGGATTCTCTTAAAACTCTTAGCTAAAGTCTCTCCATTTTCATAATCACACAGTTTCATCAAATAGATAATTTGGTATCTCTTCTAAATGGACATATAACCACATGCATAATTACCACAGTATCATGGAGAACATCACACAGAATTTACAGCAGCACTGAAACCAATGAAATCCCATGTCAGTAAAGCCTTTTTGCTGTAAGAAACCATTAGACAGAATCTTACATTAGTTTTCTCGCAGGGACCAGAGCTAAAATCTTCTGTGGCTTGGTAATGAGACAATTTCCAACAAAAAATAAACTCTTTTATAAGAACGTAAAGGCCTGTGTGAGCAGGGTGGCTTAAACCAGTCAGAGCTGTCAATCACTCAGCTTTCCACCATTCTACGGCTTTGTGGGAACATGGCTATTGACCCATCTCAAGCTGGCAGCAGTGACAAAGCAGCCAGCGTGGAGCACAAAAGACACTCTCTGGGCTCAGACTCCCACTAACAACCAGTTATTTACACCCCCAGATTGAGAGTGGGACTGGCTTCTTTCCAAATTACTGCTGACTAGAAAGGCTCTTTGATGACATCATCGACCCTCTTGCCGTACACCAAGTCTACTTTTCAAAGGACAGCAATCTACAAAATAATTCAGAAAGATGTGTTTGCATGTGTGTTGTTTATGCATATTAGCACAGTTTTAGCTTCTGCAATACTAGTAAAGTGCCCTTCAAAATGCATTCACAAAGACATAACTCCACATAAACAACAAAAGAAGGTCAAAAATGTTAAGTAATTGAATGTTTCTCACATTAGATTTTGAATAGATCTCTACCATTACGCCACTCCGCTGGGCCTTTATACGGATTGGCTTAAGCAGCCTGGCGACTGTGTTGAGGACTTTGAAAGGATGTCTGGGGATGGACGGCTGGAATAGACACAGGCAAAACCACACAGGATGTCGTCGCAGTAATGTTGCATTCAAAATATGCATGCTCAGCTGTAGGATGGCTTACAGCACCGGATGTGATGAGACAATAACTGTCCACCAAGGTAGGTAAGGTTAGAGGTTCAGATGATGGAGGGAAGCAGAGAAACAGCTGTCCACTTGATTTAGCACATCCAATTAGAGAGATAAAGCGATGTGATAACATGTACATTATTAAAAAACTAGCAACACCATGAATAAAAAAACAACAATTCTGCAAGCGCGCAGATTACTTAAAGAGATAGCCCTCACATTATGCAAGGAGAGTTAATGGAGATAATATCAGTCTGGCAAAAGGCGGAGTGAATCATTAAATAGATAACTTTTAAAGATCTTATGCAACACATTCTTTTTTATGCTAACTCTTAATCCCACAAGTTGTTGTCATCCCGCGCCACTGGGCCGAGCCAGGGGCATCGAATGCTTCCATCAGAAATTGTTCAGCTTGGCAATGCCGCTCCCTGACCCTTGTGTGTACGTGGAACCTGTCGTGCGCCAAGTATGCCAGAATTAATTTGTAAAAGGTTAGAGTAATGTTGAATATTTTAGATCCAGGGTAAAAATCGTGAACTGTCAACTCCAGTCATATGCCAAGACATGTTCAAATGAACCCATCGCCCCGACCTATTAACAAATTCACAGATGTATCGTTTACACCCATCTTTTCTAATGTTTGGATATAAAAGATTAGGAACCCCCTCACGCCTGTCACGCAATATGGAACCAACTCAAGGTCCTATAGGCACCCCGTGTACTTTATCTACTGTGCAGCCTTGTTACACTTGTTACGTTTGATAGGACACTAAACAATATAATATGAGGTATCTTAATTACGACAAGACACTTTAACCCGTAACCACAAACCCAATACCGAAGCGCACGCCTGTTGCTAATCATAGGAGTTATCAGATGTATTAAGATCAAGTTAGCCTCACCGGGTATCACAGGGACAATTCTTGCAGGTGTCTATTATTTATGTGGGTAGCGTGTGTAGTTGCGACACTACATTATAAAACGTGAGTCCTTGGAAATTAAATATACAGTGCCAAGGTTTAGTGACTAAATAAATATTACTATATATGTTTGCCATCACTCGCTCGCCAGACTAATGTGGACGATGTGTTTTTACAGCACACTATTGTTAGAGCGAGGACATAAATCTGAGACTATTAAAGATAGACAGAAGTTTGAGTTTTGACTTGAACAATCCACTCTAGGCGCATGACCCTCAGTAAGGTTCTTATATGCCTTTGATGGCCTCATTCTCTATTGTTCAAGGTTCACAGTCTTCTTCAGCCATTTAAAAAAAACAAAAGAACGAGTTGTTTATTCTCACTGTATCACAGTCTAGATTCGATGTCATATTGGGGTAGTGTGACTGAAGTTTGCAGCAGCGCGGGACGTTATCGATAACTATAATTAGACGAGATTTTGCTGATTGTGCTGGTATCTCAAAGATTACCGTGGACAGCTGACTCCTGAGGTTTTTGATATTCTTCATATTTATACTTTTAAAAAATGCAGCGTCCCATTTAGAACAACGGAAGAAATACACTAGCCTCGGTAAAAAAAAAAACCCGCTTTGCGGAGGAGTTGCACGCCATGTACCGTAAGGCACACTGTACGGCAATAGTCTAGTCACCTGTGTCTCAAGTTCGAATTAGGGCGTATGTAATATGTTGTATAGGTGGCTTTGGATAGGTTTTCTGCAGGTGTGTGAATACTCGATAATGTCAAATCGAACCATACGTTTTTCTTAAAAGCAACCATTACAATAGGTATGCCCGCCTACGATAATATATCGCGACCACTACCCCTCCTGTATTAGTTACATTATGCACTACTAGCTGGGTGCCCTTACAAAAAAAATATATTCTGCAACATGGCTTTCAGATTTGCCAGTCCCAATGCATCTCCTTCGTAAAACCCTTGGCCTAACCTGCACAACAATACCGTGGTGTAATAAATCTGCCATCGTCAGGACCCTTTTGTATGTGCACTTTGTTTTTACAAATAGACAAAGGTGTATAACAAATGGCACACTGCTTTTTAGTAAAGTTTCTTTTAACCCATTCTAGTTTTTGACTCAATATTTGATGTAAATATCAACACTATCAAAAACTACCTCAGGTACAAAGACGATGGTGGACACATTGTTTTTCTCAAGCAACACAAGGTGGAAGGGAGGAAGCTAATTTAGGCCAAACTCTAAATATTTCACAAGCTCTCATCCATTATTGACCAATGGCTTCACCCAGCCCGGCAGATTAGAAATCAAATCTCTCTCCAGTCATCCATCAGTTCCCTCCATTCTTCGAGCATATTCACATGTTTAGAACCAAGAAATCTTCTGCTGCATGATGACAATATTAAAAAAAATTGCAAAGTACAGCAATATCCTAATTCCAATTTTTAAAACAATCATAATATATTTAACCCATCTAACATTCTAGAGCACACTATAGGATAAAAAGGAAAAACATAATAATAAAATGGTGACCAGGGCAAGTTTAATCACTTTTTTTCTTACAATTTTTCTACTGTTAATGTTTTCAAAGTTTTGACTACAAAAACAATTACTGTCCAGGAAAAAGGAAGAGTTCATTAAACACTCACTGACCTTTTGGCGAAATACAGTAGGACATGTTTTCAAGCTATATCCTATCAACCTTGCACTGTAATATAATTATATAAAAATCCGCGGGCAACACAGTTCCCCATTGTAAAATACCCCCCCCGTGGGTTTTGATCGAGAAGGTAAGATGCAGCCTTGGGTGCGCGGCGAGCGCACATACAGTGTGAACACCACAGGTGGACCTGTTTGTTGTGTGTGCTTCCCCTTTGTGTTGGTTTAGCCCGGTCTAATTCATTAGTGTAATCACCTCATTGTGGCTCACCTGTCGTCCTCGTTAACTGCCCATATAAGGTCCTGTTCTATATTTAGTGGTCGCGTGTACTGTGAACGTGTTTACCCCGCGTGTGTGCCGTCTCTGCCTTGTCTGACCGCTGACCCACTGAAATAGCCTTATTTGTGAATCCCTTGTCATCCTCGTCATCCTGCCTGCCTCCACACACCTGGACCGTGACAGTAAGATTATTTTAGAGACCCAAACTTGGAAACAGGTAGTGTGAAAGTAAACCTTACTTAAGAAAGTACACAATTTCACACAAAACAATTACTGAACAGAATTTTTTAAAACCATAGGCTATGTTCAAAACTAATCTCCGAATTCAAAACTTATATAAAATTGTATAAAATGTGACAACTTGCCCCAACCTGACAATTGTGACCCTGGACCACAAAACCAGTCATAAGTGTAAATTTTTTTTCAAAATTGAGATTTGTACATCTAATAATAAATCAGCTTCCCATTGATGTATGGTTTGTTAAGATAAGACAATATTTGGCCGAGATACAACAATTTGAAAATCTGGAATCTGAGGGTGCAAAAAAAATCTAAATATTGAGAAAATCGCCTTTAAAAGTTGTCCAAATTAAGTTCTTAGCAATGCATATTACTAATCAAAAACATTTAAGTGTGTCTATAATTCCGTTATGCAAATTACTCAATTCTCAGAACAATGATGTTGGCATAAAAGAAAAAATCGATTATTTTGAAGCACCCGCACACCAAAGGACATGGTACCAATGTATTTGGTAGTGCTGCTACAATATACCACCAGCGACTTAAGGAGGTTTTGTTGCTCCAGGGTCAACAGATATTGTAAAACATATTTGTCTTAAGAGCATAGCTGTACCTTTCAGTTTAAAAAAAAATCTACTTTCATTATATAGGCTATGTATGCCAGTGTGGTTATTCTTTCCTCATCTGTACTCTACCCATCATGATTAATATCTCTAGTAATGACTTAATATTGTTGATTGGAGACCATGCAAGCACACACACACACACACATGCATAAACATATCTTCGACCTCATCTAACCATTTAAGATATCTTGATTTTAAGTTCCTTTACAACACAACATCCTTGACAAAGAAAATGATGTCTCCTCATTAGTTCCTTTGAAATTGACCACTCACCCTGCCAGCGTGTCAAAAACAGCAAACCAAAATCGATCACTAGCAATTACAGCTGTAGTTGTGATAAGTTCATTGCAACATCCCTCTATTTTTTCTCTGCTTTAATAACTCTCAATTTCTGTAGCCACATTAGATTAATGGCTGACTATGAAATGAATGTCGGATCAGATTTACTGGTGAGCTTACTCGCCCCCAGTTCACTGATCAGTTGACAATTATCCCACATCATCTCAAAAAGGCTGCCCTTATGAAATCCGTGCAGATGAGGTCAAACACTCAGACAGGGCTCATAAAAACCCAACACACGCCTGCGAAAACAACATTAAGACACACAGTAAAAGTCATGCTCTATAAACGGGAGCGTTTTGAGTATTCTTAGTGATTTAACAGCTGCATGTTCCGGATGGAAGCTTCGGGGCTCAGGTGCAGTTGGGTACTTACTGGTTGTGTTTCCTGACATCTGGATGATGCACTTGGACTCTTTACTCATCTCACGAGAGTTGAAGGGACGGACTCTCACCGCAACCTTCACCGAGGCCGCTGCCATGGTGCCTCTGTGTGTGCGCTGAAAGCACTGCTTTAAATGTCACTGCTCACACCTGCAAAGAGAGAAATGTAACATTATGACACCGATTTCATCAAGCATCAAACTGGAAGATCTATATCCTATGCTATTATATTATATTTAAATATAATTATTATATTATATTGGCTTCTATGTATGTCGCAGTTTAGCAGAGACGCTTTTATACAAAAGCGTACTTACAAATACGACCCAGAAGCAATCATAGTAGTATGAAACAAACCTAAAAAACAGATCCAAAAACTGCAAGCTAAACTTCGTTATAGAATACTAGCTACTGACGACATTGTTATAAAACATGTGTAAAAAGGACCACTGCACAGACACACAACAAAATTTCAAAACTTAATTTCAAGATGAAAAAACAAAAAATAAAGCGTAAAAAACAATTTCAAATTATTAAGAAACAAAAGGTAGTTATGGTTAATATCACAAAAAACACTAAGCCAAACACGCAAACAAGCCACGTACAACCACACACAAACGAAAGCCATATTATTGATATAGGATATAATAATAATACCTAACATGATAAATCATATATTTTTATTTCATTTCCATTAGTTGTGGACAGTATAGAAATAACTCAAATTAAAATAAAACTAAAACTTAATAAAAGACCGATACAGACATAATAAATTCAGAATCTAAAATTTAAATAAATAACAAATACAAAAAATACAAATCAAATGACAAAACACTCATGCTAAGAAACAACAAAAAGGAGATAGACATAGTACAGAAGTGAGAGACCGTAATAGGGAAGGGTAGGAACGGTGTATATACGAGTAAGACGAGACTACAATTTTTTAAAGAAAAGATGGCAAATTGTAAAGAAATTTTGTCCTTGGATGTCAGCAACTGTGATTATTGTTCCTACTTTGTATAAGGTGATATCCATAGAACTGTATTACAGTTAGATTTAAATATAGTCAAGTTATAAAGAGAGAGAAATGAGAGAAGACAGAAGTGTGACCCTTGGAGAACCACAAAACCAGTCATAAGGTTCAATTTTTTTAAATTGAGATTTATACATCATCTGAAAGCTGGGAGGATGACATAAGCTTGCCCTAAATGATGGATTGAAATGCGTAAGAAAAGGACTAGGAGCAATATTTGGAAAACTGACGCTGAGGGTGCAAAAGTATCTAAATATTGAGAAAATCGCCTTTAATGTTGTCCAAATGAAGTTCTTAGCAATGCATATTACTAATCAAAAATCACGTTTTGATATATTTACGGTAGGAAATTTACTAAATATCTTCATGGAACATGATCTTTACTTAATATCCTAACGGTTTTTTTGCAGAAAAGAAAAATTTCTAATTTTGACCCATAAAATGTTTTTTTGGCTATTGCTACAAATATACCCCAGCGACTTAAGACTGCTTTTGTGGTCCAGGGTCACATATGAAAAGCTGCTTACTAATTGACTGAGACATATTGATCAATGCACAAAAATATTAATGTACAATAAATTTACAGTAAAATCTATATTCCTTCATCTATGTGCAGCACTTCTGAAAAAAAGAGAGGATATTACTCCTTTAGTAGCTCCATTACTATATATGAGCAGAGAGATATTGATTTAGACGATCTCGATTGGAAATTAAATTACACCTACTTTCGGGAAGGCTGTAAATCTTAGCTGCCTATCACCATAGCAACGGAGTGCAATTTCTGTTGTATCTATAAAGAAATGGCATGAAGGAATGACAGGCTGACAAGCAAAAACATGATTTCAGTGGTGACTTACGATGAGCTTAAATAATAAATCTAAAAATGTTCAATATTTCGATGTTCAGATCAAACAGGAAGACTGTGTTTATATGACCTCACTGTAAAAGGATCATGCATGGTCAGCTACAGATCTAGAGAGATACTCAGCCCGGCAGCAACAAAAGAATTGCATGGCTGGCTAAATGTCAGTACGCTCCCTAGGATTACAATAACAGATAACAGAGCTGGCTGCCACAAACTCTGAGTCCAGCTCAGACTCCTAGTCGGACCAAAATGGAGGTACAATTAATGTGTCATGCAGGGAAGATTTATGACCTATAAGCCTCAATCTCATTTTCAACGAGTTCTGCTTCTGTTTATAAGCGTGTATGCTTCAGTAACTAAGAGGTTTATTTGAATAAACGTAAAAGAGCTCATATAGTGATCTCATGGTAGCTGCATTCTGCGTTTTTCAATTAGACTAACATCACGCTGAGTCACATTCTGGTGTGACGGAGTGGGTTCAGTCTCTCGTCTACTTAGACTACTTGACATGAACCTCAAAGGCAGCATGTCAGTTTACAAAGTAGTCAGAAAGCTGCCGTTTTTAGTGTTGTTGAGTTGATGAAGTGACAACTATAAAACTGATTTTATAATACATGTATTGTGACCGGCATGTTGATTAATCAACCTACTCATGTCCATTATAAACAATTTCTGATTAACCCAATTAAATATTTTCACGTAACCTAAAAATGTACTTCATATAGTAATATATTAATTGAATTGGTTTGATTCAAGGTTGAAAATATTACTTAACAAGTCTTTCTTAATTGTTACACCAATGACAGTATTTTTAAGGGTCATGTAGTTCAAGTTTGGTCTTTTTTTGTTTTTTTAGAAGGAGGTAGTTAAAACAAACAAGGAGATTTTTTGAAGAATGTTGGTAACCAAACAGTGGCTTGTAGCCATTGATTTCCATTGCATTTTTCCCTACTATGGAAGTCAATGGCTCACCATTATAAGTTGTTTACCAACATTTCTTCAAAATATCTTTCTTTTGTGTTCCCACACACACAGGAATGAAATTCTTACAGAAAGTACATGAGGGTGAGTAAATGATGATACAAATTTCATTTTTCTTGGTCATTGCTTTTCTTGGTCATTGGTGTAACAATTAAGTAAGACTTGTTAAATAATAGCTGTGTCTCATTTAGAAGGCTGCGTCCTCCGGAGGTCGCATTCGAAGGCTGCATACGTCATCGAGGCTGTCTCATTTCAGAAAAGCAAGTAGGACACTCCGAATGTGACCTTCGAATGCGACCTTCTTTCACAGGAATTCGGAGGATGCATGAGGTGTATCCTTCGCTGCTACAGATAACCCACAATTCTTTGCGTCGCCGTGAACAACCGTTGTTAATTTGAAAAAGCCCGGCGCCGGCAGATGTAAGGTACACACAAGCGCAGATGTGGTGTTTACAACTTACCTTAATTCGCCTCGGTAAAAACGGATAAACTTTGTTTTTAATATCCTCCTCCTTTTTTTCTCTAATAGATGCCTGCTGTACGTACGCTGCAGCTCCTCAAACACTGAACAAAATATAACAAGTAAAAGCATTTTTTTTTCAAATTACTTTCCAAATTTAGAAATAAATTTCCTTCATTTAAGTAGTGTGAGAGCGCAACGATGCTCTAAATGTGTTGGCATAGCAACGCGATACTTCCGGTTTCCTTTTCCGCCCGTCCTACGAAGGCCGGTGTCTCATTATTTAGGTGAGGACACTTTAGTATATGATCTACAAGGATCGGACGTCCAGAGGATTCGACCTCCGGAGGGTGCAGCCTTCTAAATGAGACACAGCTAATATTTCTGACTTGAATATAACCAGTTAGTTTACACATTATCACATGAAATAGGTTTGAAACAATTTGAGGGTGAGTAAATGATGAATTGTAATTTGTGGGTGAACTATGCCTTTAAGGTAATATTTTGCAGTGTAGATCATAAATCCATAATGGATTTTTTTTGTCGTCAGTCATTGTGCTCTTAAGTGTCAACAAATCTATATAAATCATTCATTTGCGTGACATCATACGTAGAATATAGTGGGAATCATACGCAATTTCATATGTGTGTTGCCAGTAGTCACTATATTTTCCCAACTCGCTACCATATTAAAGAAAAAAAAAACGTATAATGATAATTCTTTCTCTGTTCTCTGGTAAATTCTGGAATCGTGATTCATAAGCTCTATCTTGAAGACATTACTATGTGGCTGCGAGCCTGAGACAATGCATGACAGTGCATTTATCTCGCCCGCACTTAGAAATATGTACACAAGGACAGAGGGCCATTTATGACGAACAACATCTGTTCCAATACTCAATAAAAAAACACTTCTCTGTCATAATAATAATGTCTGGATTTGCTGACAGGCTCTAAATGGCCGCACCCCACGGCAGTCCCACCCTGGTGACCCAACACCAAATAAACAGACAGAGCCTCATTAATACTGCATTGTCCTCTAGAACATGCTAACAATGAAAAAACTCTTACCTTTACGGTAGTGATCCTCTGATGCCCTCAGCTATTGACTCTACAGATCAGCTCCCACTACTGCCTCTTGTGCTGGCTTCTCAAATTCTCTTTTTTCAGCTCTTCCTCTGATATGTCGAAAACAGTCTGTTTTTCCCTCTGTTTAACAGAGGATCCTTTATTTGTTCCAGCGAGGTGTAGCTGGATGCCCGGCGAGGCCTGCTTCTTGGAGGAGAGATCTTTGAGTGCCCTGTAATGTAGAAGCCAAAATGGCTCTGCTTGCTGCCTAGAGCAGTGATGCTGAGACTGACTGAACCAGTGACATCATCACTGAGGAAGGCAGTAGCATCAATGCAGTAGAGAGGAAGAGAGGGAGAGGGGGAGGAGAGGGGGATGGGGGGGGGTGTGAGGGGGCTGGTTAGATGGCTCACGCGGAGTACGTACACACACTCTCAACACACAAACATGGCTCTACATACATGAGACAGAGGCTAAGGCGGGACTGTTGTGTGAGATATGGCAAAAAACAAAGTTAAAATGTACGTAGGTATGATCAAATAATATTAATATTTTTGTATTAGCATTTTATGAAGTCAGTTAAGTGAATAAGGACACTAAAAAAAAATGACCAAAAAAGAGTCTTATGAAAAGAAGTAAATCACAGTGAAGGTATCTTTATTGAAAAATGAACATACAGAAAAAAATAGTCTGTGCTGGGTTTTTTTAACGGTATATAGATAGAAGGTTCAGATTGTCTGAATTGACATGGATGAACAAGGAGGCTAAAAGGCAGATGAGATGCGATGTACAGGTTTCGACTCGAAGCTTTAACGTGTCATCAAGTGTTGCTAAAGTTAATTTCTTAGAGGTAAAATTGTAAATACACTAAATCTAATTTTAAGTTAGGGGTATGGAAGACAATTTTATATATTATCTTTTTTATTAATATTAGCGTAACATTGACTGTCGAAGCTTTGGTCATTCAATCCTATGCTTATGATAAAAGTACAATTTGATTATATAAGTACTATTATTCTTAAGGTTAAATGTGGTCTTAAAATGTAAAAGTAAAATTAAAAAAGCTTAAAATCTTAAAGGTTGTAGGGGTAATTGAACGACACATTTCTTCTATGATTATTATTATTATATTATTATTTTTATTATTTCTAGCATGAATGTGTCATCAATTACTGGGCAACAATGAATGAATGAATGAATGAATGAAAGAATGAATGAACGAACGGACAGACAGACAGACAGATATTCAAGTAAAAATTGTTTTACTGAAAATATAATTTTCAGAAACTATGGTATCTCCAGGGTTGCTTATAAGTTAAAATATTTCCCTTTTTTTTTTTTTTTTTACTTTATGTTTTTTACTAAAAAATTAATTGAAATGGACTGCAGAGAACAGTAAATCGCATTTGGACTCATTTTGGCCTTTCCTTTGAGGTATTTGTCAAGAAAAATCAGCTTTCCAGTGGGATTACTCTCAATTCACAAACTATTAGAGCAAATCGGACTGTGCTCTCCCCACAAATCCAGTAAACCCATGTAACACATTCATAAAGGAAGCTTTTCCCACTGACATTAATCCACCTCTATTCTTCTGACTCGGCCTCTGTTTGCATTTTCTAAAATCAGGAAATGAATTAGACTAAAAGGAAATGACACAGTAAAGAAATATATCTCATTATGGAATCAGGATTAAGTATGCCATTAGCATATCTTTATAAAATCTGCATTACTGAAAAAAATTAATCTATGTTGGGATTCTAATAACCTGATCAGTTTTTTTAAGAGTACAAATCAATAATTAAGGTAATATTAACTGAAATATTATAGAATTAAAGACAAAGTGATTTTGAAAGAGTTAAGGATAACCAAGGAGGTATGAATAGCTTGGAATATCTTTTAAAGAAGTTATTATGCATGCGATTCAAAAGCTTTTTATTTAGTGTCTCTAGATTCTATGTGACACTGCATACGTCAGAAAGAAAACCGACCAGCACATCAGTCTCTCTGAATGCTGTAATGATGATACAGTGTTTGTGAGCAGTTCAAAGCAATTGTTTGTTCTGTCCATATACAATAGAGGGAAGGGAGACAGACCATCCATGACACATCCAGAACCTACCATGGCAGTATTCACTTGGGTTTCACCCAGATCGGATACAAAACTCCAGCTAATGAGCTGGTCACGGACTTCATCTGGGACTTCATTTTGTATTGTCTTTTTCTCTCCCTTTTCATTCTATCATCTTTTGCATGTCTTAGTCCTCCTAACACCTCTTTTTTTCATGCAGTTTTGTCAACATGTCCCTTCCTCAGACGTTTGACCACTTACACCAATGCCTATATCAAACTGTGCCCATTCTTGACTCAATCATAATTCTTGACCCAATATCAAAGTATCCATTCATGACACATAAATCCATATGTGTGACTCACACGGTTTTAGAAATGTGCATGTCCATCTCCATTCTGTCTATCTTTCAGTATAGTGTTATTAGACAAAAAAAACTATAAATATATTACGTTTATGTATACAGTTTCCATTTGTTTGTTGCATGAATTTTATTGGTTTCAACATTAAAAGTGTAAAAAATTACTTTATTATTACATATATATATATTTTTAGATTTTGTATACCCACTGTACATCCACTCACAATCAAAAACAAATATAAAAATTCTATATTTTTATTTAAGTAATAAATACATTTATTTAAACAAGTATATTAATACACAAATCTGAGTCATAATATGTATAATTAATAATATCTATAATCTTTGTAGAATTAAGAATTGTTATGGTCATTAGGATTTTTATTTTTATTTATTTATTTAGACATTATTTGACAATTAAACACTGACACCCCATTGTCAGTACTGTCATGTCAAAATATATTCTCATTACCATAATGAATATATGTGAACCCAGAAAACAACAAACTAAAAAACTAAATAGCCAAGTAATTAATAATAAATGATCAGTGTATTTGCTGTATTGATTTTTTTTTTCTGATTGTTATTCAGATTGGAGTTTTTTCTGATTGAGGCTAAGACTGAATGTTTTTTTTTCATACATTTATTTTCTTTATATAACCATTTCTATTTTTTTCTTTTTCTTTTGATTTTGAATGAAAATGGGACATTTCTTTGATTTGCTCTGGGATATGTCCCAGGCAGGAAGGCACAGCAAGCGCCGAGCAACCACAGCATTCATTTAGACACAATGCCAGTCTGAGCAGTCCCTTGTGGCTGCTTTTCTCTCCTTCTGTCTCTTTCTGCTTCCCAACCCTTCCTGCTCCTCTGTCTCAGCTCAGTAGAGCAATGCTTTGAATAATTTATCCAGCTAAAGGGGCGCTGGTGTGGGCCTGACGCCTGATACCGTCTTAAAGGGACAAGCTTTAAGACTAGAAATTATGATACAGGATAATGCAACCTATAGGTGTCCACAATAGTCATACTAAAACAAATCTAATCTTACTACCACACAATATTCAGCTGTATTTTCAGTATGAGTGATTGATTCTATCTGCTTGCTAAGTCTGACGTCACGCGTCACCGCTTCCGGGTCCAAATGCTCTATCAGATGCCACAAGAAAACAACAAATGGTACTAATATACAATCAGAATGTGATATAATACTGCTAAAAAATATAATCCTAACATTTATCTCCATACCGAAATCCCAGACGGCCAGACAGTGATTCAATTTTTTTATAAACCGTTAAAATATTTGTGTCTAGGACGCCGTGAGCACGGAGACTGTAGTGTACACTGCACGTTTTTTAAAAGTTTAGCTTAAATGTGTAATATGAATAAATTGTGCTCATAAAGGCTGCTGGGGTGATATTCTCAAGTGAAACAAGTTGAGGCTTGGACCCAGAAACAGCATTCCTTTCGTCACAACAGATAAAGTCATGCTTGTTATTTAGCACTCCTCTAAAAATAATTGACTTTTTATTAACAATCTAAATGTTACAGGTCAAATAACTTTTATCTTCCTGCTGACACTTGCGTAAAGATTAATGAGGGAGGTACATTGACCTTAGAGTGAAAGCTTTTGCTGCCAGGACAGTGAAAGACAGAAGCTCATATAGGCTACATTGCAGACATGGACCCAGGATCAACTGTCAGTGCTGTGCGGAGCCAGAGGGTTTTGTGTGGAGAGGAAATTCGACCTGCAGTTATCATAATAAAGGAAGGAAATATTCATAGCATTCTGCCTGATACAGAAGCTTCAGCGCACACAGCTGGAAAGGTGAGCTAGACTGTGAGACATACGTCACCTGCTGGAGACCACAAGCACGGCAGTCCTCAGGTTCAACCCATAACCACTCCTGTATGGACTGAAATTATTGTAGAAAATGTGGTCAATTTCAATCAGCAAAAGAGTACAATTTTATATTATGACAATTTCACATTTTTATAGAATATTTATGAAATATTTATAGCCTACAAATACAGTATATTTGATAGGGACACATAGATAAGTCAGTAGTTTGGCAAGCTGGTTTTAAACACCTTCTTCAAAACCTTAATTTAGAATAGTTTATGGGAATTTTGTTCTTCAAACTAAAATACACTAATTAAACTAGCTAATCTAATAAGTAGTGAATTCAATCCAATTACACTGACATTAAAGAAAGGGTCAATTATATTATAAAGGTAGATATTAACCAAAAGGTTGAATTATGCTCTCATAACAAAGGTATTTTTTCATAAATGTATAAATTGTTGGTAAACAATGCTTTGATATTTATTGCTGTTTAAGGATTTTTGTTTATAATTATTTAAATTATGTTAAAATTTAGTTTTTTGCAGTTTTCATTACGACAACCTGTACAAAGTAAACAAATATCGTCTTGGTTACGTATGGTAACCCTCGGTGTTCCCGTTAAGGAGGGCACGGAGACGTCACGTCGGATGACCGATGAAATTGGGATCTCGCTTAGAGGGACCAATCTACTTCGAGTGTAAACTAAACGAGCCAATGAACATTGGCATGTGATTATTGCATCCAGCTGCTGCTGATCACAGCGTGAGTATAAGAAGGCAGCAGATGCAGCGCATATTCAGGTTTTTGCTGAGGAGCCGAGCCGGTGACCCGGCCGCTCAACGGGGGTACAGGAGCTGTGGCGACGGAACGTGACGTCTCCATTCCCTCCTTCAGGGAATGAGGGTTACCATACGTAACTGAGACATTCACTTTCAGTCGGTCACTCCTGACGTCACGTCGGATGACCGATGTAATTGGGATCCTACCAAAAGGCACAGCTACTGCCCCTTCCAGTGTCCTTTGGAAGCCACCTGCGCCCCTATTTTTTGGCGGAGGCCAGGGCTTCTTCACAAGAGGACCATCTACTGCTGCTATGGCACTACCCAATGAGGAAGACTGGATAACACTGGGAAAACGTACCCGCTCTACTTGGAACAGGGGCGTTACGGAAGCTCGAACCTTCCCAAAGGAGGTTTCGGAAACAATACACATATGGACATCCCTTAGGTGCATACGGAAGAATGGAGTTGTAATTGTAACCCTCTTGGAATGGCAGAAGTCTGCTGGGGAAACACGGGCTCTGAGGCTATATCGTGGACTTTACACATATGAGATCCAATTAGGTCTTACATATGGAACCCATCCTTCTACCGGTTCTCGAGGATTCAGCGAGCGAGGGCCTGGCGCCGGACGCTCTGCCACGTCTGGCTGCCGAGGGTACGGAGGCACTCAACAGGGTCTACTATATGGACTCTCTGGAGTGGTTTTTGCTAGCCGACCCGAAGCCGGGGCCTCTCATTGCTTCTACCCGTTTGAGGTGAGAACAAAGGAAGATACCGGCTCCACACGAAGGCAACAGAATCTAGCAAACGTGTTGGGGGTCACCCAGCCCGCAGCCCTACAAATACCTGTCAGCGAGGCGCCACAAACCAGCGTCCAGGAGGCTGCAACACTCCTAGTAGAGTGAGCTCACAACCTGAGCAGGCAGGGCACACCGGTGCCTGAAGGCCCGGTGATTGCATCCACATCCAGTTGGCCTGCCTCTGCTTTGATATGGCTCCCCTTTCTGCCGGCCTCCGTGACGACACAGACTGGTTCTGAGGCCTGAAGCTTTGTTCCCGTCCAACGATGACCCTTAAGCTTCGACAGGGACGAGCAAAGCCTAGGGTTGTGTCTGCCTCCTCCGATGGCAAATCGCTGGAGGTTCACCAACCTCATCCCTGAAGAGTATCGAACCTTGCACGTAGCCGGGCCGGGGCCTCATGGTTACCTGGAAGTCGGCCTGCCCGAACTCTAGGCACGAATCGTTGACCGAAAATTCATGCAGGTCCCCTACCCTCTTGATGGAGGCCAGTGCCAGCAGGAGCAAAGTCTTCATTGAAAGGAATTTCAGCTCAACCGCCTGCAAAAAGGCTTAAATGGGCCCTGCTGTAGTGTTGTGAGCACTAGAGTCAGGTCCCAAGGGGGTATAGAGGGCGGCCGTGGAGGATTCAACCTTCCCGCCACCCTTAAGGAACCTGACGACCGGGTCATGCTTCCCCAGTGACCTCCCTTGTACGGGGTCGTGGTTAGTAGCAATTGCAGCGACATAAACTTTCAGGATGGAGGGAGGCCACCTACATCGGCATCTTCGGGGGTCTTCTCGGTGAGAACTACACCATTCGACGAACAGGTTCCACTTCAAAGCGTAGGCGTGTCTCGTAGACGTTGCCCTCGCTGAAGTGATGGTGTCAACTACCTCTTGGGTAGGCCACTCAGAACCTCTGCGTCCAGTCCAGGGACCGGACATGAAGTTTTCAAAGGTCTGGACGCGGGTGCCAAACAGTGCCCCGTCTCTGAGTCAGTAGATCATTCCTCAGAGGAATCAGCCAAGGAGGAGCTGTCGCGAGGAGCATTAGTTCAGGGAACCAGGTCCGGGAAGGCCAAAAGGGTGCCAACCGCAGGACCTGCTCCTCGTCCTCCCTGAACTCGCACAGCAACTGTGCAAGAAGGCTCGCTGGGGGAAACGCATACTTGCGAAGGCCCCGCGGCCAGCTGTGTGCCTGTGCGTCCGTGCCGAGTGTTCCCTCGTCAGGGCGAAGAACAACTGGCAGTGATAGGTTTCTGGAGAGGCAAACAGGTCTAACTGAGCGGCTCCGAAATGTCTCCAAACCAGCTGGACTGTCTGGGGATGGAGTCGCTATTCTCCCAGGAGCGCAGCTCGGGACAGCTCGTCAGCTGCCCGGTTGAGCAGCCCAGGAATATGAACAGCACAAAGCGACCTCAGATGCTTCTGACTCCATAGGAGGAGGTGGCGGGCGAGTTGCGATAAGTGACGGAGGCGAGACCACCTTGACGGTCGCAGTGTTGTCCGTACGGACTAGTACGTGTTTGCCTCGTAAGCGCCCTTTGAGACGGGCCCCCGGGCAAGTTGCACTGCAACAACTCGTGAGGCATCCAGTGCAGTTTGGGCCCGTCCAAACCCCTGACAATGCAAGCCCGTTGTACGTGGCCCCCCAGTCGGTGGTGAGGCATCCGTGTAAACCACAGCATGCCTGGAGACCTGGTCTTGGGGCACTCCTGCCCAGAGAAACGCAAGTTCTGACCATGGGGTTAAGGTTTGGCGGCAGGCCGGTGTAACTTGGACCCGGAAAATGCCGCGTTGCCACGCCCACCTCGGGACCCGGCCATGGAGCCAGTGCTGCAGCGGTCTCATATGGAGCAACCCCAGCGGCGTGACTGCCGCCGTGGTTGCCATATGCCCCAGGAGCCTCTGAAATTTTTTCAGTGGGACCACCATCCTGCTCTTAACGAGTCCCCTCCATACCGGGAAAAGAGATCCTCTGCATCGGGATAGTTTGCTCTTTTCCCAGTTGACCCGAAGCCCAAATCGGCTGAGGTGTAAGAGCACCAAATTCCTGTGTTCGCACAACTGATCCTGAGACTGCGTCGTCGAGGTAGTTGAGAATGCGAACGCCCTGCTCTCTCATGGGAACAAGGGCTGCCTCCGCAACTTACGTGAAGACACGGGGCAACAGGGACAGCCCGGAGGGCAGGAACTCGTACTGATATGCTCGTCCTTCGGACGCGAACCACAGCAATGGTCTGTGGTGCGGAAGGGTCGAAACATGAAGTACGCGTCCTTCAGGTCGATCGCTGCAAACCAATCTCGGGGACGGATCCACCCGAAGATGCGTTCCTGCATCAACATCTTGAACGGTAACCAGTGAAGGGCCCGGTTCAAGACACGCAGGTCCGAAATTGGTCGTAACCCACCGCCTTTCTTGGTTACAATGAGTAGGAGCTGTTAAACCCCGTCTTCATATCGGCTGGAAGGACCGGCTCTATAGCATCCTTCGCCAAGACGACCATCGGTCGCCTTCACTGTTGTGAAGCGGATGCCACTGAACTTGGGGGGGGACACCGGGCGACTGAATCACATAGCCGAGCCTGACGGTTCGAAGGAGCCATCGAGATGGGCTAGGTAGCTCAAGCCAGGCTCCCAGACACCGCGCTAGTGGCATCAACGGAAGTACAGGTGTACCCGCAGTGGGGCAGCGTGGAAAACGCAGGGACCCGGCCCGGGCATCTCGTAGCCGGTCCGAGGCGGGGTCTGGTGTGTGACACTGACCTGCGTTCGAGCAGAGGGTGTGTGGGTAGTCCGTTGGTTCGTCCTCCCGATCCGCCCACTGCTGCTCACTGGCGAGAGAGGAGGGTGAGTGTGATACGCACTAGATCGTCCACAACCCCCCGTCCCCTCTGGGGACCCAGAAATAGAGGAATTGCTCTTTGTCAAGAATTTGGGTACCACCGACCAAGAGGTCAGTGGTGGAAAAAGCTTTGCTGGAGGCCGCAGGAGCGCTGCTCTTGTTTCGGCAGTGGCAGGGGGGCCGCCCTCGGCGACGGCAGCAGCTGCACGCCGGGGCAGGATGTACCTGATGGCCTCAGTCTGCTTTGGTCAGCGGAGAACCGCTGGGCAAGTTCTCCACCGTGTCGCCGACAGGCCGGCCTGGGACACGGGGGCGTTCAAGAATCGTGTCTTGTCTGTCTCGCGCATGTCAGCCAGCCAGAAATGGCGCTCCCGGACCACCATAGTGGACATCGCACGACCCAGAGACCGCGCCATAACCTTCGTCACTCGTGGCGCGAGGTCCGCCGCGGTGCGGAGTTCTCTGCGAACTTCCGGGTCGTGACCACCCTCGTGCAAGTCCCTCAGTGCCTTGGCCTGGTGCACTTGCAATCACGCCGTAGCGTGTAAGGCGGAGGCAGCTTCTCCACAGGTCGTGTAGGCATCGCTGGCCAGTCGAGTACCTACAGACCCGGGAGGGGAGGCACGGTTCTCCCTGCCGGTTGGAGGCGGTATTAGGACACAACTGCATCGCAACCGACCGCTCCACCGGGGGGACCCTTGTAACCCCCTAGCTGCCCCACCATCGAGGGTGGTGAGGGAGGAGAATCCAGCAAATCAGTTTCCGGCAGTAAAAAGGTGCCGTCCACGACCTGTTGAGCTCCTCATGCGGGTCTCTGCTGCCTGAAGAAAGGCACCGAGGCGGGGCGCTGAGAACCAGCGCGGACCATCCCGAGAACCAATCGTGCAACCTTGAAGGCTCGGGACACGGTGAAAGTCTTCATTCGAGCCCTACCCCGCCCACTCGCCCTACCCCTACTGCGGCCCTGGAAAGCATAGCTTATTTCTGGATCCGATTCAGGCATTGCCACCATCCCGGAGGGCGGCAGCGCAGCTGAATCTTCCTCTCCAGAAAGTTCTGGCTCACCCTCCGATGCTGCAACAGACATCCGATCGTCGGGGGGAGCCTCGGAAGAAACAGGTGGTACCCCCCGGGAGGGTCCAGCCTGCTCTTTTTGAGAGCTCCGCTGGTTTCGAAGTGCCGGCGGGCTTGGGCATCCCCTGAGGGGAATTCCTCACCGTGACCGTAAGACCAGTCCGCCCACCGCTAGAAGAAGGACTTCCCCGGCTGCCACCAGAGGGAACCCCTGATCTAGGCAGTGGCACGGGCACTCCTCCCCTTTGCAGGTAACGGAGTCTGGTCCGCATCTCCGAGATGGTCATACCCCCGCAATTGGAGCATGAGCCATCCATGAAAGCCACCTCAGCGTGCTTCATGCCTAGGCACGAGAGGCAGTGATCGTGACCATCTCCCAGCGCCAGGTAACGACCGCATCCCGAACGCCCGGGTGATACGTTGTCTATAGCAAAACCCACATCGTTTTTATAAAGACGTAACGTCAAGTTTGCAAAGCAACGTCGTCTTTAGAAAGACGCATCCGAAATTGCTCTTTTAGGGGAAAAAAGCTCTTTTAGCGTGCTGAAGCACACAGGGGAGATGTCCACCTGCAACACAAACAGGGGGTAGTGCAGCCTTATGTGTTCAACCCACTTGACACGGGAAACCACCAACGCTGAAGCGCCGTCCGCCAACACGACGAGCTCTCCAAGAGCGCGCTAAACTCGTTCAGTCTTCTTCTCTCAGTAAAGTAGTCAGGAGCAGAACGATGTGATCGCTCGGCTCCGACGCGAAAAGCTGAATATGCGTTGCACCTGCTGCCTAGTTATACTCGCTCTGTGATCAGCGGCAGCTGGATGCAAAAATCGCATGCCAATGTGCATTGGCTCAATAAGTTTACACTCCTAAATTATTGTCCCTTAAGCGAGACCCAATTTCGTTGTGTCATAAACCGCGTACGTCGAGTGAGTACCGCTGAAAGGGAACTATAAAATGAGGCATTTTCAAATAACGTATTGTGTGCCCCGGCCTATACGGTCACACTTTATTTTAAGGTCCATTTCTCACTATTAACAAACAATTAACTATGACTTTTGCCACAATAAACTCCTAATTTGCTGCTTATTAATAGTTAGTAAGGTAGTTGTGAAGTTTAGGATTAAGGGATCTAAAATATGGTCATTTAGAATAAGGCATTAATATTTGCTTTATAAGTACTAATAAACAGCCAATATGTTATTAATTGGCATGCTAATAGACAATTAGCTTATAGTGAGAATTGGTCCCTATACAAAAGTGTTACCCTTAGGCATTATTAATATTATTTAACTGGCAACCAGGCAAGTCACTTAAGAACAAGTTCTTATTTTCAACAACAGCCTGGCAGGAGAATTAAAATCTCCTGGATGCTTTATTTAAAAATATTCACATCCCTAACAAAACAAGAGTATTTTTCATAATTTTCAGGTTTTGGTAAGATGTCACTGTTTTAAATGTATTAATTACAATATTTGTTGGTCAATAGATTAGGTTTGATATTTTAACATATTTTCCTATTTGCATCCCTAACAACCTAATTTAACCTCAAACATTTTTCATTGCTTCACTAACTAGACAGCAAATTTCTAACAGGTAGTGGATGTGGGGAACAGTCTGATAATGCCAGGTATAGTGGACTGTCATGTTCATGTTAATGAACCAGGCCATACCTTCTGGGAAGGGTATTGGACTGCCACACAAGCAGCCGCTGCTGGAGGAGGCACCACAATTGTAGACATGCCTCTGTGAGTATAGACTTTCAAATTAACATTCAATAATAATGACTAAACTGACTTTTGAGTTATGAATGAAAAAAAAAAGTTACAATTATCCCAGTCTCCCCCACTCCCTTGGATACTGTTTAGAAATAATATGATTGATAAATAACATAAAACTGACACGATGATTAATTCATGGTACACAGAAACAGCATCCCACCTACTACAACTCTTAGAAACTTTCATGAGAAGCTGCGTGCTGCTACAGGACAGTGTTTTGTAGATACAGCATTTTGGGGAGGAGTCATCCCTGGAAACAAGGTACTGTACATACAGCACAAACTACAAAATACATTTCAGTTACAGCCTGTTGTTTAACCTTCTAATATTCAAATATTGTCACTCAATATTGGGAATGTACTATCTAAAGGTAGATATTAACCAAAAGGTTGAATCATGCTTTCATAACAAAGGTATTTTCTCATAAATGTATGAATTACAATCGTTGTTGGTAAACAGAATGCTTTGATATTTATCTGTTACCTTTTATATATTTTTCGCATTTTTGAATGAATCTGCTGAGTAAATGATACCATGACTCACTCCAAAAGACATCAGTTGCATTAAGATAAGTATATGACACTTCATAGAAACTAGGTCACACTACACAGATTCATACTAAATTTTGCACACTTTTTTAAAATGGTCGCAAAGTACGTACTTCTTCAAAAGAAGTATCTACTCAAAGTGTATGGGATTTCAAATGCAGCCATCAACTTGTTCTGGAATAAGACTGCATTTCTGAATAAATCAGTTGCGTAAATGATTCAATGATTTACTCCAAAAGACATCAGCTGTCTCCAAATAAGCATTCGCCATACTTCATGTGTACTGATTCAAACTGCACACATACACAATACTATATAACATACTTTTAACAGTTACAAAGTAAGTACTTATTCAAAAGAAGCAAGTACATTTACTGTAGACGCAGCTATCTACTTGTTTGCTCCTTGAATGAATCAGTGTTTTTGAATGCATCGGTTGAGTAAGTGATTCAACGATTCCCTCCTAAGGTCACTTTTCAGCAACTACTGGTGTAAAAATGTGTTGCCAAAATAACAATAAATAACATTGTTTTCTTTGTTTGTCTGCCTGCCCATCTCTTTCTGTGAGTCAACCTCAGCTGGAGCTGAGGCTGCTGGTGCAGGCTGGAGTTGCTGGATTTAAGTGCTTTCTGATTCACAGTGGAGTGGATGAGATCTGCATGCAGCTATGAAACAGCTCCAGGGCACAGGCAGCGCTCTGCTGGTAAGCCATCTCATTTTCTGCTTGCCCCAATCATTTCAATCTGATTTCATGAAACATTTCTGCCATAATGAGTATCTTATAATCAGTACCAATGGTAAAATTGTGCACAACTGTCAATGAGAAAAATGCATCTGGTCAGACATCATTTATTATTAGGCATAATTATGGAAATATAATTATGGAACTTAAATGAATGAAACCATATTTGGTTTAGTTTCATGCAGAGCGAGATGCAGCTGCTGAGAAAGGGGGTATGAGACTGATCATTTCATGTAAATTAAATTTCAATTCTACTTGAAATTATGAACATGTATTATTTTTAAAATGGAAATTCCTGCTTTACTCCTCTTACTCAGATCCACATGAATATTCCACCTTCCTGAGGTCCAGGCCTAACATTATGGAGATTGAGGCCATCCGTACCGTCACTCAGATCTGCTTACAATATCAGTATGTTATGATGAGACCATTTAGAGTGAAGTACTCAACTTTTGATTATCTAATAGCTGCTTCTGCACACTGTGGGTAGCCAATCAAAATGGGTGGTGAGAAGTCAGCATTTTCTGTTCTTATTATCAGAGTAAGATGCCACATTGTGCACCTGTCATCAGCCCAGCCTCTGGAGCTCATCAGGGCAGCAAGAAAGGCTGGAGCTCCACTGACTGTAGAGACCACCCATCACTACCTCAACCTGTGTCCAGAGAACATTCCAGCACGTGCAACTTAGTTTAAATGCTGCCCCCCGATACGAGACGCAGCCAACCTGGTATCAGCAATATGCATTACAGACAATGAAACCGATTCAAGTTGACAGAAAAAGCTGATCAACAAAAGTTGGTCTTTAACAAGTTTCAGTGTAAATTTTACAAAAATTTAATTAAGTAATTTATGTTTGTTTTTTGCTGTACTTTCAAAACCCCATCTGGATAATATCTGGATATGCAAATAATCAGATTATTGCTGTTAGTCTGAACAAGGCCTATGAAAAGAGTCAAAAAGAATGATTCATTCACAAATTGGACATCACTTATTCTCTACTAAATTCCCACAAGGTTATCATGTGTCTGTAGAATAATAGCAATATAGAACACAAGACATGTGGACTTTATTCACTTACTTATTTAATTTAATACTTTGATTATGGTGCTTTTGGATCCATTTTGAAGCTTGAAGGCTCCCCATTACTTAAAAAATTGTTCAAAATTTCAAAATTTCTCTTTTTGTGTTCCACAGAAGAAAGTCAGTCAGACAGCTTTGGAACATAATAATGACAGAATTTACATTTTGCATGAACAAGTCTCTTTTGATTGTCCTATGAACTTCCACAAACCTCAATTACAGTGCATTCTAACCATAATCTATTATAGTCAATCTATAATCAGTTTCTTTTTAGGAGCTCCTATGGTCTGCACTCAAAGCTGGTGATATTGATATGGTTGTGTCAGATCATTCACCATGCAACCTGACCTAAAGTGTTTAGACAGTGGTGATTTCACACAGGCATGGGGAGGGATCTCTTCTCTGTAGTTTGGTAGGCTGTCAATGTACTAATATGCTCATGCACTCACATGATGGCCAAAGTCCTTTGTGAGGCAAACAGTGGTCCACCAACAATTTACCAATGATGAACTAATGATGAACTAAAAAAAAAAAAAAAATTACGTTCAGGAATCAAGACAGAGTCCCAGATTGGACCCAGCTTAAAAAAAGATATACACTTGTACGAAAAAAGTATATGAACTTGCATTTAGCATGGATTTCTGCCTCAATCTGTCATAAAATTTGACCTGAACAAAAGACAAACACAGTATGATGAAAACAAGTTACACACAAACCAGGATGTTCCACAGCACTATTAGCAACATTGTTTCAACAAATGAAACCAAAGCTGTTTGCAAAAGCATCTCAACCTAACCATCATGATTTGGAGCTACTTTGCTAAATCAGGGCCTGGACTGCTAGCTATAATTGATAGAAAGCTGAAGCTCAAGTTTATCAGGACATTTTGCACGGGAATGAAAGGCCATTTGTCTTCCAGTTGAAGCTCAACAGAAGTTGGGTGATGCAACAGGACAACTACCCAAAGATCAGACGCAAATCAACAACAACAAAATGGGTTCAGCAGAAGAAAATAGGCCTTTGGATTGACGCTGAAGAATAGTGAGGAATAGTGCCGTTTTCCTCAGTAATTACAGTACTTGTGTATGTTATTGCTTCCAAAAAATGTTCACTTACTTTTTCCACCTTGAACTGTATATTTAAACTGTGAATTGTTGGCTATTATCAAATTTTATGGCCGAATGAATTTGTACAGAAATTCATGGTCTCGCAAGTTAAACGACCAAATGCAAGAGTGTCCGTCATGTATTTTGAGTAAACAAAGGCCTGAGACATGTTTCATATGGCGTTACTAAAAATTGTCATTCATCTCGCGGTTTACCAACAGGTTTATCTTTGTTCTGGACATCAGCTTCTAAAAGAGGGTTTTCATTTTGTAAGACTCTTGTGTAAAGAGCCTGCTCAACTATGTCGCCTTGACGACCAAAAAGGGAGTCTCATTCCAGGTCACGATGCAGACTTAGTCATTTGTGATCCAGAAAAAGAGTTTACGGTGAGAAAGACAGGGATTCACTCAAGCGGGTTGAGATGAGATGCTCTAAATGACTGACAGAAAAATAGAACATGTTTGTTGCTAAAATTCTGTCTTCCTCTATAAATACACTGAAAGTTTTTTGGAGTTTGCAAGTGAATGCATATCATTTCTTTTCCTAGGTGAAAAAAACAACATACATCACAAAAACAAGGTAGGTTCAATTTTACTTCGTATAACTGTTCATGTAAAAGAAATCGTTTCTTTTTCACTTTTTCTTTCTTTTTAGTTAACACCGTACCTTGGTCTTGCTCTGCGAGGGAAGGTGAAGGCCACTATAGTCCGAGGGAAGGTGGTTTACAGTCATGGCTCTTTCAGTTCTCAGCCTCTTGGGAAGCCTCTCTTTATTCAGCACAAGACACCGTCCCCTTTGTAAACTAAGCACATAAAGCACATTACATTATCTCACCTTACTCATCACTGTTAGGATGTGCTACGTTAAAAATGGTGCTGTGTGGCATGTCATTTTAGAGTACAATTTATTTAATTGATTGTGCAGTATTCAAAATGCATTGGGTAACACTTCGCACAAACACTGCAAACAAACAGTAACTACTACTACTACTAAAACTAATGCATTTCAGAATTAACCTAATGCAGGGGTGGCGAATGTCAGTCCTGGAGAGCCGCAGCCCTGCAGAGTTTTGCTTCAACCCTAATCAAACACACCTGAACAAGCTAATCAAGTTTTGAAGGGTTACTAGAAAGCTACAGGCAGGTGAGTTTTAATCAGGGTTGAAGCTGAACTCTGCAGGGCTGCGGCTCTCCAGGACCGGAGTTCGCCACCCCTGACCTAATACTTAATCTTAATGGGATAGTTTATCCAAAAAATGAAAAGTCTTTCATCATTTACTCACCCTCATGTATTTCCAAACCTGTATGACTTTCTTTCTTCTGTGGAAGGTAAAATAAGTTATTTTGAAGAAAGTTCAGTTTCAGTTCTAATTGACTTCGATTCCCATTGTATTTTTTGTCCATACAATGAATGTCAATGGGAACTGAAACATTCTTTAAAATACCCTCTTTAAGTATGCAAAATATGTCATGGAGCATTTGGAACAAGCTGATATTCTGTTTAAAATTGTTATATAATTTGTAAATGTACATAAATGTTACACATATTTTTGAGCCAATTCAAATCTCTTAGACCCCCAAAATGCAGAGTTTACACAATTGTATTTTATGCACTAAAATATGAATGTGATGAATTTTTGGACATTTTCATTCAATCATTAATATTATTTGTTAATTAATAATGGATACTGTTAACATACAATGTTGTTGATGACCAGGCTCTATTTTAAATGTAGGTTTCTTCAGGAAATAATAGAAGTAATTCATGTTTAACCCAACTTCAAAGCAAAACTGTGAATTTCAAAGTTTGCTTTAAGTTTTTAGAACTCATTTAATGGTTTACATGTAAAATACATTATCAATAAAGAATTTAGAAATTCTTTAACTGATATTTGTGGTTTACTTGTTTTTATGAGCAGACATTGTCAAAGTGTTACTCACACTAATGTCCAACTACATTTGAAATAAGCTGGATCATTTATTGTGCGTGTATATATATATACAGTGGGGAAAAAAAGTATTTAGTCAGCCACCAATTGTGCAAGTTCTCCCACTTTTCATCATAGGTATACCTCAACTATGAGAGACAAAATGAGAAAATTTTTTTCAGAAAATCACATTGTAGGATTTTTAAAGAATTTATTTGCAAATTATGGTGGAAAATAAGTATTTGGTCAATAACAAATTTTCATCTCAATACTTTGTTATATACCCTTTGTTGGCAATGACAGAGGTCAAACGTTTTCTGTAAGTCTTCACAAGGTTTTCACACACTGTTGCTGGTATTTTGGCCCATTCCTCCATGCAGATCTCCTCTAGAGCAGTAATGTTTTGGGGCTGTCGCTGGTCAACACGGATTTTCAACTCCCTCCAAGATTTTCTATGGGGTTGAGATCTGGCGACTGGCTAGGCCACTCCAGGACCTTAAAATGCTTCTTACGAATCACTTCTTTCGTTGCCCGGGCGGTGTGTTTGGGATCATTGTCATGCTGAAAGACCCAGCCACGTTTCATCTTCAATGCCCTTGCTGATGGAAGGAGGTTTTCACTCAAAATCTCACGATACATGGCCCCATTCATTCTTTCGTTTACACGGATCAGTCGTCTGGTCCCTTTGCAGAAAAACAGCCCAAAGCATGATGTTTCCACCCCCATGCTTCAGTAGGTATGGTGTTCTTTGGATGCTACTCAGCATTCTTTCTCCTCCAAACAGACAAGTTGAGTTTTTACCAAAAAGTAATATTTTTGTTTCATCTGACCATATGACATTCTCAAAATCCTCTTCTGGATCATCCAAATGCTCTCTAGCAAACTTCATACGGGCCTGGACATGTACTGGCTTAAGCAGGGTTACACGTCTGGCACTGCAGGATTTGAGCCCCTGGCGGCGCAGTGTGTTACTGATGTAGCCTTTGTTACTTTGGTCCCAGCACTCTGCAGGTCATTCACTAGGTCCCCACGTGTGGTTCTGGGATCATTTTGACCACAGTTCTTGATCATTGGGGACCCCACGGGGTGGAGATCTTGCGTTGAGCCCCATATCGAGGAGATTATCAGTGGGTCTTGTATATCTTCCAATTTTCTAATAATGCTCCCACATTTGATTTCTTCACCCAGCGGCGTACCTATTGCAGATTCAGTCTCCCCAGCCTGGTGCAGGTCTACAATTTAATTTTGTTTCTGGTGTCCTTTGACAGCTCTTTGGTCTTGCCATGGTGGAGTTTTGGCGTGTGACTGTTTGAGGTTGTGGACAGGTGTCTTTTTTACTGATAACAAGTTCAAACAGATGCCTTTAATACAGGTAATGAGTGGAGGACAGAGTAGCCTCTTAAAGAAGAAGTTACATGTCTGTGAGAGCCAGAAATCTTGCTTGTTTGTAGGTACTTATTTTACAGAGGAATTTACCACTTAATTCTTTAAAAATCCTACAATGTGATTTTCTGGATTTTTTTCTCATTTTGTCTCTCATAGTTGAGGTATACCTATGATAAATTACAGGCCTCTCTCATCTTTTTTAAGTGGGAGAACTTGCACAATTGGTGGCTCACTAAATACTTTTTTGCCCCACTGTATATATATAATATATATATATATATACACACACCAGACCCAACACACTTTGATTATTGCACTGGAAATGGTATTTCCTATTTGAACAACTTTAATATAAAATAGGAAAATTGATATGTTTGTTAATTAAACAGCTGCTGTCACTGCTCAGCTGCACTGTTCAGTATATCAGGTCTCAATGTTAACCATTGCCTCAGTCTGTCAATGTCGTGGCAGCATTATGTCCTCTCTGTCCGTTCTTCCACCGGAATGTCTGTTACAGCCTTTTCCCGTCCCCCAGCGACTTATGCTTGGACCAGGACCATCCAATGTGCCCACACGGATAGCAGCAGCCGGAGCGCAGCCCATGATGGGGCCACCTGCATGCAGAAACCATTGAGGTAATACAGTACAGTGTGTTTATTAGGTGCATACAAGGGACTACTGACTTTTTAGGTCACCATTTTTATGACGATTTACCATGTTAAATCATATTGGCTTAAAGGGATAATTCACCCAAATATTATAATTTACTCACCCTTATATTGATCAAAATGTGTACTGTAACCTGACATTCTCCTATGTTGAACTGTATTATGGGATTCATTTGTCACCAAAACAGTTTGGTAAGCAAAATTGCCCAAATCTTTTGTGTTCAACAGAAGAAAGAAAGTCACAGGTTTGGAACAACATAAGTGTGAGTAAATGATGACAGAATTTTCGTTTCCGAGTGAACTTTAAACAACTGCAACATAAGAGGCTAAAATGGCTTGAATCTAGCTAGTAACATTGTACCGGTTGAAGAAAATAAACAGTATAGTATCTTGTTAATAAGAGATTTTAAAAAGTAAATAACTTGTAGTCCTGCTACATAAATAATTGTGTCATAATCCTTATCTATGAATGAAGTGAATTCATTGTTTGCTTGTTTTACAGATTATGAATTGTTCAGATTATGAATCAGGTCAAAAGTGGCATTCAGTATGCATTTCAGACCTGAAATCGAGTGACTCTAGCTGTGAGTGGACCAGGTCATGCTGCTATGGATTGTGCCATCTTTAACTCACTGGAGCCCGGGAAGAGCGTCCTCATAGCCATCAATGGCTGGAGAGAGGGCTGCAGAGATAGCTGAGAGAATAGGTACAGATTCTGCTTTTACTAGAAAGCCTGGAATTAAGAGTCATAAAGGTGATTCAGATCATCATTAATTCATATCAAACACTCTTCACTAGGTGCCAAGATGAACACAGTTGTAACCTCTGCTGGTGGGTACTTTACAAATGAGGAAATTGAGCAGGTACAAATTATGTTTCATTTAACCATTTATAAACCATGTTTGTCTCGTTTTATAGGCATTAGATAAATACAGTGGTGTTCTTTCTCACACATGGAGAATCCTCCACAGGAGTTGTCCACCCCACAGACGGCATAGGTGACCTTTGCCACAAGTGAGACATTTCTGCTTGAAAAGAGTTGCTTCAGATTAAAATCAGCATTTTGCATATTTTTATTAATTTTTTTAGTGCTGTCAAAGGATTAATTGTGATTAATCGCATCCAAAATAAAAGTTTTTGTTTATATAATATATGTATGTGTACTGTGTATTTATTATGTATAAATACACAAAACAACTGCATGTATATATTTAAGAAAAATATGTTTATATATTAAATATATTTATATATAATATAAATATATAAATGTATATACACATGTAAATATTTTGTAAATATATACTGAATGTGTGTGTATTTATATAAACATAATAAATAAACACATATATTATGTAAACAAAAAATTTATTTTGGATGCGATTAATCATTTGAAAGCACTATTTTTACTACCTTTGTGTCCCCCTCTATGAGTGGTTATGAACGAATGAAACGCATTTGTCCGTGTTTCACTCCGTCTCGAATCGCGCTCACGGAAACCGCTTGAGAAACAGTGTCTCTTCCGCTGCAGACACTTTCAACTTTTTTTTTTGTCTCAAGCAAGAGACTGTAGGCCTATGACATTGATATTACATGATCTGACTGATTTTTACGTAGAAAGGGCGACAGCGAATGCATTAAAATAAATTAACATTCATGTTTTCATAACCACTGGCCAAATTCAAAAACGAAACTGAAATCAAATCATCTTTGAGAGCAAGGGGGCCCCCTGGTGTTTCAGGGGCCCTACGCAGCTTGCGTACTTTGCATATAGGGAGAATCGGCTCTGATGGAACTAAAACTATACAGACAACGCTAATACAACTGGATAAACAAAGTAAAATTTTCAATGAAATCTAATTCAAAATATTAACAAAAACTAATAGTATATCAGTGATACTAAAATATCATTGCAACTAACAAGCTCCAAATCATTTACATTTAAGTTACCAGAAGCCTTTTATAATCTACGTGTGTGTTATTTTATATATTTATAATTATGCATTACATAATATCACATATTTATTTAGTTTTTTTGGTCACACTTTATTTAAGGCTCAATTCTTGCCATTAACAAACCATTAGCTACAACTTTTGCCTCAATAATCACCTAATTTGCTGCTTGTTAATAGTTGGCAAGATAGTTGTTAAGTTTAGGTAGGATTAGGGATGCAGAATATGGTCTTGCAGAATATGTGCTTTATAAGTACTAATAAACAGCCAATATGTTAATAATAGGCATCGCTACTAAACAACTAGTTAATATGAATTGGTCCCTATACTAAAGTGTTATCTTTTTTTTCTGTTCTGTCATTCAGGTACACCTGTTTATTTCTGGTTGATTCAGTAACAGCATTGGGAGGTACTCCTATCTGCATAGATGAGCAAGGTATCACCACATTACATGCTCTGGCACTACAATCACTGCCTGCATGGGGACCATGATTTAAAATGTACTTGTATCACTGACAAAACAGCCAGAACATATTTAACAGGAGGACAAAACCAATCTCTTACTTCTTGGATATGAGCTGGTTGGCAAATTACTGGGGTTGTGATGACAAGCCTGTACGCGCGTAAGAACCATTCATCACATTTAAGAAGCGCTGATATAACAGCTCATTAAACACTGGAGGCCTCATTCATGTTAAGTTAGAAAACAAAGTAGTCCAAGAAGACAGAAATCAATATGCTCAGACCTCTGAAGTCAATTCTCTATCACTAAATGGTTATAGAATATTGTGCATATACTGTATGTTAAAGTTCCTCTAACTGTGCAGTTTTCACCACACTGGACCTGTTGAGAAATGTGAATTTTGTAAAAAGCACATATGTTTACCATCTATTTTATTTTTAGGGTCTTGAGAACTCACGGCACAAAGAGGTTGCAGAGTACTTCCATAAAGGCTTAGAAGAAATGGGCCTAAAACGGTTTGTGCAGGATAAGGTTGGCAGAAGAAGCCTCAAGCATCACAACAGATCTCACATATATCAAATTACTATAACTCACATTACATTTTCTGAAAACATCTTATGTCTTATAGAACGCAAGACTACCAACGGTTACCACAATAGTAGCTCCCCCAGGATATGAGTCATATGACTGGCGGGAAATCACAGGGTATATTATGAAGACCTATAACATTGAAATCTCTGGGGGTATTGGACCATCTGCTGGCATGGTGAGAAGCTATAAGTTTCAATTAATCATAAATGACAGACGTCAGGACAAAAAGCCGTTCCCATGCATTTACATTGCGTGTTAAAAAGACACAATGGTCAGTAACTGTTTTGTTTCTCTTTTTTGTTTTTTACAGGTTTTGCGTGTGGGATTGATGGGATGTAACAGCAGCAAGGCCAATGTGGATAAGGTGTTGGAGGCCTTGGCTGATGCTCTAAAACACTGTCACAAGAGCAGAGTCTGACAGCATGACACGTCATCAATAAAAAGTCCAGCATTTTGACCCTTTAACTGTGATGTTCAATTATTTTTGGTGATATCCCTCTGTGCTCCTCCTTAAACATAGGCCTACGCTATTATTAATTTAGCTGACACTTACAAATGTGTAAAAGAAAAAAAAAACAGAAGCCTACAATATTAGCAGTTATGTTACCCCAGGGAAAAGAAGTACACTCTTAACAATAAAGGTGCTTCAAGGTGTTTGGTTAACCCCTTTTTTTTTTTCCCCCAAAAAAGCTGCATCGCTTGAAGAACCATTTTTGGTTCCACAAATAACCATTCGGTCAAAGGTTCTTTAAAAAAACATCTCTTCTTTTATAATCTGAAGAACCTTCTTTCAAAGAACCATTTGTGAAACAGAAAGATTCTTCAGATATTAAAGGTTCTTTATGGAACCATTTAGAAAAAAAGTTTCTTCTGTGGCATCGTGAAGAACCTTTATTTTTAAGAGTATAACTTCGTCCTAATGTAATTAAAGTGCTCTATTTCGTGTATAATTTGTACTTAATAGACTAAAAATATTAGTGATTAATGCTTAATGATTACGATAACTTAAATCACCCCAGTGTACTCAACTGTGCTATTTTGGACACCATGAATATGAACTAAAATGCACTTTTAACATACTATCTCTGTATTAAAAAGTGTATTTAGTTACCACTTGTAGTACACTTGAACTCATCTTTCATACACTAGTACACTCAAGTGGTGACGAAATACAGAGATTTTTAAACACAGAGATACTGTAGTATGTTAACAGCGCATTTTAGTTCATACTCATGGTGTCCCAAAATAGCACAGTTGAGTATACTTAGTTGATCTTAAGAAGTACTAAAGAATAATTTTTTTAGTATATTAAGTACAAAATTATTGCGCAAAAAATAGAGCACCTTAAGTACATTATGGCAGTGTACTTTTTTTTTTAACCTGGGACATTTTTACTGAAAAACTGCTATGAAATAAACATGTTTTCCACATTTTTATCTTTGTTTTTGTTTTTTCTGAATAATCAGAAATAATGGAATCTTATAAGCAGGCATTTGTTCTATTATTTACTGTAGGCCTATATTTTCCATTTTGAAAAAAAAAAAAGGCTTTTGCCAATTGGGGGTTACAACCCAACCCAACACAACACCTTTTATTCTAAATAATTTGCATAGTGTAGCTTTAAGAACAACATTATATACATACATAACTGCCTTTAAACTAAATTGAGGCATTTAAACTAATTAAAAGGCACAAAAATGATTACAATAAATATTAGTACTTCACTACAACATTGCATAACTACATAATCTGCCTAAGCCTCATGTCTGAAGTTGATATAAATAAACATTTACAAACAACTGTGTCCTCACCGTTTTTAATCAGGGAGGCCGCATTTGTCCTTTCGCGGGCACCGTAGGAAGGATGTTACGTATGTTGTTGTTTTTAAGAAAAGTACCGCGTAAAGCGATCACGGCCTAGGAATGATTTGCTAGCCATTATCAGTATTTGCTCCCTGTTGTTCTGCCTTTTTAAACAGCGTTTTTAAGAGCCATGTCTTGCAGAAGAGGAGCTTTAATTGTCCTTGAGGGAGTAGACCGAGCCGGGAAAACTACGCAATGTCAAAAGCTCGTACATGCGTTGCAGCAGAGCGGACGAGCGGCAGAAATGATGCGATTTCCAGGTAAAATGACTTTCCTCCTCGTGTCTTAAGCTATCCCATGCTAAACCATTTTGTGAAGCCTTGCCTAGACGGACTCGGATTCGGAAATATTAAAATAATAGTGAAGTGAGGCCAAGTATGGTGACCCATACCCGGAATTTTATAACTGTCTCAAAAACCAAAACTAAAAGAAGTGAGCCGTTTTGCCTGGATCTTAACTTAATGACATAGAGAAGGCTGTGATTTGGGAGCTCACTGGGGTTTGAGACACAGCCTTAGTCCATGTTTGTATTTTTTGTACTGTAGTGTTAGGTCGTTCTTGAACGAATCTTTAATGTGACTCGGGGAGTGAGTCGTTCAGTCGCGCATGCGCAACATCCTATAGGTTCTGTACTGGAATTAAGCCTCGTCTAAATACCCACACTTGTGGTCTTAAAAACGCCAAAGCGCAGTGCCCTTAACGCACACTAAACCCACACTATCTCGAATACCGCTCCGGAGCGCTATTCGAGGCTAAGTGTATCCCATCATGCATCATGTTCTGGAAATAAATCGTGAGGCTTTTTGCAGAGATCTCGCGAGAGGTCACGGAAACCTTTCCAGTGCAAGTTAAATATTAATATAATGTTTTTACGTTTTATTGGTGCAAAGATGAATAGTGGTGATATTTATTTTGTACAACATTTGCAACTGCTTTTTATCACTTAATTAGAAGCACCACAAATTAAAATTGTCATGTTATAGGGAGTACTGAACAGACATTTAGAAGTTGACTTTAAAATGCAAAGTATTTAAAATTCAAATAAAGCTATGTAAACACTTGCATTTTTACACTACTACAAGTGTGTCCCATCAGGTAATTAAAAGTTCAACACACACTTGTGGTCTTCACACCCACTTGAAAACTTCGACCAAATACAGGAAATACGTCATATAAGTGGTCAGTGCAAGACCGCAAGTGTGGTTTTGTACAGGAATTAGTCAAGTAGTTCACCTGGTTCGAGTCGGGTTTTTCCGAGTCATTCGTTCATCACGTGACAGCCCCATAAGTTTAACCTATGCAGTCTGAGCCGGAAAGAGAATTGATTAGTTCATCTCACGAGTCTTCGGGTTTGGAGGGTCGTTTCCATTTCGTCACGTGAACGTAACCCCTTAAGCCAAAACCCAAGACTTGTCAATAAGATGTGAGCTAATCATAGGACTGAAGACCAGTGTAACAATGAAGTTGAATCTTATTCTGCTTCCTTATATCAGTTTTGTATTGTTTTTGTAGTTGATCAACGTTTGCGTTAGGGGGAGGTAACGTATTAGGGAAGTAACACTAACATTACTTATCTTTTTCTTACAATGAACGAAATTACTCGCACAAAGATTCGTTCATTTTGCTGATCGGGACTCAAATGTCCGAGTCGGTAAAATGATCCGAACCTCCCATCACTATTGTACTGTTTTTTTTAAACAGACAGAACCACTAAAATCGGTCAGCTGATCAGTTCATACCTGGAGAAGAAGAGTAATCTGGAGGATCATACTGTTCACCTGCTGTTTTCTGCAAACCGATGGGAAATGGTGTAGGTTATCTCTCCAGAGTTTATGTTGACATGAATCTAGTAAAGTGCATTATATAGGAATGGCTCATTAATTTATCATTCATTAAGTGGATCAACCCAATTATCTGTCAACCAATCAGTCCGTTTTCTTTCTTCAGGCCTCTGATGAAACAGAAGTTGGAACAAGGGATCGATCTAGTGGTGGACCGCTATGCGTTTTCTGGAGTTGCTTTCACTAGTGCCAAGCCTGTGAGTGTTACTGTTACTCCAATACAGGGAAACATATTGTACTAATTTATAAAGTATGTTCATGTACATTAATGTCATGTCACGTGACAGTAAAGACTTTTGTTAATTTTATATAAATGATCAATATAAATATTATATTGTATTAAATGCTGTTATTTTGAACTAAATATTCATCCCAAATCCGAGAAAGACACATTACTTTAGTTGTTTTCTATATGTTCAGGGCTTCTCTCTGGAGTGGTGCATGAATCCAGATATTGGACTTCCAAAACCAGACCTGGTGATGTTTTTGCAGCTCAATCCCAATATGGCAGCAAACCGTGGAGAATTTGGAATTGAACGGTATGAAACCAGCGCCTTCCAACGGACAGTGCATCAAAGATTTGAAGAGCTGATGCAAGACTCCTCAGTCAACTGGAAGGTGGTTTATTTTATTTTCTAAACCGAATTAATGTCAACTTTACGGATGTAATCTTCAAAGTAATTTAATCTTCTAGGCCTTGGCGATAAAATGGTATCGATATTTATCGACGGTACTCCATTGATAACGATAGAAAAAATGTTTGATACAGAGCATGATATAGGCAGGTGCTATGAGTGACGCAGACAGCACACACAAACACAAACACAATGCTGAATTGAGTGCTGTGCCTGCCTGTGATGAGGAGATTGTAAATTTAAAATTTTTTTATATTAGTCGAATTTAAAATAAACACATTCATTTCAATGTTAGGAGTGCGTCAGAGAGCGTCATCAGTGGCGCGTGAGATGCGGTGATGTAAGTGACGTTGTTGCATTTTAATGTTTTGTTAGTCTAGCCCACGAGATGCCCCGTTGCTGCGTTATTCATTCAAAATATTAGAGCAATATAGAAGCTCAGTGTGAAGATCTTGATTAGGTTAAAACCGAAACCTATTCACACAGAACGCATATTCAGCACATTTTTTTAGACGGACACATATGACTGCTGCACTTGCGTCTCACACAAGACATGCAAAGTTAAAACAGTTTAAACTAAAACACATCACAGATTTGTGGAGGTTTATTCCTTTTCACTACGTCTCATATGTTTTTAAATGCAATCGTGTGATCGGCGCTTTGGCTATTTGTATTAAGCTATACATAAATACATGATGCTGGTTTTGTTCATAATTTGTTATGCAATTAACAATTAAGTTTTATTTGATTTAGTTTTAGTTATTTTAGTACTTAAACTTATTTTATTAGTTACTTCCCTTGCCTTTAATGTGCTGCATTATTTTGCTCATTGCACCCTCTTGTGGCCTCAGGAGACAAGACAAAAGTTTCTTTAAGACCCATTTAATCTGCATATAAACATTAGATTTTTTTTTTTTATTTTGTGTTTGATTGTTAAAACAAAATATTTGTTGTTTGTCTCAAATTGTGTTAATTTAAAAATACAGTGGTTACATTTTCTATTGCTCTTTTTTTTTAAAAAAGGTTATAAAAAATGTGAATAATTATCGTTACCGAACGTTATGAAACATTATATCGTTGATAAATTTTTTCGCTATATCGCCCAGCCCTAATCTCTATCTTTCAATCTCTAGGTAATTGATGCTGCAAGGACCATAGAAGAGGTGCACAAAGATATTAAGCTTTTAAGTGAAGACATCATCAGTTTAGCCCAGAATCAGCCAGTTGGAGAGCTGTGGAGGTGAACGGATCACCTGAAACTTTTAATAAATACACTTTAAATGTTTTCCTTTTTTTCTGTCACTATGTGGAATAGTACAGAAAATACAGAATTAGTTTTAATTTTTTAATGATTTGATTAAATAAATATTCATAAAATAAACTTGTGTACAGAGATTTGAAACATCCAAGACAAAATCATTCTTGTATAATTACACAAGCCCATCCTACCCAATCTGCAAATGCCCAACCTTCCTTGGTTGTAATTTACAATTTCGTACAGGTCCAAAATTTCACCGACTTTCATTGGTTGAGAGTAAATGCTAAATCAAATCTGATTAGCAGGTCTCCAGACCAAAACCATAAAATGTGTTATGGCAAAGCTGTTTTTTAAGTTAAGGGGGTAAAAAGGCACCATATCACATAAAAATTAATCTATAGTGTTAAGACTCAATATGGATACACATAAATGCGACTAAATGCATACATACTGATGATCCTGAGTGCCTGTGACCATGACACCTGACCTCGGCTCACTCAGGGTGACACAGAGCAGTCAGCATAGCTGTTAAAGAAGAAAGCTGTGTGTTTGATGCAGGTGACTATGCCACAGTGGCTTTGGACGTCAATGGTATTCTTCTCGTTCCTCTGAAGAGGCTCTACCACAGAATTTCGAAAGTCTGGCAAATGCAAACATTCTTCACAAGGACAGGATTTCAAATTCTTCATCCTCAGAATCAAAGAAGCGTTCGAGCCGGTCTGACTCCGAAAAGTCTGTTAAGGAAAAATGAAATATAATGTTGTGTATTATACATGTAAGTCTCTGCAAACTCATACAATTCTGAATTTATGAACAAACACTATAAGAGATTACCTGGAGTGAGATTAAGTACATCTGCGGTAATTAGATGAGATGGCTGACTGTCTACCAATTCAAACATAGAAAGACCTCTACAGTTTGCAACCTGCATAAGGCAAAAACAGTGATCCAAAGGTACAAACACGAACTGAAGCTACTAAAAATGAAAAATTTACTTATGGCTTAAGTACCTTACGAATCTGTGCACACCAGTCATCAAAATCATCCTCTGTTTTACAGAAGAAGCCCTGATGGACAACATTTGGCATAGATGATACTGTTACTCACAGGAAATTACTTTTTGCGGTTTTTAACAATAACTTGAACAACTCAATCCCACATTTTTCCAAGACAAGTGAGTACACATTTGATAAGGAAACTAGGCAATTGATGATTTAGCACTCAAGAAACATATCTTCTTATCATAGCTGTCCTGCTTAATATTTTTGTGGCTACCATGATACATTTTGGATTGGACCGGATTCTTTGATAAATATAACAATTGTTTAAGAGAACAATTTATGTGAATTTTTTTTCACGTTTGATCAAACGAATGGAATTATGTGTATAATACATCAACATCTTTTAAGACCATTCAAACCAAAAAATTAATTTTTGTCACAATGTTAAATGTTATGTGGGATTAAAAGGGTTCATTCACTACGGGGTGAATGTAAATGATATGGAAATGAATCATTTGTGTCTTATACATAAAGCTCTACTTACAGCAGCAATGGAGGGGTCAAGCTCACAGATGTGCATTCGGCAGGGAGGGTGCTGGCAGTGGTAGGAGTCATCTGGGAACTGACTGTCTTCATTTGGGTCCACAGCTGGCTGAGTGGTATGAGGGTCTAGATAAATGAGCTCATGACCTGTAGGGTACATCAATAAGAAAAGATAATTAAGCTGTTTGAAACACAATATACTGCCATACAGCATTTAATATTTATATAATCTGTACTAAATCACAGATAAACTAACAGCAGTGGTTCAGATAAACAAAGATGTGTTTGTATTACTTTAATAATAATAGGGTCATTCCGTGTCAACTCAACCAGTGGTCCTCGGCTCAAATGTCTGATTTTGTCAATGTTTTTTCTGAGGAAAGATAAACATTTATAGTGATGAAAGCCAAAAAATTAAATGTCATGGATGAATATTTACGGAGTAATCAACTATTTTGTAGACGGTGGTCAAAATGCAATTTCACCGAGAGTTCAATGGTTAAAAAATAATTTGAAAGGATGGCAGCATCATTATATTAAAAAATGACTTCAGAAAGATGGCAGCATCATAATGTTATTTTTACACAGAGATCAGTATGTCTATTAGTAAAATCTGTTGACTTTAGCAATCTTTGTTGCATTATACAGTGCTGCTTGAAAGTTAGTGCACCCTTTACAATTTTCTATATTTCTGCATACATATGACCTAAAACATGATCTGATTTCTGCACAAGTCCTGAAATTAGACAAAGAGAACCCAAATAAACAAATGAGACAAAAATATTTTCTTGAGAAATTTATTGAGAAAAATGACCCAGTGTTACATATCTGTGCATTGCAAAAGTATGTGAATCTTTGCTTTCAGTATATAGAGTACAAATGAACGGCTAACCGAGAGATTCACCATACACTGGCCTTCCATGTCGTCCTTTCTCCCTGTCTGAGTGCCATAAATATTATTTTTCCAAAGTGTGCATGTCTGTAACTCAAGAAGTATTATAAATTTGTTTTCTTAACCTTTTAATTTGTCATCTTCATTTTTAAGGCCCTATATTGTTCGATTCCAGAGATATGGGAAGCCCATACTCCATTTTTCCCGGAAAACAAGTTGAAATGTGGACTCATCTATGTACAGCACACATTTTCACTGTTTTTTGACTATCTGAGATGAGCTCTGGCCCAGAAAACCCAGCAGCATCGCTGCATAGAATTGATGTATAGCTTTCTCTTAGAGTAACATATTCAAGTTGCATTTCTTGATGCAGCAGCAGACTGTGTTAAATGACAGTGGTTTTCTGAAGTACTCTTGAGCCCATGTGGCTATATTTAACACCGCAGCATGACGGTTTCTTATGCAATGCCATCTGAGGGCTCAAAGGTCAAGCACATTCAAGTTTCCTGCCTTGCCTTACATATACTGTGATTTCTCTGGATTCCATGAATCTTTTCACAATACTAGGCCCTTTCGCCCCGCTTTAGTTCCAGAATAAAACGTATTATGGTACTAAAGTCATGGGACGATTTTGCCGAAAACTATTCCAGTACCATTAAGGTTGCATTCGACCCGAGAGTCCGTCCTAAGAAGTGACGAAAGCCGATCGGACAGCGACATCATTGTGCGCGGAGTTCAACAACATAACAAAGAAGAAAACAACCATTAACAACCGGAGGATGGCGGACGCTTGTGAGCGGAGATGTGTTTTTGTTGGTCCGCGGGTCGACGTACTGTATACGTACAAGCGATTGAAAGACGGAAGGAGGACTAGAAATCTCCAACGACAATGGCCAGGCTACATTGCTCAAGGCCTGCCCTTCAGCGTCTGTCCATCTACGCTGTTCTCTACTTGCGACATAAGTTGAATGCTTACCAGTTACACGGCCTTAACCGCTTTGCTTGCACGCTGAGATGCCCTTTTATTACCAAACATGATTCCCTGAACGATACAATTAACCTGCTTACTTTGAACTGTTTCAAAACCGTTTAACGTGCATATTCTACAACCTTTTCACTTTTATTTTGCATCTGTCCAAACTTTTTTCGAGTGTGTTGCAGCCATCAAAAACAACAAATACATTTACGTTGGTCGGTGAAAACTTTGGAAATGTTTTCTTTGTAATTTCTTTGTAATGAAATAAAAGTTAAAGAGAATTAACAAAATCACAGATTCTTGATTTTATAGCATTTTACAAAACGTCCCAACTTTTCTGGAATTGGGGTTGTATATAGTGTGACATGTCAGATTACGAATAACCAAGATTAATAGTTAACTCTGGGTAAAGTATGAACAGAGTGAAACGTAAAATAAGATTACACAGGATCCCATTTACCTGAGGTTTAGAATTACCCAGTTTTAATTACTTCTTAAACATTACTTAAATGTTTCGACATTTGATTTACTATCAGTGATTCCCCCATGCCCCTTAGCAGAAGATACTACTTGATCTATGACTATGCTTCACATGTTATAACAATAAAAAAGAAAAAGAAAGTGTAATACTTAATCCAGGTGAGGCAAATCTTGGTTTATTGATGTGAATGTGTGAGGAGAGCAAACCCACACGTCTGTGTACCTTCCGAAGCTGTTAAAATGAACAAAATTCTTCTTCCAAATATCCCTGGAAATGATTTCAAAATCCGGAATCTATGAAAGACTCTAGAGAAGGTACTGTGCCTCAACTTTGCGACCATTTCATTGCATTTTTAGCACTCAGACATAAATGGGTCATTCCGTGTCAACTCAACCAGAGGTCTCTGGTTCAAATTTTTGATTTTGCTCATATTTTTTTCTGAAGAAAGATAAGCATGTATAGTGAAGAAAGCCAAAATATTAAATGTCATGGATGAACATTTACGGAGTAATCCACCATTTTGTAGAGGGGGGTCAAAATGGCAATTTTCACCTGAGATTCAGAGCCAAATTACAGGGGGTTAAAAATGACTTCAGAAAGATGGCAGCATCATATTGTTATTTTTACACAGAGATTGGTAGGTCTATTAGTAAAATCTGTTGACTTAAGCAATCTTTGTTGCATTATGTGCCAATGGTGACCATTAAAAAATGGGGAAAGAGCACTTTTCCAAGTTTTTTTCCCCAGAGTTTGCATGTCTGTAACTCAAGATTAAAGATATCTTAATGCCCTTTTCGATATTGGGATCTTAACAAAGTTTCCTTTTGGCATCTTTAATGTTTACGGCCCTATATTATTCAGTTCCAGAGATACTGCAATCTCAACATGGCTCCAAGAGTAAATCGTTACACATTTTCAGTGGTCACTTTGCATCAGCAGATACTTTTTTTCTTTTAAAAATTGGACGGTCTGAGCACAAATAATGTTGAAACTGGAAATGTATCTTGTTTTCCTCTATAAAAACAACCTGGCGTAGCAACAACTGTCGAGTACCCATAAATATATTTACAAAGTTGGCATGCTTGCAATGAAGTAGTATTAAAAATCTCAATAGTTATTTAAACTTATGGTTCTTAATACTTTCTTTTGTAGTCTTAATTTTTAAGGCCCTAAATGGTTCAACACCAGAGATATGGGGAGCCAAATGTGACTCAGTGACCAATTTGTTGAATTTGGCCCATTTTCAGTGTTTGAACACCAAATGTTAGTCACTTTGTATACAGCTGATACTCATTACATTTAAAATGGAATGTCTGAAGAATAAATAATGTTTACATGCGCACATTTGTTCTATGTAAGTTTTTTGATAGAGGGAAACAAGCTACCATTCTAGTTTCAACATTAACGACATTTAATATATTGGATTTCATCACCATATGTTTATTATTAAGAAAAAAACTTTAGAAAAAAATTATCAAAAATTTAAGCTGGAGAAATGACCCAATAATAGTATATTAAAAAAATTATTCAGTGCACAAAACACATTGTGATGGACAAACAATGGTTCCATGAATGTAGTCTGAGATGCACAGTCTTTCATCATGCAATATTTTTATTTGTGGTTTTAAGAATAAGGGCATGTCACACTACCTGTAAATGTTGGCATCTATGTAATTCAACTAGCTTCTACCATGTAACTAGACAAATTTGCGACAAAATACCATAGACATTGATTGGGCATGCATTATTTTGTTATGCCAATAACAAAGATATGCAAAGAGTTTACTTATTTACTTACTTTGCTATTGGAACTGACTTTTTATAGGTTTAGCTTGAAAAACTCTGCTTACCTACAAAGCCAATGAAGTAGTGAGCGCTGTTCGGCTTCCCACCTATTACTCCTAAAGACTGAGGCATCATGAAGCATTGCTGTGGATAAGACATAAGAATAAAGAAGAACAGTCAGCAAACTTGAATAGGTGATCATTAAAGCAATAATAGATGAAGAATTAGTATCTTACTCAGACTTACTGTCTGATCTTAACAGCTGAGTGTTTTATCTATTCATACGACAGATAATGTTATAGATTTACCTTGAGTGGTTCAAAATAGGCTTCGTTTATGTCACTGAGGCCCAGTCTTAGAGGAATCAGCAGAACAAGGGGTTTCCACAGAGCCGTTTCCTCTTCTGCCAGAGCGCAAGCCCCTTCTAGATCACCATTCATTTCCCGAGGCTCTTCAGAAGCCGCACATGCACCCCTGTCAAAGTCCAGCCACGGCATACACAACCTCTCTACAAACAGCCAAGAAAAAACATTAAGTCATTTACTCTAACAACCTTCAAAGAAAAAAACAACAACTATGCAGCCTGTAAAATAGTTTTCACAATTTACGGTCTCAAAATGTATAATATCTTACGACACTTTTGCCCAGTGCATGTTTACCTGTGCAGCTATAATTGAGCTACCGCAGGTTTTGCATAGTTGAGCTAAAGTTAACATCTCTCTGTGCAAGTACCAATGACACAATGTGTAATCAAATATTTGAAAGATTAAATACACTTAGTACGTCACTTTTGTCTTTTGAAACAAGCACAGCACACAATGTCAAGCTGAGCTACTATTACATTATCTACGTCTGACTATATAAAAACCGAACTGGCATGATTTCAGTTAGATTAAAGTGTTTAAAAATTAAGAAATTATTGTTTTGTTCCTATTGAAAAAAAAAACACTTTAAGTAGATGCCATTGATAATGATATCCATGGGCCAATGGTCTTTGAGCTGTTGTATAAAAAGGATTTTTGGAAGGGGTTACAAATAAAGCTTATATATAAAAATGTCATTAGAAGATGCTACAAAGACGTAAAAGACCTTGTGCTATCATTAAACTTAAATTTTTTACCTCTAACTCGACTATGCAATTTGATGTGCTTTTAAGCCGCAGGCACTGGAAATCTCCTTAACATTGATGAATACTGCATAACACCTGGAGATTTTGGATGAAAACCTACTCCCTTTTGCCAAAAACTATAAACGGAGGACATTTTAGTAGGACAAGAACCCAACACACACTTCCAGAATAACACTGAAGTGGCTTAAAACGAAGAAATTGATGCCCTTGAGTGGCTTAGTCAGAGTCTTAACCTCAATCACATTGCACAACTCTGAAAGGAGGAACTGCTTCACTTTTAGTGGTTTTGCAAGGAGGAATGTGCTAATCATGTTCCATCACATTGTGCAAACTTAAAAAACGACCTAAGCCTGAGAGCTGTAATATCTCTGAATGTGGTTCAACCAAGTACTAAAGAAAGGGGATAAATACTTGCTGATTAATTAACATTTTAAAATGAACTTTTTCACTTCTGCAATAAACAAAAGATGCTATTTTGAGGAATGCTGAATTTCCATCTTAAGGACAATTTAGACAAAACATTTAGCAAAATATTTTCTTTTATGTTCCACGATACAAAGAAAGGCAGGTTTGGAACGAAATGAGGGTGAGTAAATAATGACAGAATAAATTTTTTGAGTGAACTATACTTTTAAATATACTGGCTAATTTCATCATGCTATTTTGGCTACTATTAAGAGTAATATATAGTCAGCTAAAATCCATTCCTAGAATTCCACAAATTCTAGAGCCCGACCGATATGGGTTTTTTGGGGGCTGATGCCGATACCGATATTGCGGAGTAAAAAAAAGACTGGTACCGATATATCGTCCGATATTCTTTAGGTGTAGGCTATATTATAGTACAGTATAAAAAAAGTTCACTTCCCATTCGTGTCTCCAAACGTTTGACTGGTACTGTATATAGAATACAGTATATAGTCTACATCAGCGGTGGCGAACTCCGGTCCTGGAGAGCCGCAGCCCTGCAGAGTTCAGCTCTAACCCTAATTAAAACTCACCTGCCTGTAGCCTTAGTAATCCTGAAGACATTGTTTAGCTTGTTCAGGTGTGTTTGATTAGGGTTGAAGCAAAACTCTGCAGGGCTGCGGCTCGCCAGGACCGACGTTCGCCACCCCTGGTCTACATGAACAGAATATATATACATTAACACATTATTTGCAATGATAACTCCAATATGGTGATCAAACACTTATAATGATGTGACAAACATAGGCCTATGTAGTGGAGGCAGGGTATTTAACAATTTAACAAACTTTATTATTCAAAAGGAGTCTGACATCAGTGCACTTAACAGTAAACTTCCCTTCACTTATTATAAATAACAACACAAATAGAACAAAATATATATAAATTGAATTACGAAATTAAACAAGGTAACTGTGTAGGGCAAGCATGCTACTGCCAAACCAACAGGGGCAGGTTTATGCAGGAAGCACAGCTTTTACAAATGTAAACATCTAAAATGAATAATAATAATGAATAATAATTTTTCACAAATTCTGTTTTGTGTATTTTCTGGTAATCAAATGAACCAGAACATTTGTGTTTAAATCGTCTTTTTGCAGTTTAATATTCACAGACATTCTACATATACATACATACACACACACATATATATATATATCTATATATATATATACACATATACATATACATATATCCATATCATATATACATATACATAACCGTGGGTACTGAAGGTATTCAGACCCCCTTAAAATTTTCACTTTTAACAATATTGCAGCCATTTGCTAAAATCTTTTGTTAATTTTTTTTCCTCATTAATTTAAACACAGCACCCCATATTGACAGATAAACACAGAATTGTTGACATTTTTGCAGATTTTCTAAAAAAGAAAAACTGAATATCACATGGTCCTAAGTATTCAGACCCTTGCTGTGACACTCATATATTTAACTCAGGAGCTGTCCATTTTTCTTATCATCCTTGAGATGGTTCTACACCTCATTTGAGTCCAGCTGTGTTTGATTATACTGATTGTACTTGATTAGGAAAGCCACACACCTGACTATAAGACCTTACAGCTCACAGTGCATGTCACGAGCAAATTAGAATTATGAGGTCAAAGGAACTGCCTGAAGAGGTCAGAGACAGAATTGTGGCCAGGCACAGGTCTGGCCAAGGTTACAAAAAAATTTCTGCTGCACTTAAGGTTCCTAAGAGCACAGTGGTCTCCATAATCCTTAAATGGAAGACGTTTGGGGCGACCAGAACCCTTCCTAGGGCTGGCTGTCCGGCCAAACTGAGCTATCAGGGGGGGAAGAGCCTTGGTGAGAGAGGTAAATAAGAACCCAAAGATCACTGTGGCTGAGCTCCAAAGATGTAGTCGGGAGATGGGAGAAAGTTGTAGATAGTTTACCATCACTGCAGCCCTCCACCAGTTTGGGCTTTATGGCAGAGTGGCCCGACGGAAGCCTCTCCTCAGTGCAAGACAAATGAAAGCCCACATGGAGGAACTTCCCAAGGATTGGGTTGGGGGGGGTGAGAAATAAGATTCTCTGGCTGTGATACCAAGATAGAACTTTGTGGCCTAATTCTAAGCGGTCTGTGTTGAGACAACCAGTCACGCTCATGTCACCTGTCCAATACCGTCCAACCGTGAAGCATGGTGGTGCATCATCATGGCTGTGGGGGTGTTTTTTTCAGCTGCAGGGACAGTACGACTGGTTGCAATCGAGGGAAAGATGAATGCGGCAAGTACAGGGATATCCTGGACGAAACCTTCTCCAGAGTGCTCAGGACCTCAGACTGGGCTGAAGGTTTACCTTTCAACAAGACAATGACCCTAAGCACACCGCTAAAATAACGAAGGAGTGGCTTCACAACAACTCTGTGACTGTTCTTGAATGGCCCACCAGAGCCCTGACTTAAACCCAATTGAGCATCTCTGGAGAGACCAAAAAATGGCTGTCCACCAATGTTTACCATCCAACCTGACAGAACTGGAGAGGATCTGCAAGGAGGAATGGCAGAGGATCCCCATATCCAGGTGTGAAAAAATTGTTGCATCTTTCCCAAAAAGACTCGTGTCTGTATTAGATCAAAAGGGTGCTTCTTCTAAATACTGAGCAAGGGGTCTGAATACTTAGGTCCATGTGATATTTCATTTTTTCTTTTTTTAATAAATCTGCAAAATGTCAACAATGCTGTGTTTTTCTGTCAATATAGGGTGCTCTGTGTACATTAATGAGGAAAAAAAAATCACTTAAATGATTTTAGCAAATGGCCCGGCTTGTCCAATATAACAAAGAGTGAAAAATTTAAGGGGGTCTGAATACTTTCCGTACCCACTGTATACATACATACACAATTATATATACACACCCACTGTATATATGCAGTGGGGAAAAAAGTATTTAGTCAGCCACAAATTGTTCAAGTTCTCCCACTTAAAAAGATTAGAGAGGCCTGTAATTTTCATCATAGATATACCTCAACTATGAGAGACCAAAATGAGAAAAGAAAATCCTACAATGTGATTTTCTGGATTTTTTTAAGAATTTATTTGCAAATTATGGTGGAAAATAAGTATTTGGTCAATAACACAATTTCATCTTAATACTTTGTTATATACCCTTTGTTGCAATGACAGAGGTCAAACGTTTTCTGTAAGTCTTCACAAGGTTTTTCACACACTGTTGCTGGTATTTTGGCCCATTCCTCCATGCAGATCTCCTCTAGAGCAGTAATGTTTTGGGGCTGTCGCTGGGCAACACGGATTTTCAACTCCCTCCAAAGATTTTCTATGGGGTTGAGATCTGGAGACTGGCTTGGCCACTCCAGGACCTTGAAATGCTTTTTACGAAGCCACTCCTTCGTTGCCCGTGTGGTGTGTTTGGGATCATTGTCATGTTGAAAGACCCAGCCATGTTTCATCTTCTATGCCCTTGCTGATGGAAGGAGGTTTCACTCAAAATCTCACGATACATTGCCCCATTCATTCTTTCATTTACACGGATCAGTCGTCCTGGTCCCTTTGCAGAAAAACAGCCCCAAAGCATGATGTTTCCACCCCCATGCTTCACAGTAGGTATGGTGTTCTTTGGATGCAACTCAGCATTCTTTCTCCTCCATACACGACAAGTTGAGTTTTTACCAAAAGTTCTATTTTGGTTTCATCTGACCATATGACATTGTCCCAATCCTCTTCTGGATAATGCTCTCTAGCAAACTTCAGACGGTCCTGGACATGTACTGGCTTAAGCAGGGGACATGTCTGGCACTGCAGGATTTGAGTCCCTGGCGTCGCAGTGTGTTACTGATGGTAGCCTTTGTGACTTTGGTCCCAGCTCTCTGCAGGTCATTCACTAGGTCCCCCCGTGTGGTTCTGGGATTTTTGCTCACAGTTCTTGTGATAATTTTGACCCCACGGGGTGAGATCTTGCGTGGAGCCCCAGTTCGAGGGAGATTATCATTGGTCTTGTATGTCTTCCATTTTCTACTAATTGCTCCCACAGTTGATTTCTTCACACCAAGCCGCTTACCTATTGCAGATTCAGTCTTCCCAGCCTGGTGCATGTCTACAATTTTGGTTCTGGTGTCCTTTGACAGCTCTTTGGTCTTTGCCATGGTGGAGTTTGGAGTGTGACTGGAGTTTTTTTTTTAGGTTTGGACGGTGTCTTTTTAATACTGTAACTAGTTCAACAGATGCCATTTTTAATACAGGTAACCATTGGAGGACAGAGGAGCCTCTTAAAGAATTTGTTTCAGGTCTGTGAGAGCCAGAAATCTTGCTTGTTTGTTGGTGACCAAATACTTATTTTACCGAGTTTTTTTACCAATTAATTCTTTAAAAATCCTAAAATTTGATTTTCTGGATTTTTTTTTTTCTCTTTTTGTCTCTCATCGTTGAGGTATACCTATGATGAACATTACAGGCCTCTCTCATCTATTTAAGTGGGAGAACTTGCACAATTGGTGGCTGCCTAAATACTTTTTTCCCCACTGTATATACACATATAATATATATATCTATTTATGATGACCTGTTTTTTTTATTTATTCAGCAAAATAAGACAACTTCCACGTTATACATTAATTTCGTTTTATGACTGATCCGCAATCGTCCATCTTTTCTGCATCGTCGTCGAAATCATATTCGGCCCTACTAATGTAGCCTAACTTGAATAGTATAGCCCTCAGTGTTGGGCCGAGTAAAAGACGTGGCCGCGGCACTCGCATTTTTTATCTTACTTAGCCTTGTCTCTCCAACTAGGTGACAACGAGCATTATCACATTCAGGCAGACTCAAGCCACCCACGCACTGCCGTCTATTAGCTGCAGAAGTACTACCTTTTCACTCTGTCTACGTTACTGCCTGTACTTACACCCTATGGCTGACATTCCGTGTCTGCCGCCTGCAACAGGACGCGACAACGCGACCATTGAAATCCTTTTGAACTTTTGTCAGCACGTTCATAAATAGAAAAGAAAAAACGAGACCTCAGTTTACTGCTCCAGTGTAGACAACATCACTGATTTATAAGGGGTTTCTATTCACACCGACGCGATGGCCGCAATACAATAGCATTCTATTTGTTATCTTGGTCGTGCTGCGGCGATTGATGTGACCGATGTGAAAGCATGAGTTCTGGGCACGCGGGTGCCGGTATGAACACCTCATTTTACTGAAGTGAAGGCCGCGATAGCTTTCGTAGCCATAACACAGATTTAAAATGATAGTTCACCCAAAAATTAAAATTCTCTCGTCATTTACTCGTTCCAAACCTGTATGAGTTGCTTTTTATGTTGAACACAAAAGAAGACATTTTTGAAGATGCTGGTAATCAAACAGTTGGTGGTTGCCATTGACTTTCATAGTATTTTTTTTCCTACTATGGAGGTCAATGGCAACCAGCAACTGTTTGATTACCTGCAATCTTCAAAAGTTCTTATTTTGTGTTCAACATAAGAAAATACTCATACAGGTTTGGAACGACATGAGGGGAAGTAAATTATGACAATTTTCATTTCTGATAAACTATCCTTCATCTCCGCCGACACGTTCCGTGGTGCGCAGATCAGCTCTAGTCTCTTAACGTCACTAAATCTGCTGTTAAAAATGAGCCATCCATTCATCATATCATCATGCCAACTAAGAATTAGGATCATTGAAATGTGATGATCAAATATAGGTGCGGATAGGTGACAGGCGGATAATTTGAAGCAGCGGTCTCAGGTGAAGTTTGAGCTCATCCGCGCATACACTACACTGACCTGGGTCGCCAGTAGAAAACAACGGAGCGTGCTCTGCTGGACAAACTAAGTAATTACACCATTCCGAAGCATTTAATCTGCATTATGTGTTCTGTAAAAAAAACAATTTTCATATAGGCGGCCTATCCACCGATACCGATATATCGGCGGCAGGCTCATATCGGCCGATAATATCGGCTAAACGATATATCGCTCAGGCTCTAACAAATTCCCCTCTAAATTGGTGTCGAAAAAGCAAACGCAAATGTCTGCAGATTCCATCTAAGCCTACTAAAGAGGCACTATGAAAGAAAACTCACTGATTTCCTCTATGACCACAGTATTGTCCATAGCTACATGAACTGCCAGTCGGCTCCTGGAGTCAAAAACTGCCAGTTTCCTAAGTGGGCACAAAGTGTAGTTGATTTTATGCAAAGACAGTACAGCAAAAGTAGTTTGTTTGAGGTTTACTGAGCTTTAATAATATATTCCGGTTATATTATGTACTAATAATCACAAAAAGCAAAGGATAATGGTGATTTTTTTTAAATAATAATAAGTATTTAATTTGACTTGGCCAACTTACTTGAGTACCTGTGCCACTGTATTTGGACCATACCACTGGCCTATAGACTTGCCCTCACCAACACCCATTTGAGCTGAGGAAAACAACAAGCAATGTCAATGCAGTAACTTACCCATCAAAAGAGTAACTTTAACACTATTCCTATAATATGCAAGCAGCACGTAGATGAGGAGTAGTACCTATTTGATGGATGGAATAATAGTTGTCCTTCTTGTCAATGAAGGCATTGAGAATGCTGATATATTCTGCTCTCTGCCGCTGACCTGGACTCCATATCCAGTCTAATAAAAATACAACCATCTCAGACAACAGCAGACACCATAATCACCAACCTCGTAACACAGGTTTCTTACCTCTACCTAAGTGCATGCAGATCAAGGCCTGCCCAAGAATCATCTGTCCACATCGAAGCATGCAGCCCCAGCCGGTGTCTGAAGTGGGCCCAGTGCCACCTGTAACATCACATCCATTACCATCCATTACCACAAACCATCTGTAAAACTAAACAGACTATCCAGATGAATAATTAAATGCAGTCCTTGGACAGTGAGATCAAGATTGAGGACTCTGACTCTCACCAATTGGCTGGAAGTTCTTTCTGTACGTGAACCACAAACGTGAGGTGACGTCTGCCAGAATCTCATCCTTCTCTGGGGCACAAAGAACTTCATGAAACAAGAGACAAACACGACAGCACAAGACCTTCGATGTCTCCAATCAATTTCCTTACCTGTTAGAGCGCTGAACTGCTTTCCCAAAATCCAGACAGGCTCAGAGGTCTCTGGGAAATCTTCGATCTCTCCATAGCGCAATGAGTCGTATGTGAGAGTAGCTGTTGAAAGAAAAGCCAAAGACCAACTGGAAGTTCAATACCTTACAGACCATCAGAAACATTAAAAAGAGCCTTTGATACGAGTGAAAAAAAAGATATTGTTTTGAACATCTTTTCAGTTTGTTTGTTTTTTAGTAGGCTTAGCCATCTATCTGTCATTAACTTTTTTTTTTTACTTATAATCATTCCAATATTTTTTTTTCCAACAATGCATTTTGAGAGAGATGCACATCTGTCCAATGCAATTAAAGACATACAACACAAAGCATTAATTTATCTAAGCTAATTTATGTTACTTATTTACTTATGTAAACATTTCAAGATTTATAAGGTAATCCTTTATTGTGAACAAATATGAATTAATAATTACTAAAACTCTATTTATAAATTAACCTTAACCTAAATAGTAATTTATAATTTATTGTTTACACCTAATCCATTAACAAATTCAACTTTATTTGAAAGTGGTACCTGATTTTTTTACTACCAATTTTACTGCGTTTATACCGCTGTGTATGTATAACTTCACGTTGTCCCAACTTATATAAGTTTCACTCTTTTTAATACGGCTACAAAATTGTTCATTCTAATGGATGTCATGCACCAAAGGGTTAAAGACATGACACTGTGTAGAAGTTATTGACAAACAGATTATTAGAGTATGCAGAAATTGATAACAAACGACATGGACAAGCTCCCTAAAGCGTTTACAGCTGAACGGTATCATACTCCTGATGTCCACAATGCTCAAGGGTAGACAGCTGACTAGACTGAAACACAGCCAAATACAGCCTAACAGTTTTGACGGAAGCCAGTAGCATTTTGGTGCAATGACATCTAGAAGAAATACTGTGTCCATCCCTCATCTGACAGCAGACTGCTCTGTTTCACTGTCCAGTTGGAAGCAGTTGGGACGTCTATGTACCATATTTAACGACAAATTCCCAAACCGTAGAAGCAGCCTCTCCGATAACAGGCGCGTACTTGGTTGACGATAGAAGAATTTTGCTTTTTAACAATTTCATGACATCCGGACAGATGACCAAAATGTAAAAGGAATTGTTTTCCTGCGATTTTCTTACCTGCATCCATCCCGACAGTGATTCAGCCTATCTTGTTTGTTGAGTGTTCCTCATACTGCCCTGACCAATAGGAAAGCACTTCCTCATTGGTCATCATGCGTCATTACTGTGATAACCAATCAGAGCAATTAAATGAATTTGGTGTTTTTTTGGCCAATAGAATTTCTCCAAAGGCGGGATATGTTGTTGTCTGGGAAGTGGCTGTAAATTTTTATTGATCCTTTCATTGACCGAAATTGAACGGATTCCACCTTGTTTGTCTTTGATTATTTCACTCAATATCTGACAGCAAGTGCAGCAGAAATTATGTGACTGGACGCGGACGTCATCCCGCGTGTGTGTGTTCATTGTTTATTATTAAAGCTCATAAACATTATACATGTTATTCAAAAGCACTTGTGCAATGGGAAAAAAAATGTTTTCCTATACCTTCTATTGATAAAATATGGTCAGCAAGTAACAATTTTTTTCAAACTGATTTTTTTGCCAAATAAGTTTAAAGAAGACATCTCTCACCTCAAAGATCTTTTGGTAATTCTCAATCTGAAACTCTCACACATGTATTCTGTAACTGATATTCTAATGACTTTTGGAAGCAGGTATCGATTTTTGAAACATTCTACTAAGTAATTAAAATAGACGAATATGTGATCCTCTTTTTGGACTGTAATACTGGCTTCAATATAATTAATAACACATTAAGGGTAATTCTTCTTGGGAAGTTTAGCTGAAGTAATATAAAGCTGAAGTCAATTACGCCCTCCTTTAGGTTTTTCTGTAAATATCTTAAAATACTTTATGGCTCATTGAATTGTATGTTCTTTGAAAATTAAAAAAACAAAAGATTATATATACACAGTATATATATATATACAGTGGTGTGAAAAAGTGTTGGCCCCTTCCTGATTTCTTATTTTTTTGCATGTTTGTCAAACTTAAAAGATTCAGATCATCAAACAAATTTAAATATTACACCCACAGATAACGCAAGTAAATACAAAATGCAGTTTTTTAAATGATGATTTAATTTATTAAGATTAAAAAGCTGTCCAAACCTACGTGGCCTTAAGTGAAAAAATGAATTGCCCCCTCCTGTTAAATCATGAAAGAACTGTGATTAACCACATTATTTTATAAAGCTGAGTTAAATTTCACTAGCCACACCCAGGCCTGATTACTGCCAGACCTGTTGAATCAAGAAATCACTTAAATAGAACCTGTCTGACAAAGTGAAGCATGCTTAAAGAGCAACACATCATGCCGGGATCTAAAAAAATTCAAGAACAGATGAGAATCAAAACAGTTGACATGTATCAGTCTGGAAAGGATTATAAAGCCATTTCTAAGTCTTTGGGACTCCAGTGAACCACGGTCAGAGCCATTATCCACAAATGAGAAAACTTGGAACAATGGTGAACCTTCCCAGGAGTTGCCGGCCAACCAAAATTACTCCAAGAGCACAACGACGACTCATCCAAGAGGTCATAAAAGAACCCAGAACAACATCTAAAGAACTGCAGGCCTCACTTGCCTCAGTTAAGGTCAGTGTTCATGATTCAACAATAAGAAAGAGACTGGGCAAAAACGGCATCCATGGGAGAGTTCCAAGGCAAAAAAAAGCCACTGCTGACCAAAAAGAACACAAAGGCTCGTCTCTCATTTGCCAAAAAATATCTTGATTATCCCCAAGACTTTTGGGCAAATATTCTGTGGAATGATGAGACAAAAGTTGAACTTTTGGAAGGTGTGTGTCCCATTAATTCTGGCGTAAAAGTAACACTGCATTTCATAAAAAGAACATCATACCAACAGTCAAACATGGTGGTGGTATTGTGATGGTCTGGGGCTGCTTTGCAGATTCAGGACCCGGACGACTTGCCATAATTGACGGAACAATGAATTATGCACTCTATCAGAAAATCCTGAAGGAGAATGTAAGGCCATCAGTTTGTGACCTCAAGCTCAAGCGCACTTGGGTTATGTAGCAGGACAATGATCCCAAACACACCAGCAAGTCCACCTCTGAATGGCTCAAGAAAAACTAAATTAAGGTTTTGGGGCGGCCAAATCAAAGTCCGGACTTAAATCCAACTGAGATGCTTAAACAGTCCATTCATGCTCGAAAAACCCTCCAATGTGGCTGAATTAAAAAAAATCTGCAAAGAAGAGTGGGCCAAAATTACTCCACAGCGATGTGAAAGACTCATTGCAGTTATCGCAAGCGCTTGATTGCAGTTGTTGCTGCAAAGCGTGCAAACTAGTTATTAGATTTAGGGGGCAATTACTTTTTCCACGTAGGGCCAGGCAGGTTTGGACCGCTTTTCCCTTAATAAAATAAATAATCATCACCGAGACCTCCACAAACTGCATGTTGTATTACTTGCGGTTATCTTTGTGTAATATTTAAATAGTTGTTGATGATCTGATCTTTTAAGCGTCCCAAAATATGCAAAAAAATTTACAAAAAGGAAGGGGGCCCAAAACTTTTACACCACGGATGATGTATACAGAAAAAAACAAAAAAATGGGGGAAAAAAGATTTAGTCAGCACCAATTGTGCAAGTTAGCCCACTTAAAAAGATGGAGAGGCACTGTAATGTGTCATCATGTTTATTACCTCAACTATGAGAGACAAAATGAGAATCACAGTAAATCACATTGTAGGATTTTTAAAGACTTTATTTGCAAATTATGGTGGAAAAGAAGTATTTGGTCAATAACACAATTTCATCTCAATACTTTGTTATATACCCTTTGTTGGCACTGACAGAGGTCAAACGTTTTCTGTAAGTCTTCACCAGGTTTTCACACACTGTTGCTGGTATATTGGCCCATTCCTCCATGCAGATCTCATCTAGAGCAGTAATGTTTTGGGGCTGACGCTGGGCAACCGGATTTTCAACTCCCTCCAAAGATTTTCTATGGGGTGAGATCTGGAGACTGGCTAGGCCACAACAGGACCTTGAAATGCTTCTTACGAAAACACTCCTTCGTTGCCCGGGCGGTGTGATTGGGATCATTGTCATGCTGAAAGACACAGCCACGTTTCATCTTCAATGCCCTTGCTGATGGAAGGGGTTTTCACTCAAAATCTCACGATACATGGCCTCATTCATTTTTTCGTTTACACGGATCAGTCGTCCTGGTACCTTTGCATAAAAACAGCCCCAAAGCATGATATTTTCACCCCCATACTTCACAGTAGGTATGTGTTCTTTGGATGCAACTCAGCATTCTTTCTCCTCCAAACACGACAAGTTGAGTTTTTACCAAAAAGTTCATTTTGGTTTCATCTGACCATATGAAATTCTCCCAATCCTCTGCTGGATCATCCAAATGCTCTCTAGCACACTTCAGACGGGCCTGGACATGTACTGGCTTAAGCAGGGGGACACGTCTGGCACTGCAGGAATTGAGTCCCTGGCGGCGCAGTGTGTTACTGATGGTACTTTGTTACTTTGGTCCCAGCTCTCTGCAGGTCATTCACTTGGTCCCCCCGTGTGGTTCTGGGATTTCTGGGTGAGATCTTGCGTGGAGCCCCAGCTCGAGGGAGATTATCAGTGGTCTTGTAAGTCTTCCATTTTCTAATAATTGCTCCCACAGTTGATTTCTTCACACCCAGCTGCTTACCTATTGCAGATTCAGTCTTCCCAGCCTGGTGCAGGTCTACAATTTTGTTTCTGGTGTCCTTTGACAGCTATTTAATCTTGGCCATGGTGGAGTTTGGAGTGTGAATGTTTGAGGTTGTGGACAGGTGTCTTTTATACTGATAACGAGTTCAAACAGATGCATTAATACAGGTTAACGAGTGGAGGACAGAGGAGCCTCTTAAAGAAGAAGTTACAGGTCTGTGAGAGCCAGAAATCTTGCTTGTTTGTAGGTGACCAAATACTTATTTTACCGAGGAATTTACCAATTAATTCTTTTAAAAGCCTACAATGTGATTTTCTGGATTTTTTTCTCATTTTTTCTCTCATAGTTGAGGTATACCTATGATGAAAATTACAGGCCTCTCTCATCTTTTTAAGTGGGAGAACTTGCACAATTGGTGGCTGACTAAATACTTTTTTGCCCCACTGTATATATATAGACAGTAACAGATCGCAATGATAAACATTTATAATTAAAAAGGTGGATTAAATGCATTACAAATTCAGTCTAATGAAAACCTATCACGTAATGGAGAATCAATCGCTTAATTTTAAATACCATCCTCATCACAACACTTGTCTTTGCGCTTTGTCTTGAGATAACTACAGTTTTAAACAATAGGCACCTGTAGTTCCATTTAAAACCACTAGGTGTCAATGACTTATCGCAAATTGGAAATAACGCAGAAAGTTGAATTATAAATGGATAGTCAGGTTGAGTTACTTAGCCATTCAGAAAATATGCTGGATCATATTCCGAAATATTTGCTCTAACATTTATCTTAATGAACACAGACTATCATACTCTTTCATGTCTGCCAATAGCTATGGTTGTATGTAAAAAAAACACTCATTTGCATTACTATGCTTTGTTTATAGGCCTACTCAATAAGCCACTCATTTCTGTTGTTCTCAAAGTCCGAGTTTCTTTGCCTGGTTCAGGGTAAATGAAACCACATGTTAAGAGTGATCACCATGGTAACAATATCTCTAACTATGCTATCTGATCTAAACTGCATCCTCCCACTCGCTTTCCACCAATTACACTAATGTTGTGTAGAGTTATCAGCCTGAAGGCTTTATTACGTTAATGGTTTTTTCAACCCGGAGTAAAGCAGAGTAAATACATTTTTGGGGGGGAAAAACCCCAAAAAAGTATATTTTTATTTTGCATACATTCAGTGTAGCATACACAACAATGTGTAGTTTTCAACATAATTTTTTATAAACTGAACTATACAAGAGAACAAAATAATGAAACAAAATTATAAAACACCAAGTTTTAAGTTATTATACTGATGGCTCCATGATATCTTACAGTTGTTCAAGGTGGCACCAACAACGCCAAATATAAGATTTGGGTAAAATATTACACAGGGGGGGGGACAGGGACAAAGAAGAGAGAGACCACACTATGAAAAACTAATTGACAGGTTCCGACATGAAATATAGCATGAACTGAAATGCCATATTTTCAAATGTTCATATCTATTTTTCATTATTAGTCAACCAAAATCTACTTTCTTCTCACTCTCCCACAGTCATTTGCATACAGTAGTATGGAGTTTTTCCTTGGGAAATACAATAATATAATCCTGATATTGATCTCCATTTCACATAGATCTGTTTTCCCATGAACTCCTGGTCATTTTTCATACTGCATTGTGGATATCTGCATTTTGAGATCATCAAAACCACTTGAGACAGGGAAAAATTTAATAATAATCAGAGAAACTTTCTGATTAGACAACGTTGGTCTAGGCAGCACTGGTCCAAGTACATGAACATTGTATTTCACACGCAAATACAAAGGTCACGACAGCTTCCTCTCAGCTGTGTCCCATCGGCCATGGTATTTTGCATATCAACATTAGGTTCAATAAAATCGGTAACAGCAAAAAATGCCTAGAGTGCAAGAGGCCAGGTTAAACACTTAAAGCCTTAAAGATAACGGTGCATCTTGGAGCGCAAGAATATCCTTTAAAGGAAAAGTGCAAACTTTGTGCAAGTGTAAACACATCAAGAGCAGTGAAAGGCTTAAGCAGTGACTAGAAACCCCTTCTGCCAGTTTTGGAAGAGTCCAGCTGTCCGTCACTTGTGTGTGCTGCTCTTTATTTTTCTCTCAGCAGGTAGAAGACCACGGCCTTGAGGTAGTGACCGCAGGCACAGGCAGCTGCCACCAGCCAATGAGAACGGAAACTGGGATCTGTATTGACTACACACTTTGTGATGTCCGCCTGTAAGAGAACAAAGAAAATAATTAAATATCATAATCAACATACTCAATAGAGCTGAAAAAAAAAACTATTAAAAATGCAACATTCAGATATGGAGTTTGGCATTTCAATTTGTTTTACGTTTTTTTTCTGAGTTCATCTGGCATCAACAAAAGGAAAAGGAACTGCAGTTTGCACTGAAGTATATGCCTTTTAGGCCAAAGCCAACATTCAGTAGTCTAAACATTATACATTTCAGCATGCAGCATTACCAGGTTGGCCAAATACAAAGTTCTGGCATGAAACTCTAGATGGCGCAGTCCGATAGCTCAATCTGACCCTGGCGACATCATTGTCATATGGCAGCTGATTGGTTCTCTCCTGTATAGGTAGCCAATGAGATTACTGATTAATATTCATATTCAGCCAGGTATTCAATACCTGATTTTTGTTTGCTGTAGCAATTTTGCAGCGCACAGAAACCCTCCACCTTCCCCAGCTCCACTTGTATAGATCTGCTACGAGGTGATTCATGTATGCTATATGGGGGTTATTCATATGTGCTATAAGTGCAGCAGCAGTATTTCTTCCATGCTCACAGCAGCATGTTGTGGATGCGGCAGCAGCGTAGCAGATCTATTCCGTCAAGACCAAATACATTAACATTATCATGTACATTACCATGCCAATCCCTCCGAGAGTTGTCATGACAGAAATGTTATTAAAGTTCCAAATTAGCTGAATACACATTAAGATGATTCAAGTTCAGTTTGTTTGGATTTGGCAAACTTTAAAAAAATTTTAAGAAGCAAATTTACCCACACAAAAGAGATAATATAATATTATGCTTACCAAGGCTGCATTTATTTGATCACAAATACAGTAGAAACAGAAATATTGTGAAATATTACAATTTAAAGTAACTGTTTTCAATTTAAATGCCATTCTGAGATAGAAACGCTGATTTTTTTCAGCAGCCTTTATTCCATTTGTCAGTGTTATATAATCACTCAAATATGCTGATTTGATGCTCAAGAAACATTTCTTCTTTTGATTATGAATAGACAAATTGTTTTGCTGCCTAATAATTGAGAAAACAATTCTTTTTTTTTTTAAGTTCAGAAGAAACATTTATTTGAAATACATTTGTGACATTTTACATGCCTTTACCGTCACTTTTGATAAATTTTTTGCATCTTTGTTAAAGTATCAATAAAAAAAAAAAAAGGCCAAACAGAAGATACTTGCACAACGATGATAATTTTTAAAGCCTGGCTATAATTTAAGATGTGAAAAAGAAATTCAAATCAAGGGGCAACTTTACTGAAGGCAATGAGAGATGGGGACATCCCTTAATTAGGAATTGCAATTAAAAATAAATTTGACTCCGTGGTGTTTTTGTGTATCTGTGTGTGTGTGTGTGAATAGGCCCTTCATTCAGCTCCCAGGGCAATCCCACAGAGCAAAACACGCAGAATGGCACGTAGACACGACTACCCACATACTCACATCAACAACATGGAAAATACCATCTACCAGTCTCTGCTTTATACTATACAGACTTTCGTTTAGTGCTCCTGATGATAAAGTCCTTGTTTTCAGGTTGAGTTCAGTCTGTGGGTGTGCCCAAAACCACAGTTGCAAAATCAGGACACTCCCAAAAGGAAAACACCTTGAAAAATGTTGAGAATGATTTCACCTGAAGCAACCATTACGACTTTCACTTACCCAATTAACCCATTAACCCTTTTTTCATGCTGTGCCTCCACCAATAATTTGAAATTTGATCCTTTATATGTTCTGAATGTGTTCACTCTTCTAAATAAGTGACAGAACATCAAACGTGTTGACCTAGATAATCATACCTAGATAACAGTGTTCTAACTACTCCTAAGAATAATTTCTTATATTACAAATTTTTTAACATCATTACTCACATTAAGATTTTTTTTACAAGTTTGAAATAATTAAGATTTTTTTTAAAGAAGTCTAAAAATAAAGAGAATACCATAAAAACACAACAATAATATTGTGAAATTGTATTACATTAATAAGAGTTTATTACATAAACAACTACTTTCTATTGTAATACATTACATTCTAAAATGTAATTAATTCCTGTGATAGCAAACCTGTATTTATGTGTCACATGATCCTTAAGAAATCATTTTAATATGATGATTTGGTGCTCAAGAAACATTTCTTATTGTTATCAATGTTGAAAATTGTTTTGCTGCTTAATATTTTTGTGAAAACTGTGAAACTTTTGAATGGTAATGCAGGTAAGTAAAAAAAGAAAGCGGCAAAAACCGGTTTCAATATTGATAATAAGAACCATTTTTAATCATTGAGAACCAATAACAATTTTAAACAATTTAGCACCAAATCAACATATTCGAATGATTTCTGAAGGATCATGTGACATTGAAGACTGGAGTAGAGTAATGGTGCTGAACATAGCCTGCCGTCACAGGAAAATACATTACAGTTTAACACATATCCACATAGAAAAGTTATTTTGAATTGTAATAATGTTTCACAATATTACTGTAATTTTAATCAAATAACTGCAGCCTTGGTAAGAATAACAGACATCTTTAAAAAAGTCTTATTCCAGTATTCCAAACTTCTAAGTTATTATATGGCATTTTAATATGATAAATTAATTTATTTACCCCAGAAATGTTTTCATATGCGCCAAAACTATTGATTGATTGATTGAAAAAGGTTATAACCTACAAAGTCACAAAAGCAGGTGTAGAAAGTTGGAAAGTTGTTGCATATGGGCCCACTGTAAATGCAGGCAGCTTGTGATGACTCTGGCACAGTGCCATGTTGAATCTGCCTGAACGGAGACAGTCTAATGAGCACAGACACTGCAGACATGCCCTGCCAAAACAGCCACACATACAGTACCAGCACAGCTCCTCATTCAACAGGATCGCTGAACTGTGCTGTCTTTCAGAGAGATTGATCAGATTCCCACCCATAAGCTGCATGAACACTGCACGTTCTGTCTAAATACTGGACAAAGACTGGAATGGAAGAAGTCTGGGTTCTTTCTGAGCCTTAGCTCAGATCTATAAACACACAGCACAATGGTACTTTCAGTTAAACAAAAAAAAAAAAAAAAGGTGTAACCCAAAATGCACGATTTGTCATCATTTTATAAGGTCCCAAGGGCCGGGGGGGGGGGCCTAGTGTTGTTCCAAACCTGTATGACAATCTGTCTTCTGCTGAACACAAAAGAAGGTATTGCAACCAGTTTTGGTGACCACTTTATGGACACAAAAAAGAAGAAGTTCTAACGGGGTTCATATGAGCAATTAAATTTTTACTTTCTCTTTGGAGTGTTACAAGCTCTTGGTGCATAAAGAAGATCTGTAAAGTTGCAGAGACTAAAGTCTCAAATCCAAAGACATATTCTTTATAAAAGTTAAGAGTCAGCCATTCCTACCTAAAATGGCTCGTTCTAACACTACCCCACATGTGGCAAGATTTGCGTAACGCTGCTCAAATGTTCACGCAAAGAAAGAAAGGTGTAACTTTTATTCTCTTTGTAGTATTGTTGTTGCCGCCGCCATGCCATGAAGATGCTGTGTTTCGCTGTGAAAGTGAAACTACTGTTTGGTCTTCCAAAAGAGGAAGATATCACGGCTTAGTCATGCCTAGAGCTTGATTCCGTGTGGTCGCTTGCATTGGAATAGACATCAACTTCACGCGTGGAGCGCGGAGGCGGCTTTCAACCGTGACGAGCGGGAGGCAAGCCAGGGATAGTAACATGGGGTTGCCGCAAGCCAGACGGAAGCAGTTGAATCCGCCGGCCGCACCGTCTCAAGCACGTGCGTCGCTTCACTCAGCCGCCGGCTCTCCGCGCACTCAAGCCGACCGGTGTGTGACGCTTTTTTTTTGTGAAAGCGAAACTACTTTGTTTTTGGCTTTCCAAAAATGGACATGACTAGAACTCAGTGGTTAAGTTGTATTTACAAACACTGTTCCAGAACAGTTCAACCCAAATATAAGATGTGTGCATCACATTTTATGGAGAACTGGTTCCTGATCCTGGGAAAGTAGACTACAATCCCATGTTTTTTATATTTAAAGAGTTTGCCACTGATGATTCAAACGCGAGTTGTGAGCAGTGTAGAGTAGGGCTTGTTGTTGTTTGTCATTTCTCCGATCACAAAGGCAGACATAGTTTTATGTTTAGTGGGGCGATGCAATCGAAACGTGTAAAAATAAGGCAGTAAGCATTATCATCCGTAATTTGTCCCCACTGATGCAAACAAATGTCGTTGTAATGGTTAAGGTTTTGTCTCTCGCTCGGACCTGACGGGAGCGCAGTATGGTAGGGAGGCTGTAACATTTCTGTCACACGCATTAAGGATTCACCACAATATCACAACGCACTGGATGGCTGGCCAATAAGAGCACACCTCGCTTTTCAGACCGATGACGATTTGTAAAAATCGACACGTTTAAGAAAGGCTAGGCATAGAAGAGAAACAATAAGAAAGTATGTGGAAAAATAATGTGTTTTTATTGAACTTAAACCGCATAAAACACATTCAATACCACCAAATAAGTTTTTTAGCGAATCATATTGACCCCTTAAAAATTTTCACCAGGCTGACTCCAGTCTTCAGTGTCAAATATCCTTCAGAAATCATTTTATATGATGATTGACAAAGCATGTAAAAAAAAAATATATATATATATATATATAAGTAATTGCCAATTATTTTCCACAGTGAAAACATAAGGTGTGATTATTAAAAAACAATATTCCACAAAACAAAAAAAAAAAAACACGGCAAAAATACATAACACTACAGCTGAAGTCCTCTTTAGTCGTTTTAAATCCTGCAATACTGAGATGCAATATCGCAAGGGTGTTGTAAGAGAGAGAAGCACAGCATGATAGAAAAAAACAAGGAAAGCTAGTGGCAGGTGTGGTACAACGAACGAGCGGTCTGCTAAACATAAGCCACACGGAATGGGCAGATTAGGAAAAAAAACAGAAAAAAAAAAATCGACTGCTAATTGCTATAACTGACCAATCATAATCAAGTATTATGTTTGGGCCAGAAGCATGATAAAAGCAGACTTTTTTGTTAATGAATTGTTCTGATTAATGGATTTATTGCTTACCCAGCCTCCTCTCCTCTTTAACCATGACACAAGGCTTTTGCGAACAAACTCGCCCATGCAGTCGACAATGGTGTGCACCATCGCTGGATGCCCATGCCGAACACAGTCCACAGCTAGAGCTCCGGCCACAGCATACAGAGACACAATCTTCCCCCATGTTACACCTGTAGAGAGACATATAATCCGAGATATAATCCGACTGACTGTCTGTCCTTGTCCACGGACATTTATTCAGAACGCATTTAAAATGCTGCATTGCAAGATCATGTGCTGTTAAATCTCTCGTGTTGCCTGTTTTGTTTGACACAAGCAAAGAGGTAAAGTGTTCCAACTAATGCATTTCAAGCTTAATCAAATCATTTATTTCCACTGACAGTATATACTGTACAATATGTGTGTGTACTGGTGGAAGTGTGTATGAAAATCATAACCAGATGAGTCATGAAAATTCCTGATAATCCCTCCCTATTTCTTACAGAACGTTATTATTGTTATATAACTGCCAGGCAGGCCATCAGCTGGTGTGTCAGCCAGAAAGACACAAGCAACTTTTTTTTTTTTTTAGCAGAACAAATTCACGTTTGACTTGACGACAATCTCAATATACAGTATATGTGATTCAATGTGGCTATAACATGTTCAGTGCATTTAACAGCGTAATGACTTCAATAGCAGTTGAAAAGGTACAAATGCTTTGCTTTCCCTCCATCATAAATGCATTAGGGTCATGGGTCTGAATTTAATGAAAAGGCTAAAGTACTAGCATGTTTCGTTTAACAAGTGGGCATTATGATTTATTAGAGCTAATGTGATCAATGGACTCCTAGATACACTACTCTAACCTTTAAACTTTTCAGCCTGGGATGAAACAAAATGTGATAAAGCTGCAAACCCCCATCTGGGAACATCAAATAGCCAGACATAAACACATCAACCCAGGAACCTAATCTGAGACTAGCAAAGACAGGAAACACAAAGGCAAAAGGAAACCATATTGAGGCATATGAGAGATAAAAGCTGGTTTGAAGTTCAAGATAAAAAAGAAACATTCCCTCCCTCTGTCTCTTGTAAGAACGGAACATCAAGTTACACAATTTAGAGGGAATATTTTACAGTTTACAGCAAACTGTTTCAAATCAAATGAAGACATGTATTAAATAAATGTAGATGCACATTGGCACTCAAAATACTGGTCTATTACTTTCCTTTTGTGCAATAATAGAACCATCTGTCTATGCAGAAGCACTGTCATTGCCAAAAAAACAAAAACAAAAAAAGTCTGGATTTTCCTGCATGCAGTTAGGATCTTGCATCTCTGTTGTGACAGTTAGATTTAATGTTAAATAGAAAACAAATTTAATTAAGAAATCTGTAAGGAAAGTTTGCAAGTCTTGAAGAGTCTAACATGTGACATTTAAAAAAAAAAAAAAGCTTTTGAAAAAAATAATAAATAATAAATTTCTTTTCAAAATGCTATGCATAACACCTTTTTATGCATAAAATTGCACCATTATTTATTTTAAATGATCTTAGAAATAGTAAAACGGAACAGAAATGATCACCGAATTAAAAAAACAAAAGTGAACGTACATATATTTTAAATATATTTTATATATAATTTGAAAATATGTATTACAATATACGTATAACGCATAGTGTGAAAACATCAAAATAAATCTTCATTTCTATATAGTTGCACAGCCATATGAAAAAGTGCAGAGTCACATGAAAAATGCTCACTCAGAGGGTAAAAAAAATAAATGAATAACATAAAATCAATTAAGTGAACACCAGTGACCAGTTGCACTGCTTCAGGACAGGTATGTGTACAGACAGGAGGTACAAGGGTGTCACCGGGTCCAGAGAGGAATCTTTGTTGTCCTGCTTTGACTGACATGAGCAATTATGCTTTATTACTTAAAAAAAAACAAAGAATATTTTCCTGGACACATGAGGTGAACATGTTACAGCACATCTAAAGAGCTGCTCAGGTTGAAAAACAGACCACATTTTACTAAACTCTAAATCTGGGTGGTCAAATAAGGGTTGAAGTTATATGAACTAAGCTGATTCCCAAGGGCTTGTACTAAATAAGTGATGAACAGTATGCAGCAAAGGGAATGAAAACTTCCATGGTGCCCAGACACTGTTTACCTTCAAGAAAAATCCATATTTTATGGTGCTGAGAGTTCTCTAGTCAAGCACAGCACCGGTTCTCTGTGTGAATATATAAGTGTCAGAATGGATCTGTTTATCTATCAAGAGTGTACAAGGCCCCTAAAGGGATAGTTCAGCCAAAAATTAACCTCAATCTCCGTTATTCCAAACCTTGGGCTGGACGATATGGCCAAAATTTATATCACAATATTTTTCTTAATTTCGGTCGATACGATATAATCCGATATCGATATGAACACTATTAAAAAAAAACTCATAAAAACTGCAAAGAACACCCACAACAGATGTCTGTACCTACAAACTTATAAAAAATTAATTTGCCAACTCTATGAAACCTACTCCTACAAAACGATCTAAGTTTATAAAATACTTAAAGGTATTTAGCACATACAAACAAGAAATGGGGAAATCAATGCCCAAAATAAACTCAGAATCTCCTTATTAATATAATATTGTTTACTTTACACTATAGGCTACACACTACCTGTCAAAAGTTTGCAACAATTATGATTTTTTTTGTTTTTGAAAGAAGTTTTTTATGCTCACCAAGCCTGCATTTATTGATCCAAAGTACAGCAAAAACAATTTAAATATTTTTACTATTTAAAATAACAGTTTTCTATTTGAAAATATAATTTATTCCTGTGATTTTAAAGCAGAGCTTTAGCATCACTTCAGCGTCACATGATCCTTCAGAATCATTCTAATATTCGGATTTGCTGCTCAAGAAACATTTCATTATGATGTTGAAAACAGCGGAGTAGATTTTTTTAGGTTTCTTTGATGAATAGAAAGTTCAAAAAAACAGCATTTCTGAAATAGAAATATTTTGTAACAATATAAATGTCTTTATCATCACTTTTGATCAATTTAAAACATCCTTGCTAAATGAAAGTAATAATTTCTAATATAAATTTTAAAAAGAGCTTTTAAATGGTATAGTGTATAATGTTACAAAAGCTTTTCATTTATGATAAATGCTGATCTTTGGATCTTTTATTCATCAAAGAATCCTGAAAAAATTTACTCAACTGTTTAAATACTGCTTAATCACAAATCAGCCATGTTAAAATGATTGCTGAAGGCTCATGTGACACCTGAAGATGGAGTAGGCCTAATGATGCTGACAAGGGGCTTGATCACATTGAAAATTACATTTTAAAATATATCACAGAGAAAGCAGTTATTTAAATAGTAACCTATTTTCAAAATGGACGTGTGGGCATTTTTGGATTAAAGAAATGCAGGCTGGTGAGCAGAAGAGAATTCTTTAAGAAACATTAAAATCTTGCAGTTCAAAAACCTTTGACTGGTAGAGTAGGCTGATTATTCTTATAGATTGAAACGTGCATTAACCATTAACGAGTATGAAACATGCTCCGAGTTTCTTCAGAAAACAAAAAAATAGAGCAAAACAAAAGCATGTTGCTGGAAATGGGTTTATTATTGAAAATGCGAATAGCTTGTCTGCCAGCGGGAGGCGCTGTGAGAGCGGTGGAACTAAAGGTTTCTCCAGTAACGGCTGTAAACAAATCAGCTCCGCTTTTTTTGTCCAAATGAACGTACTTTCAGATAAACAGGCCATCTAACCTATTTGAATGACAGTCGGTTCCTTCAGAGATACATTTATATAAAACACCCGCGACATGTTTTGATTTTGAAATGTGCATTGCTCATGTTTATTCAACGAAGTCAAAACGCCACAAATAAATCAATGTATGGAAACACTGGTAATGTATATCGAAATATCGGAAATGTGGTTAAAAATCATATCACCATTATTGAAAAAAAATATATCGCGATACATATTGATATTGATATTGAATTATTGTCCAGCCTTACAAACCTGTATAACTTTATTCTATGGAACAAAGAAGATATTTTAGCAAATGTTTCAGTTTCTTTTCCATTCATTGGAAGTCAATGACAACCAATACTGTTTGGTTACCAACATTTGTCAAAATATCTTCTTTTGTGCTCTCACAGGTATGGAACACCATGAGAGAATGTTCATTTTTCGGTGTACTATGCCTTTAAGGAAATGTGGACAACATCTCTGAAACCAGATGCACCGACCAGTTTACCTAAAGAGTTTTCTGTACTAAATGTATTTTAAGACAAAGCATTGACTAACCTGTAGAGAAGATTTCTGCAGCAACGGCCAAAAAGGCATCAGAGACTATACTCTCAGATGCAATTGTGATGTTGAGCTGTCTTGCTACATTGCGGTACACATTGGGTCGCAGGTACTCCAGCTCATCACCTAGGAGACAGAGAGATAAATCAGTTTTTATTTTCCCTTGGCTCAAACGATCGGTTTTCTCATCATAGAAAGAACCTGTCAAGAGTCGTATTGAATAAAACCACTAATTCAGGGAAGCTTGACACAATGACAGTGCATAATTACTGTAATCTAACCTTAAAACCTGCTATTAAGTGGTTAATAGCATTGTTTGTATCTTTTCATCATTCTTTCATATGAGAAGCCAATTATATTGCTGCTGTTACAGTGCGGAAAAAAAAAGTAGGTAGTCAGGCACCAATTGTGCAAGTTCTCCCACTTAAAAAGTTGAGAGAGGCCTGTAATTTTCATCATGGGTATACCTCAAATATGAGAGACAAAATGAGCAAAAAAAATCCAGAAAGAAAAATCACAGGCTAGGATTTTTAAAGAATTTTATTTGCAAATTATGGTGGAAAATAAGGATTTGGTCAATAACAAAATTTCATCTCAATACTTGTTATATACCCTTTGTTGGCAATGACAGAGGTCAAACGTTTTCTGTAAGTCTTCACAAGGTTTTCACACACTGTTGCTGGTATTTTGGCCCATTCCTCCATGCAGATCTCCTCTAGAGCAGCAATATTTTGGGGCTGTCGCTGGGCAACACGGATTTTCAACTCCCTCCAAAGATTTCTATGGGGTTGAGATCTGGAGACTGGCTAGGCCATTCCAGGACCTTGAAATGCTTCTTACGAAGCAACTCCTTCGTTGCCCGGGCGGTGTGTTTGGGATCATGTCATGCTGAAAGACCCAGCCACGTTTCATCTTCAATGCCCTTGATGATGGAAGGAGGTTTTCACTCAAAATCTCACGATACATGGCCCCATTCATTCTTTCGTTTACACGGATCAGTCGTCCTGGCCCCTTTGCAGAAAAACAGCCCCAAAGCATGATGTTTCCACCCCCATGCTTCACAGTAGGATGGTGTTCTTTGGATGCAACTCAGCATTCTTTCCCCTCCAAACACGACAAGTTGAGTTTTTAACCAAAAAAGTTCTTTTTTGGTTTCATCTGACCATATGACATTATCCCAATCCTCTTCTGGATCATCCAATGCTCTCTAGCAAACTTCAGACGGGCCTGGACAGGTACTGGCTTAAGCAGGGGGACACGTATGGCACTGCAGGATTTGAGTCCCTGGCGGGCAGTGTGTTACTGATGGTAGCCTTTGTTACTTTTGGTCCCAGCTCTCTGCAGGTCATTCACTAGGTCCCCCCGTGTGGTTCTGGGATTTTTGCTCACAGTTCTTGTGATCATTTTGACCCCACGGGGTGAGATCTTGCGTGGAGCCCCAGATCGAGGTAGATTATCAGTGGTCTTGTGTCTTCCATTTTCTAATAATTGCTCCCACAGTTGATTTTTCACACCAAGCTGCTTACCTATTGCAAATTCAGTCTTCCCAGCCTGGTGCAGGTCTACAAATTTGTTTCTGGTGTCCTTTGACAGCTCTTTGGTCTTGGCCATGGTGGAGTTTGGAGTGTGACTGTTTGAGGTTGTGGACAGGTGTCTTTTATACTGATAACAAGTTCAAACAGATGCCATTAATACAGGTAACGAGTGGAGGACAGAGGAGCCTCTTAAAGAAGAAGTTACAGGTCTGTGAGAGCCAGAAATCTTGCTTGTTTGTAGGTGACCAAATACTTATTTTACCGAGGAAATTAACAATTAATTCTTTAAAAAATCATACAATGGGATTTTCTGGATTTTTTTCTCATTTTGTCTCTCCTCGTTGAGGTATACCTATGATGAAACTTTACAGGCCTCTCTCATCTTTTTAAGTGGGAGAACTTGCACAATTGGTGGCTGACTAAATACTTTTTTGCCCCACTGTATATTGCAACGTCCTGATGATGAAACTGTCTGTTAAAGAAATAGTTCACCCAAAATGAAGATTTGCAGAAAATTACATTACTTGCTCACCAATGGATACTCTACAGTGAATGGGTGCCGTCAGAATGAGAGTACAAACAGCTGATAAAAACATCACAATCCAAAAGTAATCCACACGACCATCAATTAACATCTTTTGAAGCAAAAAGCTGCTAGTTTTTAAGAAACAAATCCATCATTAATGCATCTTAATTTTAACCCAAGTGATGTAATATAATAAAAATCTGTTCCAATGAACAGAAACAAACTAATCTACAACTTGGATGGCCTGAGGGTGAGTGAATATCCCTAAATTTTAATTTTTGGTTGAACTACTCCTTTAAATAAGTCTTCAGCTATGTTTTCATCTATGTCTCACCGACCATCCATTTTATGTCAGTGATTCAGGTGGGTGAGGTGTCTATGCAAGGAGTAGCTACATGTCTTTCAGGACAATACAGGTTAAATGTGGGTGGGAAACTCTCAATCATTCTTGTGATAATGATCTGCATGTCTGCATGCTTTGTCCACAAAAAGCAGCTCCCCCCAGTTACACAGCCGTCTCAAAATAAAATTGATGTGCTTTTCCCTTTAAGGAGAAAACAGGTTCTTACAAATGAGAGTCACTCAGATGACAGTCACTTGGTATACGTTTAGGCAACTTGTAGTGTGTCTGATCAACAGATGATGGGAGTTTAAATGTCATCAATAGTCATTGCATCCAATCTCGTGAAAGGGCTCAGAATGTCCAACGGCATGAAAGGTAGAAAGAAAGGAATGTGGAAGATAGCTCAACATGGTACAAAAGGCAAAGTACTTTACAGTGGGTGAGACACAGACGAACCTTGCAAGAGTGTTGTAAAATATTACGCAACCGTATGGTTTGGCTTTGAGGAAGCTAAGAAACGTGTTTATTTTCATTTCTGAAAGTTCACAGAACATTCATGAATACCTCGTTTTTTTTCCATTTATTTTGGTATGAACCAGACAAGCACAGCTCAAGAAAGAATGACGGTTTAGCTTGGTCTTAAAATAGATCCATAATATAACCACAATTCAGACAGATAGGCTACTGTAGATAAAAAACAAAACAAGTTTATACAGTCTGTTGAGCTTTACTTTTTGTATTAATATATAGATATAATATATATTTGTTATGGTATATATATATATATAATTATATATTATATATATTAAACCATGAGCAATCCCCAATCATTAATCCTAAAGTACACATGTGAAACATCAGAGTCTACCCAACCACAGAAGAACTGAAGACACCTCAGCCAGTGCTCCGGATCCAGGCTCTGGTTTAGACCATCCGATTCCAGCCCGATGGAGTCTGGAGTGAATGTAATCCCTGCACAAGACTTTAGACTGAGACACGAGCTCCTTATCCGTGGGAGAGCGATCAAACACCTCCATGACTTCAGCCGCAAACACCGAGGAGCGGCGCAACATCTCCATGCCCTTCATGAGTGGAGATCACTTACAATCAGCTGACAACCTCCACCTTTATCGCCGTGTATGGAAGTGTTTCTTCTCCACCCTCTTGTTTCCAAAGTCTGATAGCGCCTTAAACGATCTGCAGAAAGAAGAAAACCCGCGTGTTTTAGCCTACTATATAGAGAAGACTCGCTCTCACTTTCTGTTGGAATGAACGTGAACCTGATAAAAGAGCAGAATCAGTGATCGATTACATTTGCTGTTTCTGGAAAGTCATTTAAATCCTCAGAAAGTCTCGAGTATCGACATTTTTAATGACAGCGAATTGTTCTCTCTGCAGATTTGTGAGGTGCAGTCTGCGAGATGAAGCTGCTGTCAGGAAGCAGTGCTGTGTGGATGAGCTGCACACATGAAGTCTCCTTCTATGGAAAGCTCTCCGTTAAGGCGGAGATAACCTGTTATGGCTTTAATAGTCCGCCTTTCTAGAAGAGCTAGTGTTTAGAAGATTTGATTAATCAAAGAACAAACACCTATCTATCTATCTATCTATCTATGGAGCTGGGTAACTGATTACATTTAATCTGGATTATGTAATCAGATTCCAAAATTTAAGTACTTGTAATTAGATTAAATTGCATTTTAAAATAACCTTGTAATCAGACTACAGCAGGGCCGGAGTGGGACTCATTTTCAGCCCTGGAGTTTCATGCCTTATAGACCGGCGCACTTTAGTTCATGACTGACTATTAAAATAATGTAATTAAAACCTCAGTAGATATAAAATTGCAAATCATTTAGGTGCAAACACGTTCCTCTACATGCCCTTGTCTATTTCATGGTATTTTTTCTGACACGAGTAGTCATTTATTTGAATCAGACATTGGAAAAATAACGGGACATAAATTGTAATTTTTTAAAGGAAATTGAGCAAAAAAACAAGGGACACTCAAAATATTTGTACGTACCATAATTTATGCTGCCTGCAGTTAAAAAGTTACCAGGAAAAAAACAAACCATTTGTTTTATTAACCTATTGATGTTGATTATTCTAGCAAATAATTTAATGTCATACAAAAATGTTCATCGCTCTGAGTAAATGTAGCCTACCAGTATAGAATGTGAACGACAAGTGTGTTAGTTGAAATTAGGAGGTGAAATACGGTGAGATACATACAAATGGAATGAAAATTTTGAAAGCATAACGGAACGTATATGAAAGGTCAGTCAATAAAGCATTTTTTAAACAGTGGCATTTATTGCAACCATAGCCTATGCATAAATGAAAATGCATATTTTCAATAACAAGAAAATTTTGAGAGGGTGGGCTGTTTGTGCATAATCTGGCAGAGGGGGCCAGAATTCGGCACGACACGGTCTGTTGTTTTGGGCGCCGGTGTGTCAGTAAACTAGGTTGAAACATGTCTGTCACCTGCCTGAACTCAAAGCAGCCGAAGTCTGTACCCCTGCCAGTTATGCATCCCCTCGCTTTTTCTTTTTCTTCTTCCTTGAAATCGCTATCTGATTGCCTAATCCAAACCCCACCCCTAATCCTAACCCCTCCCCACACCTACTCCTAAACCTACCAATACTAGGGGATGCATCCGGGCCTGGACTACAGTTACTTTTTTATTGATTACATATTATTCAATAGCAATAATTTATTGATTCTCCCTAATTCCTCTTTTTTATCTTTGAAATTTTCCTTTCTAAAATAAGCCTAACCCTTATACTAGGCTACACTCAAAAAGTCCTTCCAGGTTTGTGGACATCACAGAAAGAACAGCATAGTTAGGTGTCTAGACAGCATTTGACCACGGGATTTACAAAACTCATTTTAGGGTAAGAAAAAGGTTGGGTTTTTCAAAAATCCAATCCATCAGCCATCCGTCCATCTGTCTATCTATCTATCATTGTAGGTCAACCTCATTGTCATTTTAAGTATGGAAATTGCAAAACGTTGCCATCCAAACTATAATTTGATACAAAATACAGTAGATGCTTTTTTTTCTTTTTTTTTTTTAATCCAATGTGCTTTTTGCCAGCCACAAACTCACTAAAGGCCTATTTTCTTGTAACAAGGACAGTTTTGTGTATAAAATGTTTGTAAAAGTTATTTTAATGTGCATACAGTAGTTCAGTAGTTGTTGAACAAAAAAAAGGGTCATGTTACTCCAGTCCCACCCACCATCTTTGATAGAGTTGTTTTGCAAGTCTCGACTGTTTTTGCTCTAAGCGTGTCAGTTAGAATTCATTAGAGCCACCCACCCAGCCGAAACAACGGCTTTCCCAAAGAAACATATGAAACCAAGATTTGTTTTGACATGTCAAGTAAATCCTTGTAAGCAGGAATATGCAAAACATATCAAGTTTCCAATGTTGAATAACCGATTCAGTGATGGAGTATAACAAAAAGGCTTATTCAAGCACAATACAGTGAACTTCCTTAAATACAGAGACAGAAAAGAACAAAAAGTAGAACAAGATCAACCAGGCAGTTCTGTTCAACACAGGAACATAATGAGTTGAAAGCTGAAGCGTATCTCAGTGGCACACAATGATACAGTTCCTTTTTTCTGACCACATTTGAGGCTTCCTCTGTATCCCAATTTAAAAACTAAAATATTCTAAGGCCTATTAAAAATAGCTTGTGACAGTTTATCTTGTTAAAACACAACTGAATACAGACAGATATGGAGGCCAGTGTTAGGCTACTGCTGCTATAGTTTACATTTCATTCATTTCCAGTGAATAATGAGACACTGTAGAGACCAGTAATCTTCAGTAAGTTGTAACACACCACACTTCTGAGGAATAATGCTTAAGTATTCTGCAGAAACTCTACATGCCTCTGCATGCCCATCGCGTGACTTCTCATCGGTTACGTTCCTTCTTCATGTCTGGCTTTTTATAATCAAAACAGAGATAGGATTAGAGACAAAAATAAAATCTTGTCAGTTTACAAATCAGCAATTACTTTGAACCCTGAAATAAATAAATGTATCCTGGCTTTGGACAATATTTTTGTACAATACTGCTCCCTACAGGTAAAAGAAGGAACAACAAAATCCTTTCCTTAGTACACTATTTTTACAAGAACATCCATAACCGATTGTGATCTGGAAATATATGAAATCTTTAAACTGAAAATAAATGAACAGGAAAACAGACTCAGAATCATAAAAAAAGATTATATCAATGTAATCTTGCTGTGAGGTGAAAATGCCTCCTGTTTGACAGTAAAAGAGGATTAAGGCAGAATTTTGGCCTTTTTTACAATTTCTGACAGAAAAAAAAGTAATGATTTATAAATAAATATATAGCCACAAGGACCAAATAAGGCTTCAGGTTAGAAAAAGTGCCCTTAGAAAAACATTTAAAACTATAATAGAAACTTTATTAAGGCTATACAAAACAAAGCATGAAGGGCACTGTGTATATTGAAACTCTGATTCAAAGGTCTATGGATGTGATGTCTAGCCTACAAAGGCATTTTGTCAATAAAGTAACGGTTAATTATGAACACTAAAAGAAAAACAAGTGTGAAATGTGATATGAATATATTATACAAAATATAAAACAAAAAGAAAAATGTCTAAGATGACATAAACTGAAACTACTCATGACATATTGGAATAAATTGGAACAAACTGTCCCTAAATAGAGAAGAAAATTTGACAGAATATCTAACCACTGTTGTCACTAAGAAAATTCATACAGACTGAGGGATCATAATTTTGGTATAGAAACAGGCCAGTTCAAACTGACTATCAAAGCAAGGCAGCTCATGCTCTGACTGAACACAAAATGAACTGAAAACAGAAAAAGCACTCCTTGATCTCATGCCATTATGTCCCTTATGATAATGGTTCTACATCTTTTCCCCACTTGGCAGGTCATGACAGATTTTCTATATAAAAAAATAGACTAGCTGCATGAAGTCAAGTCAAGTTTATTTGTACAGCGCTTTTCACGATACAAATCACTGCAAAGCAACTTTACAGCAAATTAAGTTTCTACAATATTTAGTGGTAGCTTATCAGTGGTGACTGTCAGTTAATAAACATATGGCAGAAATGTACGGAAAAATCAATTAAAGACGTAATCAACAGACGATGAACACTATTAACAGCAATTATTATATGATGCAATCAAACTTATAGCAAAATGTGGTAGTTCTGTATGTTGTTTCAGTTGCATGAAATGGTTTTTAGAAAAGGACAACCACTGTGACAACCCCCAGAGTGAAAGTGACCTGCACTTTGCACATATATTGCACAAGAAATCTTTCTGTACACAATAACAGGGAGCTGAAAATAACTCAAATGCCATCACAACATACACAAACCTGAAATCATGTAGGCTAAGTGTTTCTCCAATTAATTAAAGAATCCAAATAATGTTTTCATTAAAGATTTGTGAGAGTGATGTTTAGGGGAATATGTAGATTTAAGGCAAAGAAAAGAGCTATGATTTGCTCATATGAGGTCGAATATACTAATGCCAGCATGGTATTTGTTTTGTCATATTAGCTAGGCTAAATAAAACGACTCGAGTGTGCAACTGTCCATCTGTTGTATGATAAATAGGGAATGTTTAAGCTAAAGTAGAACGTTTACATAGTATACTCACATACCTAAATTGCGAATCTCTAAAAATATGACTTGTTGCGTAACACACTACATTAGCCAGCGTGGTGAGTGAAAAACTACGTTTCCCAGCAGTCTTTGGGTCACGCACGCGCTTAACACAATTCCTCTCTCTTAGAGTAGCGGGGTTTCATAGACAGAGGGAGTCTCCTGTGCAGAGCATTAACCGTAAATATCCATACCAAAGACTGAGTGTCTGCTCTGATGTATGGACAGGATTTCATATTAAAATCCTTGTAAACCATAGAGCCGGTCAGCCTGATCCAATGGAATGATTTAGAGAGGCGTGGATTGGGAACAAGCTGTTCCTTTGGTGGGTGACTGTCCAAGAAGGAGAGAAAGAGGAAAAATCTGAGAAGAACCCCTGAACTGGAGGTAGATTAAGCTGGACATGGCACACCTTCAGAACATTCGGAACCAGGTAATCCAGAGAGATGGAGATGACACCTGAAGCCCCCCAGGCATGGCATAAGAGTTACTTATTGTTCTTTTTGGATGATGATTGAACTTGACATTAGCTGCAGTGTCCTTGTACTATAGTAAGCTTTTGTAATGATAAATTCCACTAAATAATAGGCTATAATATAATGAGTACACGTAGTTACACTGGGGGAAAAAATAGTGTGGGATTTACATAATTCTTTACTCCGAAATTGCTTGTAAATTGTACAAGTAACACATTAAACGTGAAATATTACAGTATTTTTCTTGTAAAACATACTCCAATGATCTTTGTTTTACAACTTGGACATTTTATTTTTACAGTGCAGTTTATGTAAATACATTGTTCTGTTATGTAAAGTGACATTTACCTAATGTGAACTAAAGTGTAGGTGGTTTACTCCCAGGTAAATAAAGAAAATACGGTCTAGTGTTTAGAATAGATCACAACTCGGGGTGCAGCGAAATTGAAAATTTGAGCACTATCATAACTGAATATCATAATTCTCTTTTTTCTTTTCATGGTTGAAAGCTGATATGATGGCTGCTATGATTTATGAAAAGTAGCCTATTCAAACTACAGCTCCAATCTAGAATTCTGATTTTGAAACAGACAGTAGGCTACTCCTTAAGAAGGGAACTTTTGCCTGTCTAGTTAAGACTATTGTCATTTTTTTGTATCACTGAAAGCTAATGTTTAACTAATAATAGTAGCTAATTATAATAGCTATTATTTAGTTGTTCCACACATTTTGAACAGCCCTGCTATCTCACAATACTCCATGAAATCAGATCATTTACAACTTGGAGGGAGCAGATAATGTTATCTCAATGTTTGTATAAATTGAGGTATGGACTGCTTGTGTCCAGCTTGGCCTTTCAGCCCTGTTAGCCTAGTTATGTAAAGAAAAAAATATCAAACATATCCTTTAATACACGTAAAATATTATCACTAACTAGAAAACCAAAATATTGTCCCAAACTAGTTAGTCCTATTGAGCAACGTCATAATTTAGGCTAAAATTTGTTACCCATTGTCCATTTAATTTTGACATTTCTTAAACATTTATTGCTAGAGCTTTGCAAAATATCTCAAATGTTGGTAACAGGGTTGCAAAAATGGAAATGTTGATGGTCAATTAACATTTATTTAGATTATGCATCTCTGATCGCATCTCGTATTGAGTCTCTTCACATCACACTTTTTGACACCACACCATAATAGAGAAAAATAGAGGAAAAACACAGTTTTTCCCAGTGTAAAACCGTTATATTAAATATGAGACAGTGTGGTTATTTTGTACCGAACCAGATGATAATGGATGCCATCTGTTTATGTTATGTTGGCCATGCGCACGTTTTGTCGGTCAGTATGATAATTGCAGTGTATCATGTTATGATGAGGGTTGAACCTCAGAGTATCTGTGACGAAAGAGTGGCGCACCCACCGATCGCACAGGTGTAGCTGGCAGAATAATTAACTCGTCTTTCTGAGAATTGTTAAAAATACCCTGTTGATCTCATTTTATGGAGCCTCCAATGGGTGGTACTACCAAGAATAGTAAAGGTTTGCGTTTTGATTGCTCAGTGCTTTAGAAAGGTGCAATAAAAGTGTGACGAATGCAGAAATCAGATGTCGAGCTGATACCAAGAGGAGGTCTTTTATCACTTGAACTTTGAGTCTGGTCGTCAAAAGAGCTTGTTGTTGTTTTGATAAAACAGTGCCACTTCCAGATGAATTGTCAGTACAATGTTGTACCGAGCAAGGACGCAGATGCTCCAAGTGTTTTCCTAGTAGTTAGGCACAGCAGAAAAATGAAAAATTTGCTTAAAAAACTACATGGGATTTCTAACAATTCTCCTTATAGATTCTCATCTTCTCCGGACCTTCAGTGGAGTGATGATTGGGTAGATCTTCCTGCATTTGTTGCTTGAATAATAGGACAACCTATAAAGTTCATCACGTGTGTAAAGAAAACACACAGTGTTGGATCTTGTCATGAATATCTGGTAAGAATTGAAAAATCCTTTTTGTTTTTCTTTAGAATTCACGTTTGAATCCTGAGGAATACTTCACTAAATTGGAACGAATCGGTAAAGGCTCTTTTGGAGAGGTGTACAAGGGCATAAACAACCGCACAAAAGAGGTGGTGGCCATTAAGACTATTGACTTGGAGGAAGCAGAGGATGAGATTGAAGACATCCAGCAGGAGATCACGGTCCTCAGCCAGTGTGACAGCCCTTATGTCACCAGATACTACGGCTCCTATCTGACGGTTTGTGGAGATTTCTTTCTTTCAGGCACAGCTCTTATTATATTACATGCTATTTCTGTAGTTTTAAAGGAATAGTTTATCCAAATGCCATCCTTTAAAAAAACACATGGCCTCCTGGTAACACTCGCCTTACAATGACATCAGATTAGATTATGCACTAAAAATAAGCAATACTTTAAGACGAAACCTGTTGAATTTTTTTTTTTGTTTTTTTGTTTTTTTTTTTTGGTTTGTTTTTTTTTTTTGTTTTTTTTTCTAACCTATCCAATACATTTGTAGCAGTATGTCATCAATTGCTATGTTTTAGGAATAAGAATGAGGACCAATGTCACGTGGGTCATTGTACTTTATTATAAAGTGTCACTGACTTCCATGAAACACAAAATGAGGAATTTTCCAAACTTTCAGCTGTTTTTTTTTTCCATACAGAAAAAGTAGACAGTGACCAGTGTGTCTCAAACCATAGCTGCTATGGTTAACTGAAACTATAACTTATAACTAAATAAAACAAAAAAATATAGATATACTGAAAAACTTGTCAACTAAGTAGAAATGCTGGTAATGGATAAGTTTTACATTTAAGTGATAAAGTTACTAAAATGGAAATAAAAATGAAAATTATATAGAAAAAATAAACACTAACACTCAAAGCCTTTATGTATAATGCGTTATAAAGGTATTCATATTGTAATGCATTATACCTTTTTATAAATAATTGTAACCAAAGTTAAAATAATATTTTGATTTGTTTGTCATGTTTTAGTGCATTATACTTTCCAAACTTGTAAAAATGAATAGATTAGAAGAAGTATTATAGTGAATTCTAACTGGGGTTGCATTTAGTCATGAGATCATACAACCTATTACAAGGCATAATTAATGTATTAAAACTACATTTATAATGCATTATTAAAACAAAGGGCCCTTTGTTTATAAGTAAAGTGTTATCAAATTTTGATCATAAACATGAAAAGTAAAAAAAAACGCACAAAGCAAAATTAATACAATTTTAAATTCAAATGAGAACTGAAAACAAAAATAAAAGCTCCTCATAATTATTAAAGACTATAAAAGTATATAAATAATACTAAAATTCAGCAGTTGTAATACTTGTGTTTTTCAGGGCTCTAAGCTGTGGATAATCATGGAATATTTGGGAGGTGGATCGGCTCTGGACCTGGTGAGTTGGTCTTTTCATTATATTTGTGGGTTCTTTAAAGTGAGGAATAACGTCGGAAAATTACTAAAGGGAAAAACTGTGGAAAATGTCAAGGGCACAGGAAATGTCACTATATTTAACATCCTCTAATGTGTTTGTGCACAGCTAAGGCCGGGACCTTTGGAAGAAGCATATATCGCCACCATTCTCCGAGAAATACTGAAAGGACTGGACTACCTCCACTCAGAGAGGAAGATTCATAGAGATATCAAAGGTTAGTCTGCAAAACTTACCTCGGTTTAGTTCCTTTTAGTTCTGTGAAGTGTCCCTACATTAATAACCCTGCTTTTTCCTACAGCGGCCAATGTGTTACTCTCTGAACATGGAGAAGTCAAGCTGGCAGACTTTGGAGTGGCTGGCCAGTTAACAGACACACAAATTAAGAGAAACACATTTGTAGGAACTCCATTTTGGATGGCACCAGAGGTCATCAAACAGTCTGCATATGACTTCAAGGTACAAGTGCTTGTCATTCAGCTAACAGGTATCATGTTCAAGTTCTGCACGTGAACATCTGTTAACTAGCCAAGACTGCTGCTGTTGCATGATGAAAATAAGCTCAATTAAATATTCAGAGACAGACAGATGGCACAAGTACTGACCCCCACTTTTTTGCTCTTTTTTCTTCCCTGTGTCTTAGGCTGACATCTGGTCATTGGGTATCACAGCCATCGAGCTAGCTAAAGGAGAGCCACCCAACTCAGAACTTCACCCCATGAGAGTCTTGTTCCTCATCCCTAAAAATAACCCACCCGCGCTGGAAGGGTCCTACAGCAAAGCCTTTAAGGACTTTGTTGAGGCTTGTCTCAATAAAGATCCACGATTTGTTAGTACCTTTATTTAAAAAATTCAAAAATAAATATATATATACAGTATATACATATGAATGTACAATATATTGGTACTTTATTGGTTATTAGTCAGTGTATTTTCAATATATATTTTTTATTAATTTAATATTGATTTTAATATAGATTTAAAAAAAATTCAACAATTGAGTAATTGATGATATTAGATATTTGTGCATTTTAATTTCTCCTAATTTTACATTTAGATCATCTTTGCCATCATCTGATGATTAAAGCTATTTTTTAAAAATTAAATGCTCTATTAAATGTAATCTTATGCAATCTCAAAATGAATATTAATTTTTTAACTACATAATGTTGTAATGCTAAATGTATTTAGGCCAAATTGAATAGAATTTTAATATCTGCCATTTTTATCAGTTAATGCCATATAAAATATCATATACAGTCGATATTTTAATAATATTCATAGAATATAACTGTAATACCTGTAATTCTATTAAAACTCCGCCAGTGATGCCATTAGCTTTTAGTATAAACAGGCTAGTTAAACTTTAAAACATGAGGCAAACTGCTTTTAATTTTTATGATATGCTATTCGCATCCAACAGAGACCGACAGCCAAAGAGCTTCTGAAACACAAGTTCATCACCCGCTACACCAAGAAAACCTCATACCTGGCAGAGCTCATTGATCGATACCGCCGCTGGAAGTCAGAGGGCCACGGGGACGAATCAAGCTCTGATGACTCTGACATGTATGTGTGTGCTTTACATTCCTAGATGAGCGATCAGCAAACCTGTGAAGTTTGCGTACAGTACGTTTACTCTGTGTGTTTTCACTCAGGGATGGGGAGGGGGATGACAGGGACCAGTGTCCCATGTGGACTTTCCCCACTGTGCGGCCCACTTCCATGAACAAGTTACAAAGAGGTTTCAATCATTTAGACAATAAGGTAAATATGTTCTGAAGTCAGCAAAGCCAACACAAAAGCAGCACAAAATCTGTACTATATAGAGGGCATAAAGGGTGGTTAAACAGTCTTTGTAGTGCCACAGAGGCAGCATATGTCTACAATGGAATCTTATTTGCGGTAAATTAAAGTTGCATCAGAGCTGCCTTTGATACTATGTGTGAAATGGGACAGATCTGGCAATGTTTAATCAGATTTTTATACTGTATTACATATTTCAGAGCCTCCTTAAAAAATGCAAAGTAAACATTTTATGCGAAGAGAGTAAGTGTAAAAGACTTAATTGTAAATATTTTTTAGTTTAAAATCATGTACAGTCTTGCGTGTAGGGGAGCCATATTGTGATCACATGACCAGCTGAATACTGGTCTTATACATTGCAAAAGTGCCTGTCCACTTTTCAGCCATCTTGGTTCAAGAAGTGTTTTCCAATAGTGATTTAAAAAAAAATCTTTGAGACTTACAAGTTATGAACCAAACCAGCCAGCTACAAGAAAAAAAATCACAACATTATAAACTTTAATTTGAAGCACAGACAATATTAGAAAATTGAACAAAACAAACAGAGGTACAAGACTGTGTACTGAACAGCTTTAATGAGGGAAAGAACACTAAAATCCCATGAAGAATCACAATGTCATTCTTAAAACAATGCAGATATATAAAAAAACTATACATGTAAAGATGTTAAATATATATTTATTGTTCAAAATCAGTTCCCCTATGGAGAAAATTGATGGGATTTTTACTTTCGGAAGCCTGACTGTTGCACTCTATAGTCGATTAAAATATTTAGCCCTAGTACTGATCCTGCTGTCTCCATACAAACCCTGATCCAATGACTTGTTCTTTGTCTTTGATTTACTGCTACAAATTGATAACTGTCAGATAAGTATGATTTAAAAAATAGCAATTCAGCGCTGATGACCTGTAATACTAATTTTTTATTGAATATGATCCAGTTTCTTTTCTGATTGCTTTGACAGTTCGTTTGAATTCACCTGTAAGTTAACAAATACATCCCAATCTCATCAAAATGCAACTTACAAAAAACAACCCTATTAAAAAATGTCTATATAATATAATAGTAATATAGATAGATATATATAATAATATCCACACACCCCCACACACACACGTTAATCATTATCCATTATATCTATTTGCAATTTAAAAAAAGAAAAGTAAATACAGCTGAAATTATTCATATTTTTTTTTTAAGACATCAGACGTTATGAAGAGGCAGCCAAAGTCACCATCTCTAAAAACGTTCATCACACCCATCTTCAGAGAGGTAAAGAATTCAAAAACGTACATTTATGTAAGTGAGCCTGGACCTCCTGCTTTAACGTCAAGTCAGAACACGTGGATTATGTTCTGTATGCAGCTGAAGGAGAAGCAGCGTGTTCGCGGGAGCGGTGTATGTGCCCTGGAGGAGCTGGAAAACGCATTCAGCCTCGCAGAGGAGTCCAGCCCTGGAATCTCAGACCGTTTACTCAATAACATTATGGAGAGAGTGTGCAGGTAAACACATTTAATATAGTCTCCCCTATGTGTCCGTACACACAGTATCTAATTGTATTTTGTCATTTTTTGATTATGCCAGTTTTTCAGGTCATGCTGATTCAATGCTGTAAGATATTGTGCTGCGCTGTGGCACTTGCATGCAGTACTAAATCTTCCGCAGGAGTGAACTCTGAGACTTCCTTTGTCTCAACCCTGCAGGTTTACACTCAACGGTAACAGCATGCCTTCAAAACGATGAGGTCCATCTGACTGCTGGTCAGCTCCGTCCAATGGAAAGACTATCCTGATCTCTTCATGAGCCACCTCCTGCTCCTTCAGCTGAACACCAGTCATTCCATTCCAGCTTGTATTATGAGATGTTTTTACAGTTTACTTTATAGAATTTTGAAATGTCTAACTGAAATGTAAAATATGAAATGACGAACCAGGTTTATGTGCATTCCATTAAATTACATTAAGTACATTGAAATGTAAAAACTAGTGTAAAAAGTGTTTATTTCTCACGTTTGCATTTAGGACATAAATTACAAGGTGAAATGTAGGAAAAGGCTTAAAGGGACAGTTCAGCCAAAAATGTAAATTGTTATCATTTACTCACCCCCATATCATTCCAAACCCATAAGACTTTCATTCAGCTTCGAAACACAAACGATGACATTTCGTCCTTCATTACAAAATGAACCAAAAACTTTGCAGCTCCACAAAAAGTTCATAAAGAATTGTAAAAGTAATCCTTTTCTTTTTTTAATTGTTTTATAATATAAACAAATTTAACTTGGGCTTTTATTCACATATAAATATTGATCAACGCACATACACTTGAGCTTGTTTACTATATTTGACGTGCTCCGTGTATGTACGTTGATGAATGCTTATATGTATCAAGCTAATGAATCCTATATATATTAGTTTATATTATACAACACAACGCAGGGTTATTTTAGTATAATTTATGAATGATTCAGAATTAGCTTTTATTTTTATATTTTCAGTTTCACATTTTTATTTATTTTTGTTCTGTCTCTTTTATAGAAAAATACATTTATAGAAAACGGTTTATAGTCATTTTTTGTAATGAGAAATTTTGCTCCTCCACGAAAACTAAGTTTTAGTTTTTTTTCATCAAATATTTATTTTAGCCTTATTTCAATTAACAAACGATTTTAATTTATTGAAATAGGACTTGAATTAATTACTTTTACAATGTTTTTATGAACTTTCTTAAGTGTTAAAGTTTTGGTGTAGTGATCTTTCAGTGAAAGGACCGAAATCTCAGTTTTCATTCAAATATCTTCATCTTGTGTTTTAATGATGACCAAAGGTGGGTTACTAGTAACGATTTTTATTTTTATGTGAACTAACCCTTTAAATGGGACAAAAAGAAGAGAATTAAATGTTTACACAGTTCAGTTTTATTTGATAGCCCTTCAATGTCATAACATGAAACTTACTACATGCGGTGTGTACAGGAGCAACGCCTCAGCAACATGCTACACAAAATAAATAGTAAAAGCTGGAGAGAAGCGATTTCATCAAAACTCAGTTTAGAGCCTCTCGGAATGAGACAGGAAACAGGTCTTTGAGTAAACTCCCTTCTCTCGTGCTTAGCAATCCGGGATGGAAAACAACCGTTCATCCAACCCTCCCTATTGCCAGATACTGCAAACGAGGAAGAAAATGATTCCAGTCCTTGCATAAAATTTACAAAAAAGGGTGGAGACCATGAGCCCACATAGTGCATTAGTGAATTAAGAGGGATTTGAAACACATCAGACTAGCTGAGCTCATGTCGAGATGATAGCTGCTTACAGTATATTGTTACGAGTACACAAAGCCAACACTGCTTAATGTGTGGCCGACTAACTTTGGCCAACCTTTTCAGGCTCATGCAAGACTTCTTCAGGTCTTTGGTTGGACCCTGTACAGCATGTTGAACGGAAAAAGCCAAAAGCCTTATAAATACAACTAATAATCCAAAAAGAGGCTAAATAAACCTCTCAAATCAGATGTCGTACAGACCTGTCTTCATAAAGTGAAGCCGATAAGTAAACATAACACTGTCACACATGCTGTGGAACTTCATCATGCTACTAAAACAACAAATAACTCAACTGGCCTTCCAACAAAACGAGACCGCAACATATATATATATATATATATGTGTGATATGCCTCGCAAAAAAATATTGGTAGTAAAAAAGAAAAGGAAAAAATGTTTGTTTATCAAGAGATCATAGGGAAAGAACTTGTAAATGAATTATTAAAATGCTTTTTAAAAAAAAATTCACATATACAATATAATAAAAGGGGAACAGGCAGTTTTAGGCCGTTGATCCCAGTTTAAATTTTAGGATTTAGTGGCCGACCGAGAACATCTTGCATTGTTGTTTTAACTTCAACTTTGACAAAACTGGAACTTCACCAGAACCATTTCCTCTTCCCTGTGTGTAGAGGGCAGAAACTGAAAGAAAAGTGCAGTATTACACTGTGGATGACCTTCTTCCCCCATAAGGGGGTTAGTTTAGACTTGAGCTTATTATCTGTCAAGTATCCCAAAAATCTAAACTAGTGACATCTGTGAATACATCATTTAAAACATTACATTTAGTTTGGTTAGTCAATATTTTTTGGTCAGTCTTCACTTTAAAATAAATATCCGATTAGTTTTCATGCTGTGAGATCAAAAATCAACGGATCAGACCTTAAAAATCCCCTAAATAGTAACAGTCGCTTAATAATGACCTTCAAGACATGCTTTAACCTACGCTGGAAGAGGACAGCACATAATGTACAAGCCAATTCAGCTGCCTCATCTTCAAAATAACATTTCTATTCCTCTCGGATTCCTTCCTGTACCAACATCTCACCCTCAACCCTTTAAAAGTGCGAAGGTGCTCGATCATAGAACTCCAGTTTCTGAGCTGCGCCCTGTAAACGTGCTCTCTGACCAACGTAGCATTGTTTCGAAATCAGCGAGACACATTTTACAGCGCTAGTCCTTCATCTCACTTACTGCACCAGCTGGACTTAATACAAACCCTCTGTTTGTCAACACTCTTTATTCAGTAGTATTCAGTCATGATGTCCCAGGACAAATAATAGAAAGCATTTTTGTAGTCCTGTGGGACTAGATTTCTACTGAAAAAACTGGAGTAACAAGAGTCATTAAATATCATCCTAATGACAGATTCATCTTAGCAAAGACCTTAAAACCCGAATACAGCAATAAGTGTTACCTTAGCAAGATAAACACAAACATAACTTAATTCAGTCTAATGTATTTCTCTAAGAATTCTTTGTTTAATGTGGTTCTAGAAAAGCAAGCCCACTTTATGTTTCATTAGCGAGAAAACAAGAAGAAAAGATTTAGAAAAGAGAATTACAGAGTGCTTACTTTCCGACCAAATTCTTCGGTCCGAGGTTTCAATAAGCAGCTCAAACTCCCAGCAGGCAGAGAGCTAACAGTCCAGAGTCGAGAATCAAGTTATTATGATGATGCTTCTCAGAGCCACAAATCAGAAAGGATAAAGTGATGATGGTGTGTTTGGTCCTGGCAGACAGTGGGCCCAGCCCTCAGCTCCAGGAGATCAGTCTGACACACTCAGCTTCCCCCGTTCATCTCTGCTGGGCCTTTGGGTACAAGCAGACTCATGCGTCCCGCGGAGCTCGCTGCACTTTTGATCACCTCCATCCATCTGCAGACATCCCAGCATGTTTTAGCATACCAAATAATCTTTTGTTATAGAAGAAAAAATAACTAAGGCTGTTAATTTAGCATTAATAATAAATGTAAAAAAAAAAAAACTTCAAAAGTATTATGCATTGAATTGTAATGAAATTATTTTGTATGTTTTTATTAGCAAGAATAAGCAATTATTTGCGAGTAATAATGACATACAGTACTGTTCAAACAATTTGGGGTCACTAATTTTATATTATTATTTTTTTTTAAAGGAATTAATACTTTCATTTAGAAAGGAAGCATCGGATTGATCAAAATGCATTTATAATGTTATCGCCGCTGACAGCCTTGTGGGCAGTGCGCCAACATATAGCGCCATTACGTTGCTAGCATCCCGAGTTCGAATCCCGGACCTTTCCCTATCCCACCCCCCTCTCTCGCTCTCCCGCTTCACTTCCTGTCACTTCTACACTGTCCTATACGATTGGGAAAGGTCCACGAGCCGGGATTTGGGATGCCCGAAGTGCAATGACGCTATATGTCGACCTGCTGCCCACGAGGCTATTCAGCAGTTTCTTCATTTTTAAACTTTCTATTCATCAAAGAAACCTGAAAAAAAACATATCACGGTTTCTACAAAAAGGAGTAGCACAACTGTCTTCAACATTGATTATAATCATAAAAAGTGTGTCTTAAGCACCAAATCAGCATATTAGAATGATTTCTGAAGGATCATGTAACACTGAAGACTGTAGTAATGATGCTGAAAATGTAGCTTTGCCATCACTGGAATTAATAAATTTTAAAATAAGTTATTTTAAATTGTATTAAAATTTTACAGTATCACTCATTTTACTGTGTTTTTGATTAAATAATTGCAGCCTTGGTGAGCATAAGAGACTTCTTTCAAAAATTCATTTAATAAAATCTTACCGATCGCAAACTTCAGGACGGCACTGTACATTAATTTGATAAATTACCAAATCATTAAAATGATACACTGAAATCAACTGACAGCCCTATGATTACGTAATTAATATGAAACAAAGAATAACCAAAATAATCATTTTTAAATAAATTATATTCTTTTTTTTTTATCCATACCTTTCAAATGTATACTCGCTCTCTGCCCTGAAGAAGTAAACATGGGATTTGAACTGCAGCTTGAAGACGTACTCCTTATGGATGCTATCTGAATCCCCTGGGGTGCTGACTGTGTAACCTAGCAACGGCAGACTGGCCAGGGGGAAGTCATCCTGGAACAAAAACAAGAATTCATTATAAATTATCCAGACCTTTAGACCTTCTACAGGAAGTTTAATCTTTCAGAATGAACATCAAATACATCAAACAGCTGTTATTACCTGGTGTGTCTTATAGAAGAACAGGCAGAAGTTGGTGAAGACGACCCAGAGTTTCTGCCAGCCGTTGCTGTTCTTGAACTTCCTCAGGAGGTAACCAGACAGCTGGTTCTGTAATGGGGGGCAACAGGAAGTTGTAAAATTCAACTGCTACAACACAGCAAGAACCCCTCATTCACAAAAGACCATTAGAGTTTAATGAAATTTACAGCTGTACAAAACACGGAAAGAATAAGCTAGGGCTGCACGATTATGACAAAAATCATAATTGTCGATTATTCCCTTTAAACTGTAATTGACATTATTAATTATGATTATCACAATTTACAATGAATGATGTTTATACCATTGTTTGATGCAACTGCATGCCATATTTTTATATGAAAATAAACAAGCTGAAAACACTCACTTTAGTGCTTTTCTATAGTATTAATCAGATTGGTTTCTTCTTTAAAGTATAAAAAAGGTAAAAATATGAATGGTATTATAATGTTATACTAAAACTAAAACAATGGAAAAATATAAGATAACATGTAGGAAAAAAAACATATCTTAAGCGTGCAGAATAACGTAAGTGGACTTCGAACGATTAATTGCCGCTTTGAATGATTACGTAATTGTGGCATCCATAATTGTAATTGCGATTAGAAATTCAATTAATTGTGCAGCCGTAGAATAAGCTGAAGAAGAGAGTACCACTTTTCCAAATGAGGAGTTAAAAAAAGAAATCATAATAGAAAAGTCTCAATTTCACTGGCAGAGCTTGAACTCTTCTACACATTTCTTACGAGTCAGTGAGAAATCTCTAAAAATGGGTTACAATGAATTTGCAATGAAAGACCAAAGTCATCCAGTTTCAAAAAGAGTTGGTAATTCGATGTCCCGAGTGACAGAGAGAGAGCTAGTGACGCAAATGTACACATCTTAGTCTATATTAAAAAACAAAAAGATGATTTTTAAAAAAAATATTTTATTTATTAACAAATCTCAAATTATTAATTCATAAATACAGTATCATTTCATTTAAGGGTGTCACACCACATGATATTTTAAAACATTGACTAGCCTTTCCTTGTCATAAAACAGTCAAATTATCTGTTATTTTGAAAAACTTTGTCACAGTCCTGAGGATGTTGTTTATATTTTTCTACAATTTGGTTGCACCACATGAAAAAAAAGATTGGTTGACTCAATTAAACAAATTTTAATAAAAAAAAATAATAGAAGTTAAGGACATATTTCTTAAGGTTTTTTTTTGGACAATTTTGATTTATTTAATGATTTTTCTTTGTGATATAAGGTCAGATGTATCATCAATCAGGCCTGTTTTGTAACATATAGCGATAGATAGATAGATAGATAGATAGATAGATGATAAGAGATAGATAGATAGATAGATAGATGATAGATAGACATTTGATTTTGATTTAATGTTAATGTATTTTTAAATAAATTAAAACAAGGATGAATTTAGATATATTTTATGTATTTTAATGTTTTGTGAAGTTTTCATATTCAAGTGAAGGTCTTCAAAACCTCATTGGTACCTGGTTCATGCGCAGATAATCATTGAGAGAAAGGTTCTGGTTTCGGTACCAGCACACATGAGTGATGGTGTTGGGTCTCTGGCCCTGACCGAGCAGGTACCGAGGGGGGAGCTCTGGAGACACGGCTGGAGAACTGAATACTGAGGGCAGGCAGGCAAATACAGCACAGGCACAGGAACAGATGTAAACAGGAAGGAGGACAGATAACGTGGTGCAGAGAAAGTGATGAAGACAAAAAGAACAACAAGAAGAAAAAGAGAAGAAGAACAGAAGACACAAAGAGTGTTAGAAAGTTAGCTTTCAATCCCTAAGTGAGGAAAAAAAGACAGATCGGAAATTCTTCAAATCATATAAGAAATGTTATAAGAAATGAAGCATCCATGAAAATGTTAATTTATTCATTCAATTTCATTCCAAAAGGCAGTTACTGATGGACAAATAAAGAGGAAAAAAATGTTACAGACATAAAAACATGCAAGGGGAAGGGTGGAGAAGCTACTGGATGTTGCGTAACTGGAAAATATGAGGGTGAAGAAAAAGGAGACAGCAACAGAAAAAGATCCAAGAGTCTTTGCCCCTCATTCACAAGCTACGGTTGCAGTCCAGACCTCAACAGCCAGCCTCAGAGGTGTGTGTGTGCATACATTTATGTCTGTAAAGCTCAAATTGGGTGAAGCTCACGAAACCTCTTAAAGCATGAGTCAATTTTCACCCCACAACTGGTATTTAAACACATTATTAAACATTTAAATTATTATTCACACTGAATTTATGATAAACAACTGGGTTGGAGAGCATGAGGTTTTTTATTTTTTTGCATTACAGTACTCACAATTCAGAGTGAAAATATAGCTGACATGAAAATAATAAGAAGGAGGAGAAGAAAAAGGAAAAGGAGAAGAAGAATACAACAACCATAATATATAAGTTGGAAGTCGATGATAAACTTCAACAAATAAATGAACTAATTAAACTATGATTATTTAAAAATGAAGTGCATAAATATATTGTAGAATATTTTGTTTTACTGAATTAGCAGAAAACAAAGGATGATATTTTTTTCATTACAGTACTGACAATTCAGGGTAGTAATAATAAATGCAAGTACTGAATTTATGACAAAAATAAACTGTAAAACACATTAAAGGAAGGAAGGAAGTATGAGAGAAAGAAATAAAGACAAAGAAATAAAGCCAAGAAAGACAGAGAAAGAGGAGGGGTGAGGGAGTTCGGGAGAAAGACAGGACTGGCAGGCAGCCGCAGGCAGGCAAAAGAAAGACATACAGACAGCAGACAGAGAGAAGAAAGAGAGAAAGAAAGAAAGAAAGAAAGAAAGAAAGAAAGGAGGGAGTGAAGGAGGTCTGTTGAGAAAGGACAGTATGGCAGGGCATGCAGCAGCGGCAGCAAAGAACAACACACAGAAAAAAAGAAGAAGAAAAAGAAAGAAAGAAAGCAAGCAAGAAATAGCAAGCAAGAGACAGAATTCTTATTTTATCCAAGTATTGTTTTCTTTTGATTCTGGGGGCAATTATAGGACCCAAACACTCAGCACGTCCTTCTTTGTACAACTGCAGCTGTAGTCAGACCTTCACAATCAGTCTCCTGAGACTTTAAATGATTGTATGTTTGTGTCGCAAGTGTGTAAATTCTACCCTCCAGACAGGCTAGGCGTGTCCTACTAGATCACGCTGGGTTTTGCGGGTCCATCACACCTGCCTGTGTTTTGTGGCCCTGTGGTGCTCCTGCGTTGTCCAAGATCACCGGTAAGAGTTCTTCATCCTCTGACTCCTGCTCCAGATACACTTCTCTGCTGATCCTTACGTTAGTGCGGATGGAGAGGAAGAATGATGAAGGGAGCGAGAGGAGGAGCAATGGGACGGATGGGGTTTATCATCTACTTCATGGTCCATGATAAGGAGGCTAAAGGACAAAAACCCCTCAATCTTCCGCACGTGGATAATACATTGTACAGGCTTCAGATACTTCACTGTTGAGGCGATCACACGGCTTGTTGGCAACAAACTCTGATTTCGCTGACATTTCTGTTGACATGCATAGCCATGGTTCAGATCTTCATCACTTTTTTGTTCATCTCGACTTTGGACTTTGAGGAGACGGAGTGGCTTACTGCCGATGTATAGTGTCATCAAAATTCTGTCATCATTTACTCCCTCAAGGTCCTTTTTTCTTCTTTATTGACCATAGACATATTTTAAGATGTGGGACCGTTAATAGTGACCCACGGACTTTCCAAGCGGGAAAAAAAAATATCTTATGTCAATGAGGACCAGCAACGGTTTGGTTTACTCACATTCTTCCAAATATCTTTTGGGGGGGGTTCAGCAGAAGACGAAAAAATTGGAACAACTGCAGCAGTAAATGTGACTTAATTTGATTTTTAGTTGAACTATCCCTTTCAAAGAAATGTTTATTTGAATTAAAATAATATAATACTACCTTTAATAAAAAAAAAAAAATCTAAATCTTTTTGTACTATTTGATAAGGCTCGTAATGCTCACCCCGGTTAGATTTATTATTATGATTATTATCTTATTAGAAGACTGCAAATATTACAGTTAAAAAACTTCAATTTTATTATATTTTTATATATGTCATTTATTTGTGGTATTTAGTCTTGAGGATGGCATGCAAAATTTAAGCCGCCCTTACTCCTGATTCTCCTTATTTTTCAGTGTCACATGATCCTTGAGAAATTATTATAATATGCTGATTTGGTGATCAAGTAACATTTCTTGCTATTATCGGTTGTGCTGATTAATATTTTTGTGGACACGTGATACATTTTCTTTTCAGGATTCTTTGATGAACAAAACAGAGAATTTATTGTTACATAGATTTGTTTGTAAAAATATTAAATATCTTTACTGTCAGTTGCATCCTTGCGAATAAACGTATCTAAAAAAAAACCTACGGATTCCAAAACTTTTTTATAGCACAATATACAATAAAGGTGTCTAATATTATTTAACTGCATTTTAAAATATATTTGTTATTACTGTTTAACAACGACCCGTATCGAAGATGTTCACATGATGCCAAATTGTTCAGTAACACTTTATTTTAAGGTGTCCTTGTTACACGTTACATGTACATACTATTATAATAACAATAAATGATGCATTATTGCATGCAGTACGCCTACACAACCCCCCTAATCTAGCCAAACCAGTAGTAATTATGTGTAGTTAGTATACTCAGTACTTAAATGTAAAGTGACCGCAGAGCACCTGTACAAAGTGTAACCAACTGTTCTTTATTTTTTTAACATTACTTAAAAAATTTTTTTTAAATCGCTGGAATGAAAAAGTTAATAGAATAATTAAGGACTCGAAACCCAAATTTCTCAACCAAATCAAACCAAAACTTCATCAGGATTCCCAGTCCTACTTAAACACAGTGTGAAAGCACTTTCTTTCATATGCACGTACCTAGCTGCCACCACAATGGTCCTCTGAGCAGAATATATGGTGAAACAGTGAGGAACAGACCACTCATTCTCACTCTCCTCCACCTGCAAAACATTTAAACACAGTCCAGAGAGAGGCCTGCCAGTTAAACTTAAGGGATCTGTACGACTAGCATTCTTTGGGATAATGTGACTGATCCCATCCCAAAGTGTCAATAATCTACTTGTTAACATCCTGTCTACTAGCAATCCTCATTTCTATTGATGCTGGGGAGGGACAACAGAAGGAGCTGAGAGGGAAATGCAAAGGCGAGGTGTGGGAGTGGAGGATTTGGGGATTTTCTTCATACTCACCGGAGCGTCCAGCACAATGAGCTGCAGGCAGGAGCGAAGCATAGACAAGTCCATTGTAACAGTATGTACTGTAAATGCGTTTCTCATTTGGTAATAACTGTTCAAAAATTCAGGGTTTGGGAAAATGTTCTGTTTTTGAATGGCAACTCTTCTGTTCACCCCAAGCCTGCATTTCTTTGATGACAAACCCTGTAAATACTAACATTGTGAAATATCATTACAATCTTAAAACAGCTTTTCTATTTTTTTATATTTTAAAATACAATTTATTTCTGTGATTGCAACAGGTTTCTCAGCACCTGTTTTTTATGTTTAACACAACCCACACCTCCTACTCCTCTCCAGTCCTTAACAGTGATTAAACCCTCTTGTAAGTTTTATCTTTGCAACAGCATCGTGTATGAATGTGGGCCAGCAGCCTGTACATTCCATTTGAGCTAAAGGCAGATACAACAAATAAGTGCCTGAAAGAACCGCTGCTTTACGACAACAAAGCTAAGATGCGAGAAATTGGCAGGACGTTTAGAGAAATTGCAAAGGTCACGTCTTTATCACTGCCTTACCTGGTACTGTCATCTTAGAGTTCGGCCAATAAGCCACATTACCCCTTCTTAACTTCACTTAAAAACGCATGCTACTGAGAAAGCCCTATGTCTCCCTGTTAAGATGGACAAATCTTCTCAACATGCACTTTGGCGAATTTTGGAGCAGATCCAGATTGTTCAAAGGCTTTTTAAGGCATCGCTTTGACATGAGAGATGAGACCTGATGAGACACTGAAGTTGAAGTGTGTATACTTTCTTTGCAAAACAAATCTTCGCACTTTCATCTGTACCGCAATTATGAATCATTTATCTTTTTGAAACAGTATATTATGTTGAAACACTCTGTTCAAATGTGGACCCTGGACCACAGAAACCAGTCGACGTCGCGGGGGCAATCTTGTAGCCATAAGCAAAAAACATTGCATTTTGTCAAAATTATAGATTTGTCTTTATGCCAAAATATCATTATGATATTAATAAAGCTCATATTCCCTGAGATGATTGTTGTCATTTCCTCGTAAATATATTAAACTTCATTTTTGATTAGTAATATGCATTCCTAAGAAATTAATTTGGACAACTTTAAAAGGTGATTTTCTCAATATTTAGATTTTTTTGGCAACCCTCAATGCCAGCTTGGTCAAATAGCTGTTCCGTTCCAATAGTGCCTACCTACAAACCATACACCTGAAAAAAAAAGTCGTACTTCTATTATTGATGTATAATCTCATTCAATGCCTGGTTTTGTGTCCCGGGTCACAATTTGATGATGAATGACGCGAAAACTCAAGTTAAAAAAAAAAAAAAAAACCTGCTCACCATCTACTGGTGTAATAATGGAACAAAGAAAGAATCATCAAAAGAACCAGTGAACAAATCTGAGTCTTTTTCCTGAATAGAATCAAAAGATTCTAGTCAGGGATTAATCAGAATTGAAGTAGTGGACACACACTGCGTCCAAATATGCCTGATACTTTACTATCCCATAAGGCCACAGGTCGTGCATGGCAGGGTAAGCGAGCACACCTGATGGGTCGCATAAAACATGGAGGACGTAGTACACCATACCGCATTCATACACACACACACTATTCATTATTCTATGTAAACTCACATATATGTAACCGTGACGCGCTTCATCACATGTAGACCACTCATTATGGGTTTTCGGGCAAAACAATAGTATGTCCAGTACTGCGCAGATATGCCGATTTCATATTTGGACTGACTTTTGATTCCCAGAACCGCCGAATCAAAGAATCAATTCCTTTTGTCATCGACTCCCAGCCCTAACTGAAAGTCATTCGCTGTTGAACTACGTAGTCCGTCCAACTCCACTCTAGCCATTTGATTTCATGATTTGTTATTGCTTTCTGATGCCTGTGAACACAGCCACTTAAAAGAAGCTTGGGCCAGGGTGGGTATAGACTGGTCTGATGAACTGGAATGAACCTGAGTAGGATCCATATTGTTCATAAATGCTTCATAGCTTGATTCCAGTTTAGGTAGATGCATAGATTTATGATTCCTCAATCGTTAACTAATAACACATACAATACTATTTCTCCAATATGGTTATCATGTTAACACAACAGGAGAGCTCCCTATCTCATCTGTTCTGTTTTTTTCCTAACCTGTTTGATTTTTTGAGTAGCATTTTTGACTTTTTTCAAAGGTTTTACAAATCATGTGACAATGTTCAGCATACTGCTGTTTGAAATGGCATCACTGCATAACGCTTACTGTTTCGCATGCCACAGCAGTACACAGTGTACTTCATTCAGTATGCAGTTTGCTAGTATTCCATTCAAAAGTAATTTCTGGGAACACTCACAATCATCCCATGCAGAGGAAGCTGTCCATGAACTTTGAACTGATTGGTTGCAGTCACCCCTTTGCTTGTGTACAGCAGCATGTCTGAAAACTTAGATGGAAAAGGTTTTGGTCAACACAGGCAGAAGTTAAAATCAAAACTAAAAATAGAACAAAAGCTCAGTCTTACAAGAAAAAACATCCTCTGCTGCAGACCCTTTTTGGTGAGCTTGTAGAGACAACCTTCCCTGATAAATTCCTGGAGGAGGAGCAGGGGAAAAAATTAACTGGGTAGCAGACAATCAATTGTACTTTGACATGTTTGTCCCACAACACTTAATGACTTTAATTAATTATAAAGTGGAAAACTGCAAATCCAATTTCCTTGTTTCTCTGGAACTCTTAATTTTGTAAGATGCTCATACGTAAGGCTGAATCAATGACGTCTCTTGTATTCCTTCCAAGCTCTAACCACTACATTACTATCATCCTGCCAGCGGTGTACCACAAATCTTTAGGCAGAGAAATGAGACGAAGACTGCCATGACAATGAGTGTTTGTATCGAGGTTAAATAACTTTTCCAGTGAAAAACATTGCTGTTATTTTGGGTATTATAACCCTCTTTTAAATACCTTTCTCGATAATTTGTCTATTCTGAGTTCGGTGATCCTCTAGCTCAGATTTATCTTTTATCTTTTAGACTTCTGCCACATAAAAAGTGTAAATCTAGCAATGCATAGTTACATTTTATACGACTTTGTAAAATACCATGACCATAGTATAATTGGCTCATAACTTTGTAACCGGCTTTAGAGCTGTAAAAAAAAAAATAAAAAAATTTGAATTTTGAATATTCGTCAAATTTAAAATAAAAATCCACATTCTTATTGCATTCAAATTTTAGGTGTCGTCCAGCGCCCTTACAGTGGCAGCAGAGCGTGAATGCGGATAACGTAAATGTCATTGCATTGTAATGTTTTTCAGAGCTTATCCAGTTGAACCCAATAGATGTGGCGCTGCTACGTTGGTTCATTAGCATTATCAAAATATTGCGGAAAAAGAGAACATCAATGCAGAGATGTGTTTACGGCAAAACTGGAACCAAGCCGTTCACACAGAACGCATATTTATCGCATTTTCAAGAGGAACATCTATCACCGTTGCACTCGCGTCTCGCACAAGAGAGACACGTTTAGAAAGCCATGTAAAATGAATGTAAGTTCAACTTTTAAAAAACATGTCTAAAGACGTTATGGCGGTTTTTCTCCATCCCACTGCATCTCAAGTTTTTAAATTAATAAAGTACTCTTTGTGATTGGTTTTCGGTCCTTTGTATTAAACTATACATACATGCATGATGCTGTTTTGTTTCTAATTGTTTAAGCACCTTTATTCATTATACAGTGGGTACGGAAAGTATTCAGACCCCCTTAAATTTTTCCCTCGCGTCTGGTTCAGTGTTATATTGCAGCCTTGCTAAACTCATTTTAAGTTAATTTTTTTTCCGATCTTAATGTACACACAGCACCCCATATGACGAAAACCCAGAATTGTTGACATTTTTGCAGATTTATTAAAAAGGAAAACTGAAATATCACATGGTCCTAAGTATTCAGACCCTTTGCTGTGACACTCATATATTTAACTCAGGTGCTGTCCATTTCTTCTGAACATCCTTGAGATGGTTCTACACCTTCATTTGAGCCCGTTTGTTTTTATTAGCTGTGTTTGATTATACTGATTGGACTTGAAAGCCACACACCTGTCTATATAAGACCTTACAGCTCACAGTACATGTCTGTGCAAATGTGAATCATGAGGTCAAAGGAACTGCCTAAAGTCTCAGAGACAGAATTGTGGCAAGGCATAGATCTGGCCACGGTTACAAAAAAATTTCTGCTGCACTTAAGGTTCCTAAGAGCACAGTGGCCTCCATAATCCTTAAATGGAAGACGTTTGGGACGACCAGAACCCTTCCTAGAGCTGGCCGTTCGGCCAAACTGGGCTATTGGGGGAGAAGAGCCTTGGTGAGAGAGGTAAAGAAGAACTTAAAGATCACTGTGGCTGAGCTCCAGATATGCAGTCGGGAGATGGGAGAAAGTTTAGAAAGTCAACCATCACTGCAGCCTCTCCACCAGTCGGGCTTTATGGCAGAGTGTCCCGATGGAAGCCTCTCCTCAGTGCAAGACACATGCAAGCCCGCATGGAGTTTGCTAAAAAAAAAAACACCTGAAGGACTCCAAGAAATAAGATTCTCTGGTCTGATGAGACCAAGATAGAACTTTTTGGCCTTAATTCTAAGCGGTATGTGTGGAGAAAACCAGGCACTGCTCATCACCTGTCTTATACAGTCCCAACAGTGAAGCATGGTTTTGGCAGCATCATGCTGTGGGGGTGTTTGGGGGTGTGACTGGTTGCAATCGAGGGAAAGATAAATTGAACAGGGTATATTCTGGACGAAAACCTTCTCCAGATTGCTCAGGACCTCAGACTGGGCCAAAAGTTTACCTTCCAACAAGACAATTACCACACAGCTAAAATAACGAAGGAGTGGATTCACAACAACTCTGTGACTGTTCTTGAATGGCCCAGCCAGAGCCCTGACTTAAACCCAATTGAGCATCTCTGGAGAGACCTAAAAATGGCTGTCCACCAACGTTTACCATCCAACCTGACAGAACTGGAGAGGAGCTGCAAGGAGGAATGGCAGAGGATCCCCAATCCAGGTGTGAAAAACTTGTTGCATCTTTTCCCAAAAAGACTCATGGCTGTATTAGATCAAAAGGTGCTTCTACTAAATACTGAGCAAAGGTTCTGAATACTTAGGACCATGTGATATTCAGTTTTTCTTTTTTAATAAATCTGCAAAAATTTCAACAATTCTGTGTTTTTCTGTCATATGGGGTGCTGTGTGTACATTAATGATGAAAAAAAATAACTTAAATGATTTTAGCAAATGGCTGCAATATAACAAAGAGTGAAAAATTTAAGGGGGTCTGAATACTTTCCGTACCCACTGTATAGGTTTAGAACTTATCACTTTTCTTCAAAAGATAACTGTTTATGTTATTCCGTTGACGAAACAACAAAGTAATATTTTGCTCGATGCGCCCTTTTGTGGCCTCAGGAGAGAAGCCAAAAGCTTTTTTCCCCCCTAACTGAAATTATACCTTTTAAATTCGAATATAATTTGAATATTGATAATATTTAAGTACAAAATTCGAATTGAGTTTTTCAGCCATTTTGACAGCCCTAAACGGCTTCCCCCCTGGAAGGAGATATTCTGGATGCCAGTTCATCCACCCACTTTGAAGAACCAAAATAAAAATAAAAATGTACAAGGTAACAACTCACTCTTCCCGGAGCTGAAAGGTTCTCAATGCCAATCAGATCCCTCTGAAGTTCTGTCAGCTTCTGAAAGTTCTCCAGTCGAATCAGACTGCTCTGCAGCTGAGCAGCAATCTCTGCTACTTCTTTCAGAGCCTCTGCAAAAATTGAATGTGTAAGTTCATTATCATGCTCAGATCTTAAAGAAAAGTGATTGTTCTACTAAAAAAATTTTTTTTAATGATTTAGCTTGTAGCAGGCTCACCTTTGCAGTCATCGTAGTCTCTGTGCTGGGCGGCGTAATGCTTACACAGACGCTCCAGGATGAGTTTGTAGTGCATGAGTCTCTGGATGGGCTTCAGCAGGAAGGTATTGAGGGGCAGGTAGCACACTTTCTGCAGCTCAAACTCCTTATACACAGTCTCCAACTTCTTCACACGCTTTGTGGCTTTCTCAAGCTCTGTTAACACCTCATCATGCTTCTGCAGATAGCTTGTGAACTCCTGAGATTATGAAGGCAACAACACCATCCCAAATGATGGATGATCTGAATACTTGCACCAATAATCAAATTCAAATTAAAGTCGTTCTTGCTTGTAGAACTGAACTATAACCTCACCTTCAGAGCACACATGTTGCGCAGCATAACATCTCCAATTCGTTGGTAATCTCCTTTTACATGAGCGTTAGAGCGCCCCTCCCTGTGAACATGTGAAAATGATCAATGGCTGAGACAAAACAGGATTGCCGTAATGAACCTATAGGCAAAAATCATAGTTAATCGGTTTGTTAATAGCGAGAATTGGACCTTAAAATAAAGTGAGACCAAATTTTTCTTGCTAAAAAGTATTAATATCAATCATAAAAAGAGAATCATGCAATATTGTTACAAAGATGTGTCAACGTTCAAAACGGTTTTTGATTATGTTGATAATTTAGAGGCCTTGTGTATAAAATACAATGAAGTAGGCTTTATATGGTAAAATAAATTAAAATTTGTGTAACACTGTCATATGCCAACAAGTTGCAATTTGATAAATAAGAACTGGTACCAGAGAGCCAGCCTTTGGTCAATCTCTTTGAGAAAGCCTCTGTGGAACTCATAGATGGGGTCAATGTTGGAGAACAGGAGGGTCATGAGACCCTCAGGCATTGCGTTTTCTTTAATCACTGCACTGCGGAACCACTGAGGACATACACAGACACACACACACATACGCGCACACATCAATGTGATTAGACGGTTCAAAGGCAAAAGACCATCTAATTAAACCAGCCAAAAGTCATACACACAGCTAATTGACACCATACAGGATATATTGTACAGACAAGCCTCACACACTAAACAGGATTCATGAGCACAGACAGCTCTGCTTACCACTGTGATGACCTCCAGATCCTTCAGGTAAGTCCGCTCTGTTGTCAGAATCTCTTTAGCAATGAAGTAGGCTTTGTCGGTGGGATATCTCTGGAAATAAAAGCATACTTAAAACCACTCTTAGATAAGCTGAATTAAACCCTCTAAATACCATTTTATTTGGCAAGTTAATTTATCTATTTTGTGTTCTATGAAATTAATATGGAATGTAGAACATAAAAAGTTCATCCAGAACACAGAAAAAAGAACTTAACTTTGAAATTAATATCTAAACTTAGAACTTAGATTAACTTGGATCCTAGAAGGTAGCGTAGACCAGGAACCTAGAACTGATAAGTTGACAAAAACTAACATTGAAATTAAACTTCAACTCATACAGTTGAACAAAAAAGTTCAAAGCTTAGACCTTAAAAGTTATATTTAGACCTAGTACCAAGAATTTATCTACGAAATTCAGTTATATTATTTACTTAGAACTTAAAACCTACAATTTAATGTAGAACGCAAAACCCAGAAATGACCATAAAAACAAATGTAGAAGTTAACCTTGAATACACAACCTAGAATTTACGTAAGTTAAATATTAGCACAGTTCAGAAATAAGAAGTTAAAGTAGAGCACAGAATTTATCTTTGGAATTAATGTAAACCTTCAAACATAGAGGTTAATATAGAAATTCATGTAGAAGTTAGCCAAGAACACACTGTACAACCTCACACACCAAACCTAAAATTGAACTAAAATAGCATATTTTTGAACTTAGTAGGTTAATCTAGAACCTTGAACTTATAATACAGAACTTAGAGCCTAGAAATGAAAGTAGAACTTAAAACCCATAAGTTAACATTGAAACTAAGGTAAAAATTGACCTCAATCACATAACCTAAAATGTAACATTTAACTTACAAGTTTAACATAGAACATAGAATGTAAGGTAGAACCTAGAACTCATTTGAACCTAACTTCAATTAACTTGGAAATATTTCATTTAATATTTCAAGATACTGTTGCATATTTAAAGTGTCAATGTCTAATAAATCTATCAAAGTTGAGGGGTGTGGCAGGGGGTTATTTTAGGTTGGCTGTGCACACCAAGGTTAGCAAAAAGTTTAAAAAGCGTCTTAATCAACCCTAAAATCACAGGGTCATTGTCATAACCTACAATCTAGCAAGTCCCATCAAAGACCACGCAAGCCAAATGGTTCTCTCTCATTTCTTCAAACTTAATCAAATCCAAGGATGCCCTGAGCTGGGCTTCAACAGTAAACTTTTTGAACTCTTATTCAGGCCCGGGCAGGTTGGCATGCGATCAGTGTACCTTCCTGCTGCCCTCTTCGTCTTCCTCTAGTCTGGCAGTGCCCACCTCATTCAAGATGGGGCTCTGCAGGGGTGAAGGTGCCTGGCCGGGAAGACTGAGAGTGGACATCTGGAAAGAGGGCGACAGGCACAGAGGACCCTTGGTGTTGAGGGGAGAGGGCTGAGGACTGTCAGTGGTAGAGTCTACGGGATAAAAAAAAAAGGAAGAACATTAATACTGTTGAGGCCAGTGTTGGGGAAAGTTACTTTTAAAAGTAATGCATTACAATATTGCGTTACTCCCTAAAAAAGTAACTAATTACGTTACTTAGTTACTTTTTATTGAAAGTAATGCGTTATATTACTTTTGCCTTACTCTCGTGTTACTTTTTAAATATAAGCAGCGCTTGATTGTTTTTAATATAAGAAGTTCTATTTGTAGCAAATATAAAAGCCCTTTCACACCAAAAAGTGTAATGAATAAACCGCAGGCTAAAGCAACAGTAAATTCACGTCTGTACAACGCAGGAGAAGAAACACTCTTCAGAAATAAAAAAAACAAAGCACAATTGTTAGATTATCTAAAGTCATTTTTTGTGTTTTTCTAGTAGGGCTGAACTGGATCATCCATGTCCAGCCAGATATCGGGATTATAAAATGGGAGTGCTACATGTGTGTTTTTTAAACATGAAGTTTGCAGGTTTTGCCATCATATTCTGAGTTGCCTTTCACGGTTTAATTTCATTTTGATGAATACTATCTGTTTTTTGTGAGAGGTGATTAAAAGCACATTCACATTAGTCGAGAACTACAGTAACATCATGTTCACACAGCGCTCACACAACGCCTCTGCACTCCCGATTTCTCCCAATAAGGGGACAGGAGACTTGTCAGTCAATAAATGGGAAAACAAAGTAACTGGCATTAATTTTTTGAAAAAGTAACTCATATTTTCTCTTGTAAATTAAAAAGTAATGCGGTACTTTACTAGTTGACGAAAAAGTAATCTGATTACGTAGCTCTCGTTACTTGTAATGCGTTACTACCCCAACACGGTTGAGGCATAATAATAATACAAGTAAATAGTTGTAGATTTTATTCAAGTTGTATTAAATGTTTTTAATTAAAAAGATAAAGTAAATAAATGTTTAGTAGCTTATTACAATTAAATAAATAAAAAATATGTAATTTAAATACTACTACAACTAATAAAACCTAACAACCACCAAGAATGACCTATGCACTAAAAACCACTCAGCCCTTTATGCATCTAGAAACTCTCAATTCAATAAGCATGTCATTATGTCTTGAATCAAATCAGATAGGTGATTTAAAATGCTTGTCATAACATGGCAAATTTGAAAAAATAAAAAAATAAAATTAGTCACCAACAATTCTGCCACAGCAATTCTGACAAAGCAGAAGAGCGAAACCTATGATATATCAGGAGGAATCACGAGGCTATTCTCACACATTGAGCTATAGTTTGCAGAGCAATAAAACAGCAACGAGAGGGGAAAAAAAAAAATCATCACACCCATTTTAACACTTGCTATTTTATTTAAAAAAAAAATGAAGATAAGAAACCTGAAAATAAATGAAAGTTAACACCACGCCAACTGTATATAAAAAGGGATAAATACACAAAGGTGGAAATGGTTTCTTCCTCAAAGAGGAGCAGCTCACGAGGGAAAACAAGAATGTAGAGGCTGGGCATAAACAAGGAACTCCAGATAGAAAAAGGTGGCTTTACGACCCGGAAATAATTCCTGCAGAGGATTATCAGCGATACTGCTGGGCTGGTGAGCCGGCAGTGGTTTACAGTTTAACTGGAGTGTCCCAGCAGGGATGACATAGGAGAAGAGGGGAGGGAGAGAAGGGGTCCGGAGCCGGGGTTTGGCAGCCAGCCTGAACAAACACACAGGCAGCGCTCTACACTAGAACGAGGCTGTGGAATGTAGCATAAGAAGAGTATCTGAAACTCAAGACTCAGACTCATGCTAGATTGTGTTTAGTTTCACATTTTGTATCGAATCCTATTGGTAGGTCATTAGAGTTATAAACTATAGATGATAAATGTGTATCAACACCGTTTAACAGAAACGTTTTGTTAAGAAATAAAATTTTAATATACACAATATGCATCCCGAGTTATTCACAAACTGTACTGTATACCAACTTGTGTACAGTATCATCTATTGGTCAGAAATGATCTGTTAAAACAAATGTAAAATATAGATACAAGGACAGGATTTATTTCACTTTATTTCAAAGGTATGACTTTAAGCTACTTAACTTATCGGTTAAGCACAGATAATGAAGACCAGTGTTTTTATTGTTAACTAAAACTAAACTTGCTAAAATCATTTTCAGCAATTAAAATAAAGCTAAATTAAAAAAAAGCATAAAAAAAAAGCAAAAAAGTTGCCTTGGCAACTGACTGAAATATGTTTAAGTACTAAAATTACTAAAAGTAAAACCAAAATAAAAAAAAATACAAACAAACAAAAATAAACAAAACAAGAGATTTCTAAAACTAAAGGGGAATTCAAAATATTAATAAATACTTTTATAGTATAGAATTAATACTAAAATAACACTGATTACATTTGTACTGAAATCCTACATTGAACATTGATGAACCAAAAAGAAATCAACATAGAGGGCAAGTGGACATCTGGGGCCGCTTCATACGTCGCTTATTACATCCGAGATTAAATGTCACATCCAAGATGATATCATCGCGCTAATCAGGATCTGGCTAATTTGGTTCTACGAACGCAGCTGTCGTTGATGATTAGTATGGCTGGATTGAATTATCTGAGATAATTGCGTGTTCACGGGTTGGTTTAAAAGGGGCTATGTATAGATACTCAAAACCACGATCAGCAATGCAGCGATTGTCTGGCGGCAAGACAGCAACGTAATGACATCATATAATTAAAAAAGACACCTGACGAAAAACTTGACAAATTTCTGGACTTTTATAAGGAAACAGCCAACTGAACAAAACTACATAAATGTTATAATAGATAAATGAAATGTGCACTGTTTTTATTTTATTTAAATTTTTTACATGATTCCCAATTATTTATATTCACGATTTCTAATATTTGTACAGGCTTTACATTTTTATTTCAATGTAGTAATTAACAATTCATTTAATTTTATATTTGAACATTTGTTACGTGACAGCATTAATTAAAGTTTCAAGATCATGTTATCTGCATCTCCTGAAGTTCCATCAAGCCACTCCCATAATATCTGTCACCACTCAAATTAATGCACGACTCTACAGTATCTGTATAGCATGTGTGTAAGACTCGAATACAATTATGAAGTAATAATTTTATGACGAATAAAACTTTCAGTGAGTAAAACTGGCTGTGTCTATAGTATTAAAGACTACACAACATTATTATATTATTTTTAAATTAATTTTTAAATGATTATTATTTTTAATTATTGTCCCTGGATCAGTAGGATACTCTTGTAATAAAGTTAGTGGTGGTAGCGGACAGATTTTAAGTATCAATTCTGCTTAAAAAGATGCAATCTAATCGAAGAACGGGCCCCTGATATGGGCTCAGCATTAGCACTGTTTACAAATTCAGCAAATTTTTTTCCTGATGGCTAGTACAGTATTTGCAACCACGTTCTCTTAAGATTTTTACAAGCTAAAACGAATAAAGTTACTTGAATTAGTAACAAAAGACCAGGGCATTATCCTTGATTTGCGAATTATTCCCTTATTTGTAACATTTAACATATAGGTAGAAGGATTCAAAATGACACTTTGGCTCCCACTAGTTTTAGCATTGCTCCCACTTTCCTGCCCATCGGCTCGTTTTTCCTCTAGTATTTTAGTTCAACCACAAACTCTGAAAGAAACTATGATAAATAGGTGGCTCAAGATGTTGTTGACACTGGCACTGATTCATGCCATTGAGAACAGCTCCTTAAATATAGAACTAATCAAAATAACACTGCAAACCACAAATCCTGAAAAACCCATTAAGGTCACACAAAAAAAAAGCATTCCTGTAGTTTAAGAAAACTGTATTAGGTTTTAATGAACATCATATTATAGTTGCAGTAGGTAAGGTATGGACACAGGTTATTACAGGGGCTAATGGAGTTTCTGCTTTTAAAGTCATTTGCTGCACTTAAATTATTTTTTAAATGGTCCAAAAAAAAAGAAAAAAAAGCCTGAAATCCCAGTTACCCAAAAGGTAACTTAATTATGAAACGCACACACACTTAAGTACACTATTTTCACATTAGTACATTAAGGACCTTGTATTTATATAGCTCTTAATTTCAGAATTAAATGGGGGAAAATTACAAATAAAAAGTATACTGAGGAAGCACAAAGCAAAGCACATGGCAGGTAAAGAAAGGCAAATCTGGTCAGGTTCTCTTTTGTCATCAGATCCCCCAAAGCACTAGGAATACCAATTTTTTTTGTATTAAAAACATATGCAGTATTGTGATCCATTGTTACTTAACTTTGTAACTTAATAGCATTTCTATTTGAAATACTTTGAACGTTTACATTAAAAGCCTAAAAAAACAACCTCTGCAAAAAACATATATACGTGACCCTGGACCACAAAACCAATCTCAAGTCGCTGGGGTATATTTGTAGCAATAGCCAAAAATACATTGTATGGGTCAAAATTATGGATTTTTCTTTTATATCAAAAATCATTAGGATATTAAGTAAAGATTGTTTCTGTCCCTGAGATAGTTATATCACATGTCCCTACTGTAAAGATATTAACAATTAATTCTACTATAATATGCTACTAAGAATAATCTCCGGACAACTTTAAAGGCGATTTTTTCAGTATTTTGCTTTTTTTGCACCCTCAGATTCCAGATTTTCAAATAGTTGTATCTCGGTCAAATATTGTCCTTTCCTAACAAACCATACATCAATGAAATCTTATTTATTCAGCTTTCATATGACATATACATAGACGAAATTGTCGAATTGAAGAACAAATTTGACCCTTATGACTGTTTTTGTGGTCCAGGATCACATATATGTATGTATATATATGATAATATATGTATAGGTATATACAGTGTGTACGGAAAGTATTCAGACCCCTTTAATTTTTTCACTCTTTGTTATATTTCAGCCATTTTCTAAAATCATTTAAGTTTTTTTTTTTTCATCATTAATGTACACACAGAACCCCATACTGACAGAAAAACACAGAAGTTGACATTTTTGCAGATTTCTTAAAAAAGAAAAACTGAAATATAACATAGTCCTAAGTATTCAGACCCTTAGCTCAGTATTTAATAGAAGCACCCTTTTGATCTAATACAGCATGAGTCTTTTTTTGGAAAGATTCAACAAGTTTTTCACACCTGGATTTGTGGATCCTCTTCCATTCCTCCTTGCAGATCTTCTCCAGTCCTGTCAGGTTGGATGGTAAACGTTGGTGGACAGCCATTTTTATGTCTCTCCAGAGATGCTCAGTTGGGTTTAAGTTAGGGCTCTGGCTGGGCCATTCAAGAAGTTGTTGTCACAGAGTTGTTGTGAAGCCACTCATTTGTTATTTTAGTTGTGTGCTTTGGGTCATTGTCTTGTTGGAAGGTAAATTTCGGCCCAGTCTGAGGTCCTGAGCATTTTGGAGAAGGTTTTCGTCCAGGATATCCTGTACTTGGCCGCATTCATCTTTCCCTCGATTGCAACCAGTCGTCCTGTCCTTGCAGCTGAAAAACACCCCCACAGCATTATGCTGCCACCACCATGCTTCACTGTTGGGACTGTATTGACAGGTGATGAGCAGTGCCTGGTTTTCTCAATCATACCGCTTAGAATTAAGGCCAAAAGTTTCTATCTTGGTCTCATCAGGCCAGAGAATCTTATTTCTCACCATCTCCCAACTCCATATGCGGGCTTTTATGTGTCTTGCACTGAGGAGAGGCTTTCCGTCGGGCCACTCTGCCATAAAGCCCCGACTGGTGAGGGCTGCAGTGATGGTTGACTTTCTACAACTTTCCCCCATCTCCCGACTGCATCTCTGGAGCTCAGCCACAGTGATCTTTGGGGTTCTTCTTTACCTCTCTCACCAAGGCTCTTCCCCCCGATAGCTCAGTTTGGCTGGACGGCCATTTCTAGGAAGGGTTCTGGTCGTCCCAAAACGTCTTCCATTTATGGATTATGGAGGTCACTGTGCTCTTAGGAACCTTAAGTGTAGCAGAATTTTTTTTGTAACCTTGGCTAGATCTGTGCCTTGTCACAATTCTGTCTCTGAGGTCTTCAGGCATTTCCTTTGACCTCATGATTCTCATTTTCTCTGATATGCACTGTGAGCTGTAAGGTCTTATTTAGACAGGTGTGTGGCTTTCCTAATCAGTCCAATCAGTATAATCAAACACCGCTGGACTCAAATGAAGTTGTAGAACAATCTCAAGGATGATCAGAAGAAATGGACAGCACCTGAGTTAAATATATGAGTGTCACAGCAAAGGGTCTGAACACTTAGGACCATGTGATATTTCAGTTTTTCTTTTTTAATAAATTTGCAAAAATGTCAACAATTCTTGTGTTTTTCTGTCAATGTGGGGTGCTGTGTGTACATTAATGAGGAAAAAAATTAACTTAAATGATTTTAGCAAATGGCTGCAATATAACAAAGAGTGAAAAATTTAAGGGGGTCTGAATACTTTCCGTACCCACTGTATGTATATATATATATATATATATAGAAACACTTAAACAGCCATATTGCAAAAAAAAAAAAACTGTGTCATGTTAAAATGCACAAAAAATTGCATGTAAACAAATCAGAACACATCACTAGCTTTTAAAACATTGCTATTGATCTGGGGGCAAAAATAAAATGGTGAACTTCAATACTTACTATGGAGTGTATCTACTATTAAAAGAGGGTGTATCGTGTTTTGAAATGTATCTGAAGTGCTAGGATGTGTTGGGTGAGTGCTAAAAATGGTTCATAGCTATACATTAGAATAATCATGATCCGTAATATAGAAAAACTCTTCAGGGACAACAGTGTAATCTTAAAAAACACTGATAGAGCACACTGTGATTATTATATGATATTAGTCCAGACTCAAGAACAGTCATGTAACTGGCACACATTCACAATCTGAGATACTGACATGTTTGACAGAAATAAGACTATTTGAGGTCTAGGCTAAATATTTGAGGTAAATAAAAATTGGTTTCTTGAAAATAAAGCTGCTTTGTGTGTCAAATGGACAGTGAAATCTAAACCACAACAGCTCTCAAAAAGCAAACTGTTTACTATAGATGAAATGAGAGAAGACGACTAGACCAGGAACATTATGGGTTTTCATTAGTGCAGACTTTGTGAAGCTGAATAAAAGTAAAAACAGTTTCTGAATTACAGTATTATTTAGTTAAAAAAAGGTTAATCTGTACTTCATTGGTGACGTTATAAAGTAGATTTGGCAACACTTAATAATAATAATAATGGTCAATACAAAGAGAAAGTCAAAAAGTCATTATGTCCATGGTTCTTGGTGTGAAGGAAGTACTGTTAAGTGGATGGCCAAATGGTGCCTTGCCCAGAGTTTAAGTGCAGCCCAGGCCTGCCCTCGCTTGTGGGAGTAGAGAGAGGCTCCAGTAGTTTGAAACCATAGGATGCAAATGAAGATTAAATGGGCCAAGTTTCGCTTGCTCTCAAAATGACAATGAGAATGGATTCTTGTTCATACTAAAATGGTTGTTGTTTACCACAAAATAGTTCACCTTAGTTGCAAATGGAAAAACGGAGTTTAGTTATATGTTTAGTTACCATTAAATTCACCGTTTTGACAGGAGATAGTACGTGGAGAAAGCAAATGTAATACATTTTAATCATTGAATGGGACTGACAAAGAAATGCAAAGGACAGAAGAGCCTGAGTCACACAGTGAAGTAAAGCAGAGTAATACGGCAGGATATTAAATGGGATTTCAAGAAAGGAAGAGGAAATGACACAAATGGCATTGCTTGCGTCTCATCTTGAGCTCATCTGAGAACTCAATGTACTCATGGCACACAGACAGCTGGAGTTATTCACTCCAGACCCCAGAACAGAAACCCAAGGCATTTATGCGGTCTGGATGTCATACAAAAACACAACTGCACGGAGCTGGTGTTACCTATTAAGGCTCTGTGCAAATGTTTGCATCATTAGGAATGTCGTTAATATAATGCATTAAGTGAGGCATTAACGGGCATTAAAGATCAAGTTAAACCTTGAAAAGAGACACCCAAAAGGTAATAAGCACAGACAAAAGAAGCGTTTTGAAAGCAAACCTGCAGTACTTGTAGAATAAACCACTGCAAGAACATAGTGGATACACAAAAGTGACAAAGAAAAGAAAATACTTCAACAAATTATAATACCTGAATCATTTCGAAAAAGCTATTTGATAAACGGCAGAAATTTCAATAAATCAAACACAAGGCACAAGCAAATAGTTCCTAAACTTGAAGTAAGAAATGTTCACTACATTCATAGAAATGTGCCAAAACTGGATGTACTGTTAATGATAGAAACATTTTACTTTATCGAACCATAATTGTTACTGTGGACAACTGACTGTCACTCCGGTTTCTTTAGGTGCACATGCTCCTTACGTGCATACAATATGCATGAGCTTAGGATTCAAGCTCTAGATTACATTCACTTTCTTAGCAGTGGTATTGATAGCACATTACAATACTCAACCACTTACATTCTTTGATGAAAAGTAAAAAGCTATGCTACTGTTCAAAATTTTGGGGTCTGTGATTTGTATGTTACAAAATACTTCTATTTCAAATGCTGTTCTTTTCAGCTTTGTTCATGAAATAATCCTGACAAAACTGCATTATGCAAGTAGCACAACTGTTCTCAACATTGACAATAAAAATGTTTCTTGAGCACTAAATTATATATATAAGATATTAGGGCTTGCCCCCTAATAGTCGACTAACCGTTAGTCGACCAAAATGTTCTTAGTCGCATAATAAAATAAAATAATAAATAAAATAAAAAAACATCCACAGGCAAAGTCATGCAGTTCGTGACAGACAGATCATTAATGGCTAGTCTATGGTAATACAGTACATCAGGTAGGCCATCTAAACGCTCGTCTATAATTCATCGACCTCAAATATGGCTTATCATCTGAAATATGTAAGTATTAGCAACTTTACATGGCTGCTCAATCTAATGTTAACCTAGAGAAATGTGCGCTATTGTGTCTGTGTGGAGTGTAGAACCTGAACAGTAGCGCACTCACTGCAGGACAGATGGAGGTGCCGGTGCGCTCACTTACTATCAAAATACTCCGTCATTTTTGGTCATTCAGATAAGAGTAATACATCTTTCAAATCTGTAAAGATTCTACGTTTATTAGTGTGCACTCACAATAACAAAAAAAATGCGCTTTTGTAAAATAATGAAAGCAAACAGGATGCGCTTTCTGCCGTCTCGGTCTCTCTGAACTTGAGCATGAAACTCTTATTAGCGTTGTTATTTAGTTGAGTTTTTCTGTAAATTCCATGCATTACCATTTGAGATTGAAACAGTCTGAATTTGGTTTACCAATAAAATGCATTTATTCTATATTTGACTTTTGAACGATATGTGCACGTATCTATCAGATGATCGCTGCCCAGTATGTCTGCATTCACCTCCACTCTTCACTTCGTTCTGGAGTAATCTCGAAATGATCACGCAAAGAACAATATTCGATAAGTAAAAATGTCAGCAATTCTGAGAGAGAGGGGCTCAAAAAATATAAAACTTCAAATACAAACAACATAAAAAACATGAGTTAGTCAGTAAAATCCCCAGCTATCAGGTTATTTTACTAAAGCTGATGATGGAGTGGAAGTTGTTGGTACAGCAAGTGAACCGGGCACATGGATCAGATAAAAACAGTGTCATCGTCCACACAGATTTTAGATTAGTTTGATTATTAACTTGATAGATGTATATTGCTTTTTGTGTTTGAACAAAGTATTCGCTTATGGGTTGAGAGATAAACCGGTAGAAATATATCAATCGTTGATTGAAGAGTGTCATGATACGTGTCAATTCATCGGATACGTGCATTAAGACCGTTTCAGCCTGATTCGTGCGGCACGCACCTGCTCGTATAGCGACTGACTAAACTTTCGCTCCTTGTGCTTAAACATTCAAATACACATAGTTATGTGTCAAAATGCCCGTCTTTGCGAGTATCCTCATAAACACAGTTATTTGTGTCTTAAATGAACGTTAATACTTAAAGATAAAGCATGTGTAGGCCTATAATATGAGATCCTGATTATATGATGATATCTTAAAAGGATGTTTCACCCAAAAATGAAATTACCATTAACCAGTTTCTGGTCCCCCACTGACTCCAATAGTGTATTTTTTTTCATATATGGAAGTCGTGAGGGCCCAGCAAACTGTTTTTGGTACCATTACTGTCCAAATATGTCTTTTGTGTTCAACAGCAACGTATCTCATAACAGGTTTATAGAACATCAACATTCATTTTTGGGTGAACTATTCCTAAAATTGCCTAAATTCCTAAAGTAGCCTAAAATAGCTGTTGTTGCCATTTGTGTCAATAATGTAAACCAAACATCAGAAAGAAAATCACTTACTGTCCTTGACAGAATCACTTTTGTAAAATAAATAAGAATCATGTATATTTAATTTATACAGTGAAGACTATTCAGTTTATTTGTACATTTTCTTTATACAATATAATATTTATTACGCAGTGTTTTAAGTTCTTCAAGTAGGCCGATTTTTTAAAATAATATTTGTTCTGTTGTGGCCTAATTTGTGACTGTTTACTTGTCTTCAATAAGCTTATTTTTACTTAGGCTAGTATTATTTTTTGTGATATTGAAATTGGTAAAAAAAATTATGAAATTTCAGTGCATCAAAATTTTGATGATGGGATAAACAATCCTATGTAAAGCTTTATATATTTATTATATATTATATATATATATATATCTTATTATTATTTTTTTTTTTTTTGTGATTGTATTGTGACACGTTGTACTCATGGATACTTGCCTTGTGTTGTATACACACCTTCTGTGAAAATGAATTTCCTCTCTGAGGACAAATAAAAATGATCTATATATCATTGTGTGTGGGAGGTCCGGGCATTAAGTCATAGCCCCGGTGCGGTCTTAATGCGGCCCTGATGTAGGCAATTGAAAGCTCATTAGCATAATTTAAATGGTTAATTAATAAACGTGCGATTAGTCGACTAATGCTTCAAATGAACGACTACTAGTTGACCAGAAAAATCCTTAGTCGAGGGCAGCCCTATAATATATATTAAAATAGAAAGAATTAGTTTACATTATAATAATGCCACAATTTTACTGTATCTTTGATCAAATAAATTCAGCCTAATAGACATAATTGTATTATTTTAACTTATTTCAAAAACGTTCAAATAAATCTTACTGAACCCAATCTTTTGAACTTTAGTGTCTCTTTTTAGTGTTTATTTACGTGCAGGCCATGGGTTAATGGCTACAATAGTCTACAAACAAAACAATTAAATAACTCACAGGACTACACTGCAAAGCAACATGCACAAATCCAAACTTTTTAAGACAAGTTAAAAAAAAGTCAAAATGCTAATTTGAAAGTGAAATTCGCAAATGGCTCAAATTCGATGCCAAAACGTGTTTTTGTTATACATACATGCAACAATGACCCATCTGTGTCTGTGGAAGTCAGTGTAAATGCAATTATGTAGCCCAATCAGAATAGCTGAGATGCAATGCATGTCTGAAAGGTAAACAGCAGGGGGCAGAGTGGAGCGACTAACTCTAAAGTAACAAAAACAAAAATAACTTCGGCTCAAATTTGCTCTTAGCAGCAATGGCTGTCAGGTCCACTGCTAATTAAATCACAGCCCTGAGTAGAGTGGTTCATTACTGGAATAGATTCGTGCAGTTATCCTGATACAAAAGTACCTTCATACATGCATGTAAAGCTTATCTTTGTAATGTATATTTTCTCCTTATTCATTTTCATTAAATGAGTTTTGCTTTGAAAATCAATGTTGAATGCACTTTAGGACTCCATGAGGTCAAAACATTTATAGGAAAAAGAATAAAAAAAATTCACGTATTGTGGTAAGCTTATCAAATCAAAACTTGACAAGTTAAAATTGTCAATTGAACTTACCCTTTGTTTAGATTTCCATTTGATTGCTTTCAAATGCTGGGTAAGATTTTATTTTATTACTCCATTTTATTTTTACAGCGTGATACTTCAGTAAAATACTTGCTATTCACTTCGATAAGTCTGAGGGAAGTTTTCTTTACCCAGGAAGAACAAGAGCCAGGCATACTAGATGTTTAATCATTTTCTGGATTTAAATCTAGTAAAATAATAATAATAATATTTGTGCCATAATCTTATATGTAATGCATGCAGCCATTATCACATTTTTCCTGCATGCCATGCAGCTCTAATATGGAAAAAAATATATATATATATGTTAAATATGTACTTTTATATGCTTAAAGTGGTAAGGATATCAATTCTAGGTGATACAGCCATTTAATTTTCTTCTTAAAAAGTCACAGCGTAACTTTAGTTTGTAGCCATCCAGACTACTAAGATTAAATGTAAACGGATAATAAGTGATTTAACTATATATAATCTGAATAATGCTAACGAATCTTACTGTCCTACAAGAACTCACAGCACATTATTCAAAAACAATAAAAAAAAGAGAATGAATTAACACCAAAGAGAGAGATAGAAGAAGCACACTGGAAAGGGCACGTGAGAAAAAGTGGTAGATTAAAGCGCCAACAGGAGGTGCCAAAACTATAAGTACTGATTTTATCAGGATAAGGTGGACAATTAAGTGCTTGGTCATGTTCTGCATTAAAAACCAATGATAACTGCTGCCGTTTAATGGGGTCACGCTACATTTTAAGATGGGTGGGGCCTGGTGGGGGCTCCCCAATGCCTAGAGCCCTGAGATTTTGGCATTCCAGCAGGAAGCTGTCTAAATCTGCCCCACTCACTAGTGGATTGCTAAAGAAGAGGTTCTGATCTGAAGGCAAATCTCCATCCGACCCCCAGTCGGAGTCAGAATCGGAGCTGCCGTCAGCCGAGCCCTCTGTGGCTGTGGGCGGATAGCTGAGCTGCTCCAGCTGCTCCACCAGATCGTTGAACTGCATGGTCGAACTGTCTTCTGAACGCACTGAATACGCAGGGAAGTTAACCATCGAGCTGGCCTCAGATAGGTTCTCAGAACCAGGCAGACGTAGGGAGGATGAGGAGTCGGGACCTCCAAAACCAAGCGAGAGCGAGTCGCCAACAGAACCTAGTGGAAGGTTTTCCAGCGAGCTACACTCGGAGCGGTTGTTGACCATAGAACTGGTCTCGGATCGGCCGAAAGCACTTTCAGGGAACGCGTTAGCGTTGCCGTTGAGGTCCTCGAGGCTGAGAGCGTATGTAGCGGGCTGAACGCCATATTCGAACCTCCCAGGACTCTCTTCGTAAAACCCGTAACCGTAGGCCTCTGCACCGCCAGCGTAAAATGAAATTTCAGCCGGATCGTCATCTATATACTCTTCGCTAACATGCAGCTGCGTGCAGGATATCGGGATCTGGTACGACAGTTGTCGAACGCGCATTAACTCTGCCTCAAACGCTTCAGGTGTGAGGAAGCCTGTTTTCGCCGCACTGCTTACGCCACTCACCCCTACTCGCTCGCTATCCTCATTGCCATTTTGGGAGGGCCGTACACTAGGGAAACTACTCTCTACACACACAAACGAGGGGCCGCAGTCTCCTGCTGCCTGGCTATGAGTGGCACCTGGGAAGGCGTAGGTGGATTCGGAGTTGGTCTTGATGGAGTCCTGCAGCATTGGGCTGGGGGCTCTGGCGGATAGCAGCGTCTGCTGGAGATGCACAGGCTGGTTCGGGGTCTCCATCCGCATGGGTGAGCTGGGGGCATGCAGGGAGTGGAAGGAGGCGGTGACAGAGGAAGGAGGTACTGGAGACCTTAGACTGTCGTTAAAACACAGATTCTGAAACGGATGGGTAAGGTAAAGAGAGTGGAAGAAAACAGAAATCAGTTATTGTTCTTCATGTTGGTATTGAGTCGAGAGATTGATCTAAGACTCTACTGACCTGTTTTGGCACATCAGAAGCCAAGGAACCTGTCGACATGCGAATCTTACTGTTCCTCCTGTAAAAACAGCATAATCAGTGCAAAGACAAACAAGCACCACATCAAAGGGGGTAACAAAGGATGGTCCAGTATACAGTACAAAACTGCTTTCAGGTGAAACTTTGAAAGAAATATTTACCTCTGGTAAGGAGTTCTTCTCAACCCGCTGTCCCTCACGTACTCAACAAGCTGCTTCTGTGTCCTCCCACTGTCACATATACACAATGCTTTTTAACAAACCAAGTAAAAGCTACAATTTGTAAAAAGTTTAAAAGAAAAGCTGTTTTTTTAAAATAGAAATGTATAGTAGTCATCAATTTAATGTGACGTTGCTAAATATAAGTATTAATTATACTGACTCCAACTTTTAAATGGTAGAGTACCTCACAATATATGGAAAAATTACAACAAAAAAACCCCTAAATATACTAAATACTAAAACCACTACAAAAAAAACTTTCAAAAATCTTATATTTGAAAAGTAATGTACAGTGCATTGCAAAAACTTTTTAAATAAATATCAATAAATAGTTGAAAAAAAAATTAAATCACATTTTGGATAATGTTTATGGAGTACTGAAAAACTTTATAGTTCCTTATGTAATTACCTAATGTTAAGTGCAGAGTTACAGATATTACCCAGTTGTACATTACTGTAATTGCACTGATAGTAATTGTGAACATTTAGTACCGAAAAACTCATTTTGTGACAAACATTTCTGAAAGTAATGCGAAGATTTAGTTAGTTCATTCAGTGAAGGTTTTCTCTGACTGATTTAACTAGTAAGTCTGTTATAGTGGTTGCGCTGTATGTTCATTTTTGCTTTGAACTCACAAGGACAGTCTAGAAAGACAAGGACAGTTCTTAGAAATACTAAGAAGCAGAACAGGAAACAATACAATAACCACAACAGAAAAAATATTTAAACATTTCTTCTGGTACATCACATTAAATAATATATCGCCCACATCAATATAATCACACGTGTGCACCTGTATCTGAAGGAGGATCCTCTGCTGAAGAAGATGGCTTTGGATTTGGGCTGAGGCTGATCTAACAGACGGAAAAACGAGTGATGCTCCACACAGTTCTTCCAGAAGATCTTACACTGATCTCGACTGCCCAATAGAAATTCCAGCGTATCCTGATGAAGACCCTGTGAAACGAAAGGTTGATTAGTCACTGAGAAAAGATTGAACTTAAGAACTTCCATCTCAGATGAAAGGCAACAAGAGGAAACGTATGGTTTTGATTCTTAGCATTCCATGTAATTGATCCCGACAGAATAACAAACGTCACCCTGAATACATTTTAAAATGTTTACACGGGGTAAGAGAAGGATGGCCCCATCCAACCAAGCTCCTGAGCTTGTACATTTTACTTCTACACTTGAATCTGTATGTTCCAGGAATCCACAGACTGATTTCACAGCATTGTATTTCGTCTTTGTTGTCATATTAGACTACATTCTGTCCCCTTTGAATTGAGGCAGTGTGTCTACATGTTTGTATATGTACATATAATAATATTAAATAACAATATATAATGTAAATTTGATACCCACATGAACTTCTGGGTGCAATTTAATTAAAAATTGTTTCCTCTTGAAGCTCAGCTTCCGAATTTTAGACCAGTTGAAGGTGTTAATTTTGGTGTGGCCCTGGGAAAAAAAAATAAAAACATACATATATACATGTGTGACCACACCACAGCTGAATTTTATATGAATGTACTGCAATAATAATCATGCATTAAAATGCACTTATAATATGACTAAAATAGAGAACGATATGAAAATCAATTATATTCAGTAAGACAATAAAGTTGTGCATGTACCTGAAAGACCTGCAGGCCCATGTGTGCGACAGCCAGGTTGATCTTGGTGCCTTCTCGGTCAGCGGCGGGATGAAAGCGAACCCCATACATCTCCAGTTTACGAGCGATCTCCAGAACCTGAAAATCTGTTTCTGCTGGGGTCTGCCCACTACAGGCGAGGAAGCAAAGACAAATAATGTAGAAAATATTTAACAAATGAAACAGTACCACAGCAAAAATAATTCAAAGGAAAATGTGGAGTGGTAAAGCATATTTTGTAGCCTAGAATAACATTTACGGCAGAGGTTTTCAACTTTTACATAACCCCACAATTTAAAAGACAAACATCTTCTGTACTCACTAGGCTTGCCGCGATAGACGGTGCTGACGGTGATACCGGTGTTAAGCCGCAACACCGGTTGTCACTTGCCCACCGCGGCACCGAGGTTTTGATTTTTTTATAGTAATAAAAATCATTTAGTTCAGTAAAAGAACAGACACTACAATTAAAAACTGAACGCGGCTGTACGCGAACCTCAGTCGCATCACAGATCAGATTTAATTTATCCAGTGAGGAGAGTGAGTCGAGCTGACTGACAAGAAGAGTGAGGTGAGGTGAGACAGACAAGACGATGGCAGATGATTTAGTTTCTAAACGAAATGGGAAAGTGTGGTATATTTTGGATTTTGAAAACCCTGTGGAATTGTGACGTGAGTAATGGTGATTTTGAAAGGTTTATTTAACATGCTTTCTAGTTAATGGTGCCACATTGTTTGTGATTTTCACGTTATTTAAACTGTGTGTTTTATGTTTTACATCAAGGTTGTATGCGTGCCTCCAAGCTTTCTTACTCGTTTTGCTAAGAAAATTCTAAGTTTTCGTATTATTTGGTTATATATTATACAGTTACTTATTTCAGGTTTTGTATACCTATTTTAAACGATGTAAGTTTTGTGATTTATATTAGGATAGCCTGACCTTAACATGGTGTATTTTTATGTTTATTTGTTTGTACTAAAAATATAGGCTAAAGTGAGGTTGACGTTGTATTTTGTTGTTGCATTAAAGCAATTGACGCCTAACTGCCACTAATTCGAAAAGAGGAAACTGAACTAAAAACGAACAATTGCTTTACGCCGAATTGCCGCTATTTAAAAGTGAAAGTAAAATGCGCACGGTGCTTTTACAAGCTATTTAAAAGCGAAGGAAAGCGAGGAAAAGAGGGAACGCCCCCGCCCCCACGGTGATACCGGTATTACCGGTGTTGTCACACGTCGGTTAACCGGTGGGAGACAGAATATCAACCAAAGAATCCAGAAAAAACACATTATATAAAGGTTAGAAATTGATTTGCATTTCAGTGAGTGAAAAAAGTATTTGATCCCCTACCAACCAGCAAGAATTATGGCTCCCAGATTGGTTACGTGCCCATGTGTAACACAGACTAGTCCTGCCACTTTAAGAAGTTACTCCTAATGTAGGTGTATAAGACACCTGTCCACACAATCTGTATCTTCCATTCCAACCTCTCCCACCACCATGGGCAAGACCAAAGAGCTGTCAAAGGATGTCAGAGACAAGATTGTAGATCTGCACAAGACTGGAATGAGCTACAAGACCATCAGCAAGAAGCTTGGTGAGGAGACAACTATTGGTGCGATTATTCAGAAATGGAAGAAATACAAAACAACCATCAATCGGCCTCGGTCTGGAGCTCTGTGCAAGATCTCGCCTCATGGGGTAAGGATGATCATGAGAAGGTGAGGGATCAGTCCCGAACTTCACTGGAGGAGCTTGTTAATGATATTAAGGCAGTTGGGACCACAGTCACAAAGCAAAACATTGGTAACACAATACGCCGCAATGGACTGATATCCTGCAGCGCCCGCAAGGTCCCACTGCTCAAGAAGGCACATGTACAGGCCTGTTTAAAGTTTGCCAAAGAACATCTAAATGATTCAGAGAAGGCTTGGGAGAAAGTGCTGTGGTCATGCTTTGGCATGAACTTGACTCGCCGTTTTTGGAGGGAGAGAAATGCTGACTATAATCTCAAGAACACCATCCCTATAGTCAAGCACGGAGGTGGAAACATTATGCTTTTGGGCTGTTTTTCTGCTAAGGGTACAGGACGACTTTGCATTGAGGGGCAAATAGACGGGGCCATGCACTGTAAAATCTTGGACGAGAACCTCCTTCCCTCAGCCAGAACACTGAAGATCGGTTATGGATGGGTCTTCCAGCATGACAATGACCTGAAACATACCGCCAAGGCAACAAAGGAGTGGCTCAAGAAGAAGCACATTAAGGTCATGGAGTGGCCTAGCCAGTCTACAGACCTCAATCCAACAGAAAATCTGTGGAGGGAGCTGAAACATCGAGTTGCCAAATGACAGCCAAGAAACATTAAGGATTTAGAGAGGATCTGTAAAGAGGAATGGATCAAAATCCCTCCTGTGATGTGTGCAAACCTGGTGGCCAACTACAAAAAAGGTCTTACCTCTGAGCTTGCCAACAAGGGTTTCTGCACCAAGTTCTAAGTCATGTTTTGCTTGGGGATCAAATACTTATTTCTCTCACTGAAATGCAAATCAATTTCTAACCTTGATCAATGTCTGTTCTGGTTTGGTGGCGAGGATGCTGTTCTATATGTTAAAATAAACCCATAAAAATTACAGACCCTTCATTTCTTTGTAAGTGGGCAAACTTACAAAATCAGCATGGGATCAAATAAAGCTTTTCCCCACTGTACATACTGTTTCAAACCAGCTTTGCAGAAAAATACTTGTTTCAATGTTTATACATAAATACATACATACAACAATACTTGTTTCAATGTTTATACATAAATACATACACACAACACTTTATGTAGGATATAGGTTCTAATAATTTCAAGTAGTTTCTACATAATGTGTGGGGGCTGGGCAAACATATTCCAGTAATGTTGAGCAGCGTTCTGGCTAATCGTGGGCAAATGTTAAGAGCAGTGCCAGATCATCAGCGCACTCTAATTTTGCTCATCCTTTAAGCTGTTCAATCTGCTTAAGCCCCTCCCCTTCCCTTGTGGCCGTATGGCTAATAAAGAGCCTTGAGCCACTGGATTACAATCACAGCCTCACATAGCCACTGACACGACCCACCTGCAATACTTCTCTCACAGCCAAAGCCTCAGATTAAATGCACTGTTACAAAGAGCCAAAAGCACAGGGCTGACACACTTGAGATTTTATAAAAACTGACAACATTGGTATCATAAAGCATTATTTTTAACATTTTGTGACTCCAGTGATATTCTTAATCCTAGATATGGCACAGAGATCTTGTTCAATGCAAATTAGATTTTTTTAAGCTTGATTTGTCTTCTGCAGGCCAAAAATTCAATTCTAAAGCTCCAATGTCATAGCACACGTTTTTAAGCATCTTTCACGTCTGTACCACAAACGGTGTGGAAAAAGTTACGTCTAACGTTTAATAAGGGAATAGCATGAGCAACAAATGCATCACTACTAATGAAGACGCTGCTAAAACATTTAACTTTACATCATTATTTATTTATCTGGAAGGATGATCCATTCAGAGCTTGAAGAAGGATCATCTGTCCCATATTATCTTATAATAGTGTCTGCAAGCTCTTAAAACAACATCTTTCCAAAGTTCAAGCAGAGAGAGAAACTGCAGTCCACCTTTAACTGCTTCTAAATCCAATAAACTGCCACACAGAACAATCACTTACACACTATCAGATCTCTTCTCACCAAATAAACTCGGCACCAAATGGAAACAGACTGTCATTCAAGATTACCAGGGGAGTCTGTATTTAAAGTTCAGTTAGATGTTCAGCTAGGGAAAAAAGGCCTCTCATACCACGCAAATGCTTCCAACTAAACTGGACATGAAAAAGATAAACCTACTTTTGTGCCATAAATTCCCTGTACTGATTCCCGGTGGTCAGCGCAGTGAAATTTACAAATGCAAAGCCTGACAGGCTGAGATAAATTAAAGAGAACAATGCAGAAGCATAGACCATCAGGCCAAAACAATAAATGTCTTACATGTGTCTGCGGTGGATCTCCATGATCTTTTCTTGTACACGTTCCTGATATGGCAGCAATTTATTAATCTTCAGAAACTCCCTGTCTGCTATGTCATCGTAGTCACCGATCTCAGCTGTGTGGGGGAAAGAGAAAGGTAAAGGGTCAAAGACAAATAAGAGTGTCCAAGAAAAAGAAAAGGAAAAACACAAGTTCTTAGAAACAGACTGTTTATGCTGGTTTCATATGGTATTAAAAAACTTTTTTGGTACAAATATTTCTCAATATTATAGTCTTTACTGATCAAATAATGTAGCCTAAGCGAGCATAAGAAACTTCCTTCAAAAACACTTTAAACAGTAGTATAAATGTTATTTTTGGGGGTTGCAAAAATTAAATAAATAAATTAAATAAATAAGTAAATTACATTGTACTTTAAAAACATTCTGTAAGTTTCAGAACTCAAAACTTTCTCATTAAGCTGCAGTCCCTAGGTTTTTTTGGTTAAAAATGATCTGAAATTAATATTTGAGCAAGTACATAATCAGTCAGTGTTCAAATTATCGCCTGACTTTAGCCCGATTCACAACGGTCAGCTAATAATAATGTTTTCTAATTTGAGTGGCCACTGCGTTATTAAGTCACATCGGTAAACAAAGAAGTTGTCCCGGCTACTAGGCTATCTCATGTGAGGATCCTGCAGGTGGCCGATCTTTTATAGCCTTTTCTCACAGCAGCTAGATTAATTAAATGTATCATTTTGATGGCGGGTTGTAATCCAGAAAGATTTATGTGTTTATGAAACACATGTGAACAAAATTAAATTATATCCTGTTATAAATGTGCATATATGACAGATAGCCTGGGGTACACACAAAATTGTATTTTTAAGCCAACCGTTGGAAGGAAGATAATAGCTTTTTGGATTAAAGTGATTCTTAATATGAAATTGAATGTATGACAATTAGAGATTAGACTCTGTACAGAAACAGAGAAATTAAAATTACGATTGCAATACACACTATACTCAGTCACGCATGCTGATGTTGTTAACAAACAAGTAGATGAACACAGTATAACAATAATTGGCTACGGTTTGATGTGTATGAGCTAAACGATAGTTAGATTTAATCACATTGGTAGCGCAATTGATTGTAATGCTTTTTTACTCAGTTCGGTCAGAACAGAACGTGGCAGACTTGTACTTAATTGTTTCAGATGACAAATACGGTGGAAAATTCGTATTTTGGTCATATATGGCCAGACGTAGGTTAGAATCTGTGATTCTAAGTCCGTGATCCACACTGTGGCGGTGGACTGACAGCCACAACTCTCTAAACAGTAGATCATCCGCGCTGAGCTGGGTCGGTGCAAAACCCATGGGACTGAAGATAATGCACAATCCCTGCAATTGCAGGTTCCAAACAGAGATGGCGACAAAGAAGCAAAACTTAAGGACTGCAGCTTTAAACAAACAAATGTGACAATCTGCAAAACGACAGGTGTGAAGGCACTCTATGACGAATAGTGTGGCTAAACTCCACCTACACAGGAAGTGATCAACGCCGCTTTATACATCGCTGCATATGTAGCCGCCGTCATGATTCGCAATGTAGGTAATAACAAGAGAGGTTAAACGCAGGTCTACGCAGAAACAAACGATAAAGAGTGCTACGAAGACAACGAGCCCTGTGCAGTGTCAATCTGTGAAAAAAAAACACAATATTTCTTTGTCTCATTCTGATCCCACGTTAGGAAAGAGTGGGATGAAGTTTCAGACCACGTCAGTAAGAAGAAACGAGGGTCCTTTTCATTTTTACCGTGGATTCGTTTACAAACAAGGCACAATTCGATGCAGGATTTTCAGAAAGACTGAAACTAAAAGATGATGCTGTGCCGACTATATTAGATCCGACAGTAATGTCGCAACACACAAGTGTGAGTAACTGTTTTTGTTACCTGATCACTATTGCTTTGTCTGTTATTACAGATCGTTTGATACCTAAAATCAAAGCAGGTCCATCGTTGAAGGATGCAGGCTGTAGACATACACAACGGTTAGCCAATCATAGCAGTGGGCGTTTACTTCCAAGTCTACAATCCATTATAAGGGGATCTCAGAGAACAGTAAAAAAAATAAAATAAAAGGGCAATTCATGACCTCTTAAAGGGGTGCTATTATGCTTTTCCACTTTAGTTAGTCTGTAATGTTGCTGTTTGAGCATAAAAAAGATCTGCAAAGTTACAAAGCTTAAAGTCCAATTCAAAAGGAGATATTTTATTTAACAGAAATCACTTTTCAAAAAACTACAACGAACGACTCGTTTGGACTACAACGCATATTTTCCGGGATTTGTGATATCACAAATATCAACGAATGGGACGAGACCTGGTTGAGCTGCACTAGAGAAGGCAACGAGTGTTATCACTATGTCGGAGACACGCTAGTTTTCCCAAGGTAGACGAACTTAAGAGTGGTTACAATCATCCGAGTTCAAATCACGCTCAAATTGATTTGATTTTGACGCAATATTTACACTGAAGCTCACAGGCGGCTATGGTAAGGGGCATGACATTTCCCGACCAGGCGCCGAGTGCTGCCAATCACAACACACACTGGCCCAGCTAACCAATCACAGCACATTTTGTATTTCAGAAGGCGGCCTTCATTTGATACAGGAACTATTCAAGCTGTTCATGCCAGACTGGGGAAAGAGGTGTTGAAATAATGCAAAATATGTGAAAAATAATGTGTTTTTCGAACAACCTAGTATGAGAGCCTGAGTACACCCCCAAAACAAAATCAAGACTTTGTAAAAGAGAATAATAGCACCCCTTATGCAATTTTTTAATAGATTAATAGAGCAAGGCAAAATAATCATGTCAAGATCAAAAAACATTACAAAACAGAGAGACAGCAGAATCAGTGTTAACAAAGATTTAAAACATTATGGCAGACAGGAGTCAGGACTTCAGGTACATTAACTGACTCATATTATACATACATTGAACCAAATGAGAGGCCAGCAGGGCAGCAGTGTTTTCTGTACAGTTCAGTCGGCCCTCTATTAGATCCCTCTTGATTTGCAGAGAAAACAAGTACCTGAAGAAAAAGTACATAGTTACAAGCATCGTTCAGCTAATCAGAATATAAAACATGGATGATGACTCTGAACATCCTACCTAGTAAACTCCTCCTGAAGCTGACCAGGATCTGGAGGAAAGAACTTCACCGACAGCCGAAAGAGTGTGTTCATCGGCCCTGTGAATAGTAAGTATAAACACACAAAACCCCAAGATCCTCTGATCTCCAAACACAACACAAAACATTAAGTGTACTTACGTCTCACTTGTTTCACTATGAGCTTGGTGGGCTCCAGCCAAACCTGTTGAAATGAAACAGTGCAGAGTAAGACTGGCATTTCAGCTTTTAACCACCTTATAAAGTCTAAGCAATAAATACAAATAATCTCTCACACTTTCAAACTACATCTGTTTCTGGTCTTTCAAGAAAGCACTAAAACTAAAGAACATCTTGGTCACAGAGGCCACAGATAAGATCTTGAGATGCTGACCACACCAAAAACATATTTCAGGAATTTTTGGAAAGCTATTATCAGCTATTATTCAAATGCTCCGGGATATGCACATTTTTAATTCAAACCTCTGTGCTTGCCTGTTTTGGGGTCGTGCATAGATGTGATGATCTGTTTTAATTGTGTGTCTGCAGGGTTTGTAGACGCCCTGCTCCTCCAAGCACATCTGGAGCTGATTGTGGCAAGAATGTACCTTTTCTCACTCCACCTCCAGCTCCTTCTACTCCGCTGACCTCTCATCTTTTACAGAATCATCACAACAACCCCATACATACACACATTCCACACCTGACTCAACTCTCTCCAAAAAACCTGGCATGGCACACTCAAAAACAGATGGCCAACAGACTGTCTCCAGTGCTCATCTCAAAATTATTATTATTATTTTTTTTTTAAATTAATTTCACCAATGATAAAGAAACCAAGATGAAAAAGATGCATTATGGCGATAATTAAAATGCCATGCTAGCGGGTTTATACAGCACAACAGCCCTTTGTCAGCAGCCTCAGTATTTTTCCCAGTAAAAAAACAAAACAACAAACAGTTCTAAGCAATGAACCAATTCAATAAAAAAAAACAAAAGCCAAATCAAAAAAACAAAACAAAAACAAAAAAAATCAAACCAAAAATCAAATCCAAAACAAAAAGCAAACCAAAAAACAACAACCAGGCAGTAACAAAAACATTACAAAACACTTTTGAAGTGATAGGGATAATCCACTCAAAAAGGAAAATGTTGTCATCATCTGCTCACCTTCATGTCATTCCAAACCTTTATTTGCTACTTCTGCTGGACACAAAAGAAGGTATTTTGAAGAATGTTGGTAACCAAACTGTTTCAGTTCCCTTTGATTTCCTTTGTATTTTTGTCTATGCAATAGAAGTCAATGGGAACTGAAAATGTTTGGTTTGGTTAAATGTTCTTCACAACATTTTCTTTTGTGTTCTACAGAAGAAAGAAATACAGATTTGGAACAACAAGACAATTTTTCATTTCTGAACTATCCCTTTAAGCCTATTTATTATAAAAAAGGACAAGATTATTAAAATAGCTCACAGATAATGTAAAGCACACAATTCAGCAACATTAAGATTATATTGACTTTGTTACTGATTTAAAGGTGAATTGTGAAATCTCTGTCCCTGCGACACCAAATAAAAAATTAAAAAATAATAATAATGACTTTTCACACAGGTTTCCTGGACATTCCTTTCATTGGTCAAACAAAAGGAGAGTTCCATTTATAACTCACAGTATTCAGTGAGAGTCAGTGTTGCAATCAATTTACTGATGGATTACTTATTTTCTCTGACTAATAAGCAAGGGTAAGACATTTAAGATTGAAATTTTTTTTTTTAACATACTTCACCTTTAAGAAACGTTTTGCTTCTACTTTAGCCTGGATCACATAATCCTTTAAATACATCAAATCTTGTCTTTAATCAACTGTAAAGTCTCTCATTTGTGTGTATACTAATTACTATAGTAACTCTGCATAAATGTATCCTTTTAAACACGTTTATTTGTAGGTATGTTCTAAAATATAATGATGTGTTCTTTAAGTTTGTGTGCCCGTATCAGGAACAGTAAACCTCTGGGGCCCAGAGAGAAGCAGCACAAACAACATAAAACACCTCCTCATCTTTTAAGAGCTTAGCTGGGTTTTCAGAGGAGCGGGCCGTTCACAATCCCGTCTTTGCGTGAGCAGGGGGACTGTTTGTCAAGTGGCCACTTACCCAGTTCATCTGCAGGTTCTGAAACTCCAGACCAAAGTAATCGCTCTCAATGAGATTGATCCGTCTGAGCACTTCAGAGTAAAAAGTTTGCCCATCCGCTTTTGACTACAACAGAGAGAGGAAAAACAAGACATTCAATTATGACATTTTTAAAAAAATTCACATTTTTATTTTATTTTTGTCACAATCATGACAATTTGGCTGATTAACAAATAATTACAATTAATGATTTAATTGTCCTTTTCTCTTTAATGCTGCATATTGCACAAGATCAAGATGCCATGAAGAGTAATATTCTAAATATTATATTATCTTAAATTTCAATAAATAAACAAACACATAAATTTATATTTCTCTGCACTTTCCATTCACACTGATTTTATTTATTTTTTATTTATTTTTGAACCAATCCAACATAATTAGAATATTATGGTAAAATAATATTGATTATTATTGTTGTGATGAATGTCAGAATTGTATGCATTAGTAATACATTTCAGAAAAGATACATGAACTGCATAAAATAACCCCTAACACTTTCTTAATATGTGATTCTTAAAGGGATAGTTCATCCAAAAATGAAAATCATTTACTCACCCACAGGTTATTCCAAACCTGTATGAGTTTCTTTTTTTTCAGTTGAACACAAAAAGACATTTTGAAGAATATGGGTTACCAAACAGTTGATGGTCCCTACTGATTTCCATAGTATGGGGGAAAAAAACAAACCAATGAAAGCCAATGGGGCCATCAACATTTTTCTTTCTTTCTTTTCTTTTTTTTCCCGAAATATCTTTTGTGTTCAACAGAAGACATAAACAGGGTTGAAACAGTTTAAGGGCGAGTAAACGATGACAGGATTTTTATTTTTGTCTGAACTATACCTTTAATATTGATTATAACTGCAATTCAATCAAATAATTGAGTGAAAGTCTAACCTAATCTAAGTTCAAAGTTGTAGTTTATTTTATATAACGTGGTCTACATTTCTTCATATTTCTTTTCTGTTATTTTTTTTTCTTTTTGAAGACTATGGGGTTGTGAGGGGTAAAATATTTAAATATTTCTGTGGAAAAGCAGCTGTGTCTGCTATGAAGTCGCTGGATATTTGAGGCTAATGGGTGTCAGCAGGAAATATCTGTGGGCTATCTGAGTAATTCTCCACAGCATGCAGCCGGGCCAAAACCAGACACAAGGCCACAACACAGTCAATTTCTGAGATCAGCTGGACTGTCTGTTGTAAACATAACTGTGAAAGGCTAGGAGAACATCTAAGGACATTTCAGGGCACATAGGCAGTTAAACCTGCTTAAAGAGAAAAGGGTTTTCCCTGAAAAAAAAAAAAAACCCGACTCAGGGGTTTGTCATTACAAAATGAAGGACTAATTACTATGTACCCAGAACACACTGCGCTTAGGTTTTGCCATTCGAGCCTGTGACTTTCTGGGAAAATTATACAGCAGACAGCTGTTTGTAATGTGAAATGTATTTTTAAAGACCATAAAAACAGCCTGAGTTGAATTGGGCCAGCCAGATTGTTACCCTTCATTTCTTTGGTACGTTCTAAACTTGACTGAGTCTTTCTGCCTTTAATACAGTTTCTTAAGTAAAGAATGTACCCTCCGTGCCAAGCAGGGCAGGTAAGCACCTTCCAAATGGCTTCCTCTAGACTCTGCCAAAACCCGCATCAACATGTACAACACAATCAGTTCAAAGAGGAGGAGACGGACCACTCATAGAGAAATTTATAAAGAAATCATAATGCTCAACAGAGCAGCTGTGAATGGACGAATTGCCTTTCATTTATAAGAGTCTTTAATGGTTATTTTGATGTGAAGAAGCAAAATTTATGATGCCATTGTTGTTTTAATGCTGATACGAAATACATTAGGGCTGGCAATACAGATGACCAGGTTTGATTCCGATTCATAAGCCCTCAACTTGATTCAGATGTGGAATACATTTTTTATTTCATTTGGGGATATTTCAGTTATAATGTCATTTATAAATTGTCCTCTAATGCTGTAAATTATACAGGGCAGTTCAAAACTGGTAATTCACCTTTTAAGCTATTCTTTAAAGGGGTCATATGATGCTTTTTTAAAGATCATTATTTTGTGTATCAGAATATGTTGACATGCTTTAATGTTCAAAAAACACATTATTTTTCAAATACTGTACATTATTGTAGGTCCTCTATGCCCCGCCTCTCTCAAACGCTTCGTTTTCTACAAAGTCCCTCCTTCCGACAAGCGCAGTCTGCTCTGATTGGGCAGCTGACCCAGTGCATTGTGATTGGCCGAACACCACAAGCACGCGTCGGAAAAAAAAAACTTTGGGTTGTTTTTAAATGCCCTTACCATAATCGCGAGCTTCATCTTCCAAAATAAATGTAAAGACAGAGCCCGAAAGGGGAACAGAGTCGTGTGACAGACACAGTGATGAAGCTGGTATGTGTTTGCAGTACACAAGCCACGGTTAAGTTGGTTGTGACCCTGTCTCTCTCTCTCTCACACACACACACGATGCGCAAAACTCCACATTGAACAGTCAATAGCAAATACTTAATCTAGTAACAAAACATACTTATAGTAGCTGATTCAGAAGCGCCAGAATGTCATAGCAAAGTCGGAATTTACCTCCCTCTCCTAGGTTCAGAGGAAATGGTCGTCCATTAAAACTGGCATGGCTGTTCTGTTGCAAGTAATCTAAAGATTCCTAAAATCATAAAGTGGGCTGCATTTTGCAAATATTTCCACATAGTGAGGTAGTTATGTGGGGGCATGTTAGAACGAGCCACTTTAGGTAGGCGTGGCTGACTCTTAACTTTATAAAGAATATCTCTTTGGTTTTGAGACTTTAGTCTTGCAACTTCAGGGATCTTATCTATGCAAAATCAGCTTGTAACACTCCAAAGAGAAGGAAAACTTGAAATCGCATTATATGACCCCTTTAAAGACAGGCCAATAAAGGTATCATTGGAATCAGGTACACTGGTTGTGTATTATATTCTTAATTCCCTAAGAACATCTCTGGCAAAGTATGGTTTCTTCTGGGGGGGGGGGGGGGGGGGGGGGGGAGAGGGGAGATACAAAAAACAGAGATACTACTAGTTTTTGTGAAAGAAAGGAGTAATTACTTTTATTTAGCCAGGATGCATTAAATTGATCAAACGTGACCGTAAATACATTTACAATACGCGTGTTTACATGAAGCTGCAGTCTGATTACAATCGGTTTAAAAGTCCAATCCAAATGAAAATGTGCCATGTAATTGCTTCAATCGGAATATAAACGCCAAAAACGACTGAAATATGTTTATATGAAATGTGCTGCAGGTTACCGTTGCTTCAGATTCTCATCTGCAGACGTCTTTTGTTTTGGACATGGGAATGAGCATTTTTACGGTTTGATTAATATAAGCATCATTGCACAAAGCTTTGTGCTATTTATGTAAATAGATCAATATTAAGAAAAGGAGGATGGTTATTATGCAAAAACAGTGGGGCACTGCATATTCGTGCAGTGAGCATGTCAAAAGATTAAATCCGTTTTGAAGCTTGTGACGCATAAATGCACACTTTATTTAGCATTCATGTAAACACTATGTTCGGATTCATCAGTAGGAATTATTTAATTCCAATTGAAACAAAAAGTGCCCATGTAAATGTGGCTATTGTTATAAAAGATTTCAATTTCAAATAAATACTGTTCTTTTGAACCTTTATTTAACAACAAATCCTGAAAACAATTACATGGTTTCCTCAAAAAAAAAAAAAAAAGTCAGGAACGCATCTTCAATGTTCTCACGTGTGAGGTGTGTCTTATGCTTGGGAGTAAATTCTACAGACTCTCAGTTCATATACTGTATTAATTGGATTAATTTTTTTTCTACAGCTTTCCCAAGCACCCTAAACTAAAAGCCCATTAGAAGTACAGCATAACAAAACTAAGCTGTGGATCAACTCTGTGGCGTTGACTGCAACAAGGAAATACCACCTGGAGCATATTTTCCATACAGAGAGCAGTGCCTGCTGAACCCTCCAAGCACATAGACGCTATCCAGCATGTAGGAGTTTCCCTGTTACAGTTGTTCTGTCAGTTGGGCAGGTTTATGGGTCAACAGTGGCTGGGATTACTGAGCAGCAGTATCTTTCTGGTACTCACCAAGCCAGCTTGTCAGACTATATTGGCAACTGCTGAATCCAAACTAACAGTAGTGTGTAAGCTTTTTCATTTAGTCTGTCTGTGAACAGAATCTATGTGATCATGCATTTGAGTGCTGACTGTGTTTGGGCATGTTGAGATCTCAGTAGGAGGCATTTCTTTCTCACACTCTAAGCAAGTAGCAGCTTTTGCTGCATTGCAACGATTCTAGCCACACCTTGACACAAAGTGATACAAAATATTGTAAATCATTAACTAAGTAAATGCATGGCAGTTACAAGAATGGATTACAGTGTTTCCTATGTCGTGGCTGCTGAATCTTCAGTGCCACAGGCCCTCAGCAAAATAAATCATATCTGTTCAAAAGAATAACAAGTTTGATTTGAATCAAATCCTTAACTAAATGCACTCACTGACTCAATGATTCAAATTGTGACTTGCTTAAAGTCACAATTAAACGCAAGTAGCGACAGAAACCTTTTTTTATGGCAGGGATGTGGTTCTATGCATTGATTGTTGTTTTCAGATACTCAAAAATGAATGCAAGCTTGTAGTCGATTGTGGACGACTGGGGTTGAAGAGGACAAAACGATTACAGAAATCCGGCAAACATCTCCAGTCTAGTCTACAATTTTCACCAGATGATTATTTTGATTATTTTGATTAAACAAATACAGAGTGGATTTTTCATTTTGGGGTGTAACTTGCATTTAACAGAATTACGTAATTTAAATACCAAAAAAAATAATTTGTTACAGTCACTGAGAAAAAATTTGTAATTAAATGAAATTAGTTACTTATGAAAATTAGGGATAGGTCACGATTTTCGAATATTTGATTCGTTGATTTAATTATAGAATATCGAATAGGTTTTGTGATTATTGTCTTTAAAAATTTCCTGATGTTTGCTGATGCGGTGGTGATGCGTTCATGTAAGCAGAGGATGGCTAGTAGACTTGCGTGGCATAAAAAAGTTGCATATAAGCGTAGCATATAATGGTTATAGTAACTTGGGACGATGCCAAATAAGAGCTCTGTGCGGACCACAAACACCCCCGACTGGGTTAGAGGTGTGGCTGAATCCGCATTCAGAAAGGTGTGGAAAACAAATAACGCGTTCTACGGAGCCACTAAAAGGACATGGTTAGCCGCTTGCTATCGGTAGCCTGTTACATTACATAACATTGCACTAACCACATAAACGGAGTAAGGAGAGATGGCTGATAGGATGAAGGCGAATGATTTGCATATCCTGAGCACCACTGACAAACATCTAATCTTGTAAAATGTGTGGTAAGTAATGGCGAAGAATGGCGCAAATCTTGAAAGTGAAAGTAAAAAACAAGGTTGCGTTCATAAGTGATTTCAATGCCCCGCATATTAATAACGGCTCCCTGATGCCGCAGTTTATATACAGTACAATTACCCAACGATATAATTGCGACAGAATATATTGAAGTATATTTTTCCTCCCATCTCGTATCTATTACCTTTAGGGGTTCCATTTTTTTAAAATCCTCAGCCTTATGAGCAGCTGATTTATGCTAATCGATGGACTGTTATGTTAATAAGTGCCGCCATTCAGTTATGTTTACTATATTAATATATTTCAGCACGTTACAATCATTATATGGCTTGAGTTAAGGTAGCCTATCTTCTGAATTAAACAGTTTATCATATAGATTGAAGTGTGAAGCCTCTCAGACACATCTCTCTCTCTCTCCTTCTCTGTGTTCGTGAGTGCCATGTGGGGGAGGGGTGCGATTTTCGAATAATAATCGAATAAAACTCAACGATTTTCGAATATTATTTTTGCTTGGAATGCCCATCCCTAATGAAAATGTTAACGATTACAAAGGGGGTTGCATCTGAATATTTTTTACAAACATACAGATTTGATTGATTTCGTTCCAGAATTGCACTGACTGCTCTAAAATATGAGACAACAATGTTTCAGGAGTTTATTAGGACACAGAATAGGACACATGCTCATTCAATAACTGTTTTATTTCCTATTTAGGTTTATGTATATGCTTTATTTTTTTAAGATGAAAGGGAGTGTATTAAAACAGTCACTTTTTTAACTTTAGTTAGTGTGTGATGTTGCTGTTTGAGAATAAACAATATCTGCAAATTTACGAAGTTGAAAGTTCAATGCAAATGGAGATATAGTCTTTTAAAATTCTGGCAGTCTAATGCCAACAAAAACGACTGGTAAGGGACTACAAAGAGTTACTTCCCGGGTTCGTGACATCACAAACCCAGATAAACCCTGCCCTCGGGAAAAGACAGCAGGCCATGCTGCGCTGCTTTAGAGAAGACTGAGGAATAGAAAACTAGAGGTGCATGTAAATATCTATTCATATATGAATCGCGATTCGGTCTTCTAACGATTCTAATGGATTCAAAATCAATGTTCTAAAGCAGAGGTTCTCAATACTGTTCCTCGCATTCCCCTGCTCTGCACACGCTCTGCATCTCACTGTCTCTCGCTCTCTCAATTCAGCTCAGCTCCAATAATGAACTATTCCAATTATACACTTATTACATAGCTATGAGAAGCGTTAAACATGGACGCGCGTGCAGTTGCCGTACTGTATTAAAAGCTTTAATCAGGATAAAACCGTATATTAAAAGCTAACATAAGCAGTAGCATTTACAAATAACAGCATATCTAAAAGTACGAAACAACAACAAACAAAAAACATAGGCCTACCATTAAAAGCCATGATTGCACAGGTTCTGCACGATCCTCTTCAAATAATATCCTCTGCTTCTCAATCGGGCTATAACTGATAAGCGATATTAACGACGCCCCTGTTTACAATACAACTGGAGCACATGGCTGGGTGAGGAGCGGGACTTTGATGCGACTAGAGGGGTTAGCCAATCACACACACTGGTCTAGCTAACCAATCAGAAACCATCGCCTATTTCTGAGGGAGGGGCTTCATAAAAACAGGAAAAGATCAGCCGGTTTCTCAGAGAAGGGGACCAGGAGCGGTGTGGAAATAAAGGTAAATTAAGTGAAAAATATGTTTTTTTTTTGTTTTTTTAAACGACGCATTAACATGTTAGCTTGCACACCATAAACACAGATCGAAGCATAGAAAAAATACAGTGAACCACCCCGAGTAATAGTTTTTTTCCCCCAAAGAATGTTAGCATGTGTTTACTTCCTAGCTATGCAGGACTATTGTGTGTTAGATTTAATAATTATTTTTGTTATGATTTTAAATCTGCATTTAACCTCAGAGCAATCTCAAACTAAAAAAGAGGTGCTAAAGTCTAATTTTGCGGTGTCTGTTCACAACAATTTTTTTTAAATCTTAATTTAAGTGATGAAGGATTCTGAAAGTCTGACAGTAATACAGTACTAAAGTAATGGGACAATTTTGCGCAAAAATTTCCCAGTACCATTTAAAGGGTTGCATTCGCATCGAGAGTGAGTACTAAGAAGTGACGTAAGCCGGTCGACAGCGTTGTCATTTGTGCGCGGCGTTCAACAACTGAAACAAAGAAGAACAACATTAACAAAAGGAGGATGAGGACGCTGTGATCGGAGCTGTTTTTTTGTTGTGTCTCGCGGGTTTCACAATAATGGACATGGAAAGTTGACGTATACGTAAAGCGATTGAAAGAATGGAAAGGAGGACTAAGAATCTCCAACGACAACTGGCAGTGCTACATTTGCTACAAGTGCCTGCACTTCAGCGTCCGTCCATCTATCGCTGTTCTCCATACTTGCGAAATAAATTGACACAATGTTTACAGCATGTTTACACAGCGTTTTAAATCATGACGGGTGAGGGCATTTTCATACACGTTTGGCCAATCAACGTCTACTTACGTCACGATTAGTACCAATTATGCTGGTTAGACCCTGCTCCGGAGTAAAAGCAAATTTGGTTCTCGAAAAAGGCAGTCCGGTACTAAAAAAGCACCCAGTTCCGGCGGTGCGAAAACGCCAAAAAGTGGGTAGTTCCACAATTAGTTCTGGTACTATGAAAAGGTTCCCGCGGTGCGAAAGGCCCTAATGAGTGTTGAGTACTACTGTAAGGTTAACCTGGTTTAAATGTTTAAAAATAATTAACGTTTGAAAACATTTGTTATAAATGTAGAAAAGTAATCAAAAAGTAATCAAATGTAATCAGTTACATTACTTTAATGAAGTAATTGAAATAGTTACACTACTTTTTAAATAGGGTAATCTGTAACCTATTACATTTCCAATGTAACCTTCCCAACACTGCTAATATCCATCTTAAAATAAAGCAAGTTTTGTGTACTTAAATATTGTGGAATGTTGTTCATGTGAATCAATTCAAATCACACATATCAAAGGCAGCCTCAGCCAAATTATTTTAGGAATGTATCAGCCAACACATGATTGTACATATTAGATTAACTATTTAGTTCAATATTTAGCTTGAAGTAAGAGGAAAAGTTCTCAGGAAATGTGCTGCAGGCGGCTACATTTCCAGACTTTTCGCCACCGAGGTAAGAACGTACATGCAAAGCAAACAAAAAATGTAATTGTAGCTGACCCCAGGTTCTTGACTGTGGACTCATTTAAGAGCACATATTAACACTCTCCCTCACTCAATACTCTCACTGTTACAGGCATCAACTAAATGCTTCAGGAATCTGACCCCTAAAATAAACAGAACCGGGCCATTTCATTATAAATCTGGTTTCTTATTCTATGCATCAATCCGACTGACTTCCACTAGCAATGTGTGACTGTCACCTGTGGCTAGCATCTTGGCAGATGACTGTCAGCAGTTAAAATGCGAGTTAATAAGGATCAGAGTAGGGTTTAAGTGTACCTGGCATTACTGACCAACTGCTCCAGTGTGCAGAATCACCCAGATAGTTAAACACCTCGCTAAATCCTGCCTTATGAACCAAACTCCCAGAGTGCAGATTCAACATGAACAGTACACATGGGGTTTGGTGCTCAGTCTCACTCAACAGGCACAGCACAGAGCAACACATTATCTAGTTGTAGATGTAATGTGATTTAGTCACATTTAATGTGTAGACAAGTTCTCAGGAGTTACGCTATCATACGCTTTCTTTTTACCACAGTCTTTGCTATAGGCCAAAATTACTGGCCCATCGCTAAGCCCGGCTCTGATTTTCAGGAATAAATTCTTGTAACATTGTAAAACTGCCTAGACATCATTCTTACATGTGCTGGGATGAATCGTGACCAATCAAAGCATTTGTCTCTGTGGTTTTTCTTTTAAAGAAATTTTCAATTACACAATAATGTTAGCACTACTTATTGGACCTTTCTTTGTTTGTCCACAAGCTGGACTGGAATGCGGATAAAACAAATATAATTCAGGCTTTAAAGTCAACTGAACACAGAACAGCCTTGTTTGAAAGCAAGAGATACAATTAAATTTAAGTGGAAAAAAACAGTGAAATTTTACCCAGATCATTTTGGAATGAAGGGCGAGAGTTGAATCCAAAGAAATCCATCTCGCTTGTAGCATCTCTCATGTCAAATTACAAGTGACCTAGCAACAGCGTTTTACAGAATTCTTGAATAATTTTAATAAAATCAAATTTAAAACTAGTGGTCGACCGATATCGTTTTTTTTGACAGCCAATGCTGATGCCGATATCTTAGAGAGCAGGGTGGCCAAAGGCCGATATGAAGCCGATATATAATTTTTATTTATTCTAATTAATATTAGAAAATTCTGATCATTTAAAAGTAAATGTGTAAAATAAACATACTTATACTTTAGATGACAAATACTTGATTCTGCAATCCTATTACAGTATTTTTCACAAATAAAGAAATATATATAAATAAAAAGGAATAAACACTGGAACCAAAAGGGCTCTCAGTAATTTGGTAAGTTTGTGTGCATTGGAAATATTTTTTTTTTACCCAAATAATGTCAAGGTAACAATCATTTTACGTACAGCACACAGTGAAAATGACATTAACATGACAGTGTGCAAATGCATAAGCACAGCATGTTAAATCAATCAGCCTTCAATTCGAACGGGGCCGGACGTCATGCAGAGAAAACACGCGATCATGCAGGATACCAAAACGCACACTTTATAAGGATCACACAGCTGGATCCAACTAAGTCTGCAAGGTTTGTGAAATTAAATGTTTATTAGACATTCAAAGATATGTTTAAATGACAATTTGCTGAATGCTGATGGTAAAACGAGAAAGTATTATGTTTGCCTTTCTATTACTAATAATATAAAAGCAGTCAATTTAATACTATTGTGTATACCTTTAAATTCCTTTGTTTTAACACTTCTAAAAATATGAGACCAGATTTCTATCCTAGTAGGAAAGACAATGTTAACGTGATAAGCAAAAACAATGTAGAGGGAGAATGTGAGACAGTCGAACCCAGAAAACAACAGAAAAACATTATCGGCCAATGCCAAATGTCAAATATCGGCTGATATATCAGCCTTGGCATCCAAAAACATAGACTTGTGAGAAAAAGCTTGTATTACAAAAAAGAAGATGGCAACAATGACTAAAAAATGATTGGTAAAATGAAAAGTGTCAAACTGCAATAACACTTAAGATTGTTTTCAGGGTTAAATATAAATACAATAATAAAGAGAAGGACATTGGGTACAAAGTTGTCCTACCATCTCTACTGCATTTTATCCATAATTTAGTATTCTAACTACTGTCATTGTTTAAACAAAACCAATATATTACAATAATATAATTTATATTTATATATATTTGCCAATAACTTAGTCTGAATCTATAACAGTTAACCAAGTCTATTAGAATCTCAAAACTTAAATGAACAGACATTAAATGAAGTCTCTATGGAAAGGCTCTGTATAGTGAACTTGATCTGTGCTTGAGCAAATCCTCTGACTTAAGGTCAAAGCTAGCAATGGCCGCCAACAGGGCCGAACCAATGAAAAGCCCAATCTGTCACGCTTCAACACCCTCAAACTATATCAGAGTGAGAGAAGGCAAAAGTTGTCATCCGAGTTGGGGGCGGCGGGGGCTTGAAGCAATCAAGAGACGCTGGCCTCTAGGATTTTCCTCACAGCCAGCTCTCTCAAAGCAGTCCCTAATTTGTTCCACTAATTGCATCGTATGGTGGACGTTAAGCAGGCCAAATGAGAGAGTGTGTAAGGCTTCCTAGTAATGACTGTACTGATAGGACAGATCGCTCGTCCTGTGACTGACTATTTGAAAGTGGTTTCGTCACTGTTGATTTGCTGCACAAGACTGGAATTAAAATATATTAGGTTATCAACATAGGATTTCCATAATAGTCATTTCAAATAACTGGTAGAAATACAAGTGAAAATTTGATAACATAATAGGCGCACAAATACATATGCATGTGTTTGAAAAATACTGTAGTATTTTAGTATCATTGCTTACAATTATTTTCATGTAAATGCTGAATCGTAAAAATTCTGCACAATTTGTCTACATAAAAATACCTTTTAAAATGCTATTGTTTAATCATAGTATGAAAAAATTATACCTGGGACGATATGCTGATCAGCCGATTTACTACCATCCCGATACTTGTGTGCCGATTCAATATATATTGCGATAATTGAGATTATATAACTATTGCGAATTGATATTACAATTTATTGTGATTTTTGTTTGCTCATTAAAGAATAGACAATGGAAAAAACTTGATCATACCCTTAAAGAGACTGTATGAGTCATATTAACAAAAACAATGCACCACATCTTTCTGAACTTTTATTTCAGGAGCATACACATACACAGTGTATATTTTAAAGTACTATGAAACTTTCAAGTACCAAAACCCTGAAATTGCACGAATATAATAGTCACATGTTCAACAAAATGAACATTGTTCATACCACTCTCGCGGTACTTTGATGTCATACGCCGATCGATCTGTGTGGTGCTGCTTCCAGTTGAACAAACCTATACATTTCGCCCTCTGTTAGAATACAAATGGTAACTTTTCCCCACCACCTCTTAGGAAAAGTAAAATAATTAAATATAAATCGATTCTAAGATAAACCAATTAATTTTAAATAGTTTTAAAAAGAATCGCGATAGTTAGGTGTAGGGCTGGGCGGTATGACCAAAAATTTATATCACGGTATTTTTCAAAATTATACCAGTTTCATGGTATATGACGGTATTTTTTTTTCATGCATGACCGGGTGTTAACCACGTTTTCTACTGATTGAGAGAGGAAATACGGCAGTAGATTGACTTAGAATGCCCTATTTTACTGTCATGAGTGAATATTGTAAAAGAATTCCACATTAAATAGTGACTAAACATGAACCCTTTTAATACATTTTAACCAGGAGTCACTCTCATTTATATTTGCGACATCGTCTGATAAAATCAACATGCATCTAGACCAGGGGTGTCCAAACTACGGCCCGTGGATGTATTTTAAGCGGCCCCCAGCTGTCGTAAATTGTCTACATTATATATGGCATGCCAAGCATAATTTACAAAAAAGCATAAATTACTGCCTATGCAGTTTCAAAATGTCAACACAAGATGACTAAATTTTAGACCAGATGTAGCAATACAACGCGAGTGATAATTTGATAACTCATATGCGCTCTCATTTCTTTAGTGCACGCCAATTCCTAAACGCGTCAAAAGCAGAAGAGCGCGACTCGTTAGAACCGCGCTGCACGGACCGTTTTTAGCTCTGCCTAAAGACAGCGCAGCGCGAGCTCAGAACAAATGCGTTTACTCGCTGACTGATCTCGATCACGAAATCACTAAACAGCGCTGTGAGAAGCGCTTGAGTTTGGAGCAGAGGTTTCCATACAAACCACAGATGTCAAAGGCAGATGAAACAGTGCTGACATTCTCAACATCACTAACGCGGAAAATAGGAAAAACATTGTGCGGCAACAATGCAGGAAGATTTACTTTGTCAATCACAAATCACCCAACATTTGATTACGTGTAACAGTTAATGGTGGTATTGTGGCAGAAATGTTGCATTTTTATACACTGTAAAAAGTAATCATTGAATCTACTTAAGAAAAGCGAGTAAACATAACTGATTTTTACAAATTTGTTGAATTTACTTATTTACACTGTGTTTGTTATGTGAACTTTCAGGTGGATGCAATAGTTAAACTAAACAACTTTAGTAAACAGTACTTAAGAGCATCTAGTTTGTTGAATTAAAGGTATGTTTCCATTGTCTGGTGCAAAAAACAATGAATACAGTTTTAGAGTGAATACAATTTGAAATGGTTAAGGTTTTTTTTTTTTTTTACAGATAGGGTTCTGAATCTTTTTTTCTTCAAGCTGTCAAATAACAGTAAGATTTCAGCTTTTTGGATTGCCCACAAGCTGTTGCTGCCTCATAATCCAGTAGAGCGTTTCAAATCATCATATTTATATTAATAACTTAATATATTTACTGTATTTTGGTAATTGCAGCATATGACAAAAAACATTAATGTGTTCTGCTACTGCTATTTTAATTTCTTCAATGTGTTGGGAGTCCCTGCGTATGCGCAATGTGAACGTGTACAGGTGATTGGTGACGACGTAAAAAAAAAAAAACAACAACACAAACAAAAAACAAAAATTACAAAAAAAAAAATATATATATATATTTCCCCAATCCCACTATGTGCCCTGATAACTCTAGACCAGTAGGTGGCGGAAGTGCACCAGTAGGTGGCAGAAGGTAGGTTTAAACAAAACATCACCAGAAGACGACAACGAACTGAACTTCAGAGTCAGATCGTGTTTGAAATGTGGCCGCAAGATACGAAATTAGAGTACGGGAAGTGTGCTATCGTTTTTGAGGAAAAGAAAAGGCAGATTTTATTAGTTTTTACTGACGAGCTTTACTGTAACAGTCAGTTAGCGTACTAGCTAGCCAGTATCTTACAAGCTAGATTACATGCATCAATCTTCCTCTTTACTGCTAGTTATAACACCCCCACCCCCCCAATGAAATAAAACAGTGGAGTAAGCATCAAAGTATGTTGAGCGGATACATGGACAAACTTAATGAAATTTATCATGTCTTATGTAATCCGGTTTTTAGCATTTAATGTTTGAACAAATGTCATGAAAACAAGTTATCACCACAACCACTGTTTATATTTCAGAAAATTATTTGGAGTAGAAACTTCATTTAAAATTGTTTTTAAATGTGTGTCAATGCCCAGCACTATTTATAACCATTTTCTTGTCATATTCTGTGTGCTCTTTTTTTGGGACTTAAACTCATGCAGTGGAAGTGTAAGTTCTACTTGTTTATTGAGTGAAAAGAGAGCTCAAATGCTGAAAAACTTATTAAAATATGGAAGCTATGGAAAATGAAAATTCTCCAATTCCATGTTTCCACATAGTATATGCTTATTCACATAGGTGCGCTTAATGAAAAATCATACTTTGCAGTTTTGTGAAACCCTGCACAGAATAAGTAGATATTCATTATATGTTATGCTGAATGCTTGTGCTTTGAGTGATATTAAATATTTTTTTTTAATAATTGTAGAGACATCTGACATCAATGGGCGATGAACAGCAGTTCTCCACGGCCTTCCACTCTTCCTTGAAAAGGACCTTACTGATTTTTCAAGACATGTTTTGTAAGTAATTTTGTTATATTCTGGTTATTTAGTGTAATGCTGACAATTCTTGAGACCTGGCAAGAAAAATATCAGGACACAGAAACAATATAAGATAGAAAGGAATAAAGAAAGTGAAAAAAAAACTTCTAAGGAAAAAAGGAAAGGGAATGTATAATAAAAGAACAGAGTTGGAAAGAAGAGAAAAAAATACTTAAAGGGATAGTTCACTCAAAAATGAAAATTCTGTCATTAATTACTCTTTTTAAAGAAGAGTAAGTAAAATAATGTGAAGAAATTAAATAGAAATTAGGTAACAAGGAGTCTAACAATTTAGATAAAGGAAGAGTAAAGGAAACAACACAAATAGGAAAGAAGTCAGAAAGGAAGGACAAAAAAGAATAAAGGTAAGTGAAAGAAATACAAAAATCAAAAAGGAGGTTTGAAAGAAAAAAACAAATCAGATAAGCAAGAGAACAAAAACAAAGAGTAATATATGAGTGATAGAGACGTGAAAACCACTCGTTTAAGACATGGCCTATGAGGGTGCTCTCTTGATCATGGTTTAGTGGTCAGTCTTTAGAAATCACACAAAATAGAATATATATGTCAGTATCGAACCAAAATGCGTTTTTTTTTACACTTTTCAAATGTCAAACCAGCAGTTTCAGAATAGATTATTGTTGTGGGATTCTCTACTAGTTCTTCAGAGAGTATCTGTTCTGTGCCTTTGAGTTTAGTTATGGACACACGATGATTGTTTCACAATGTCTTATGAGTCATACTCTACTGTGGTATTAGTTACCCAGTTCTGTTTGCGGCGGCCCAAGTTGAATAATGTGGTCCCCTTTAACCCTTATCACAATAAATACACCGATTATTAATTTGTTTGCAATATGTTTTAACCTTCGAATATGTACCTCTAAAAGTCATTATCCTGTTTCCAGGACTATGATGAAGAAGAGATGTCAGTCGGCCTATATTGACCGTGTTCCCTGAGCTGAGGACTCTAGAGCCATACCTAACTCACTGCATTTAATGCCACATCTACTGCAATAATTTTTGGAAGGTACAATTGTATTGGATGATTTGGAAAATCCTCCCCAAGATATGCCTGATCTTTGGACTTGAATTTATGCTATGAAATTATATTATCCTCCAGTACTGAAGTACACCTTTGATTTCATTCAGTGGCTGAACCTAGAATGCAATCTCTGAAAATTCTTCTGATGTAGAAAGATGTCATTGTGGCGTGATGGAGCATTTTTCAGTGTAATTGTTCATGATTGATCATTATTGATTTAGAAAAGGTAATTCTAGAAAATGGTAAATCTAGATTTACAAGGTGTCATAAAAGGGATGTTGATGTTTTTTTTTCTATGTGCAATTTTTCTTACAGTGTTAAATTGTTGATTTGATAGCATGCCTAAAAAGAAATGACTTGAAGTAACATTGTTTTATTAAACAAATAAATGCCCTATTGTTGTGCTAAAAATCTGTTTTCTGTCTTTGTATTAAACAACTTAAATTTATGGAAGTAAGTCTGTATCAAAAAAAAAAAAAACTTTTGGGGAAAAGGCAATCGTTTCCATTTGTTAGTAATGTGAAACAAAGCAGACTTGTTAAGAGAACTGTTTTGTTTGAGTTCTGTGCACTAAGCTTAACTTAAATCTCTAAGTTGGCTGAACTTGTCAAATTGAGTTAGTAACACTCAAGTTTTCTGGTAACCTATGCATATACACAAGTTACCTATACAAAGGTACAGTAAGTTTTATTAACTCAAAAAATGATCAACTATTTTGCTTGAGAAATTTTAGGCAATCAGTTTCCACAGGTTTTCCAAATAAGTTCAACTAATTACTTTTTACAGTGTACGAATATGATATTATTAATGTAGACAATAGGCATTTATGTATGTATAATATGTTTTTATTAAAAAAGCCCTATTTACTTTAGACCCTGGCTTTAAAGGTTCAATTTTAAAGTTTTACAAATTGTAACATACATGTCAAAACATTTGATCTGAACCAAAAGGAATTACATCGCTTAATAGCAATGAAAAATAAACGTGCTTGCAGGGATTTCTAAAGAACTAAACAATTTTAAAAAACAATAAAATAAAACGATGTAAAAATGTCTCAGAAAAAACCTTTTCCCACCTACGAATCCACAGATTTTCATTTTGTATTTTAGTTCACGTAGTTGCTCCTTGTGATCAACCAAATGAAGATTTGTCCATCTCTTTTGGTATTGTGATTATAGGGATGGGTATCTTTAAGGTTTTAACGGTATTACTACTCTTATTGATACTGCTTATCGGTTCGGTACTTTAATGGTATTCTTATCTGTACTTTTTGTTTATATATATATATATACATATACAAATTAAGAGCTGATTACTATTGATTTATAATTTTGTGTGGTGTAGTGATCGTTTGGACATGCGCCTGAAGCTCAAAGCGTAAATTGTTTGTCCGTTTTGGAGCGCGCCGCGTGCACACATTTCGGCCTGAGGAACAGCGTTTCTTGTGTGGATTGTGCTTTCAACATTTTATTATTAAACATGTCCCGCAATTTAGCAACAGTAAAGACGGCACCTTACAACAATCACCGATTGAGCTGATTATGACGTTAAGTTTGGGTTTTAGGGAGGAAAGAATGCACACCGCTGTGAAGGGAAAGAAGTTACGCAATACGAAACGCAGCTAGTTTTTAAATAGCTTTACCTCATGTCTTCTTTTATATAATCCTTAGAAGCCAAAATAAAAAAAATAAAAATAAAATTAGCTTAATAAAAAAGCCACAGGCCTAAAGTGTAAGCAGATATTTGAATGTTTAGTTCTCTCTTCTATCATAATTAAACCAGGCTTTCATGTTGCGCGTGCTGAAGCTCCTCCGCTTGAGCGCGATCTCTTCTGAATTGCTAATAGCAATAATGCATCATAGACAAATGTTTGAAATACAGCTGGCGACTCTGGCGAGATAGATTTTGCAAGATAATGTATATATAGCAATATTAAATGTATGTGTGTTTTATTCATTTTTCCAGTACCGATAGCATAACCGTTAACGTCAGAGCTTATCGATTCTCCGGTCTTTCATAATTAAATACCGGGTTTCCCCCCCCGGTAACCCATCCTGTGATATACTACGCATTCTGGAAAAACAAAGAAATCGAGTGTTTTTTTGATATAATTCTGATATCCTTTGAAACATGAAAAGTTATTCTAGATAAACACATGGAGAGGGAACAGGCAGATGTGTTATTCATTCAACCTTTATTGGTTCTTGGCCAAATATTTTATTACATCAAGAACTTCTACAGAAAGGCTTCGTTTGCTAAATTTACATTTACGATTTACAAAACTATATACGTGTTGATTTCTGATATACTAAATAAGAAAAAGGCGTAAAAGACTGAATCTGTTCAAAACAATACATTATGTCTTGCTGACGCATAGGATTTAAAGTCATTTGTTACTCTGGTTGTATAATAAAAAAAAATTTAAAAAAATTTTAAAGTATTGTTCCGCGTGGAATCGCCGAAGATCAGGAAGAGCAACGCCCCCAACTGCACAAACGCCCCCCCACCACGGGAGAACAACACTTTGTAAGCGAAAACGGGGACACTGGAAACAATTCCTTCATCCCCCATTACTAGCAGGAAACTATATTAAAGGGGCCATATGATGCTTTTTAAAGATCATTACTTTGTGTATTTGCTGTGACAGAATATGTTGACATGCTTTAATGAAAAAAAAAAACACATTATTTTTCAAATAATGTACATTATTGTAGTTCCTCTATGCCCCGCCTCTATCAAACGCTTCGTTTTCTACAAAGTCCCTCCTTTGATAAGCGCAGTCTGCTCTGATTGGCCAGTTTACCCAGTGCATTGTGATTGGCCGAACACTACAGGCACTCGTCGGAAATGTAACGCACCTTACCACAATCGCAGCTTCAGCTTTCAAAATAAATATCAAGACAGAGCCCGAAAGGGGAACAGAACAGAGTCGCGTGACAGACACAGTAATGAAGCTGGTATGTGTGCAGGTCAAAAAGCCACGGTTAAGACAGCTGACCCCTCTCTCTCTCTCTCTCCCCCCCATACTCACACACTCACACACACCACACACACCACACACACAACACACACTCGGCATATGAACATGCAATAGCAAATACTTAAACTAATAACAAAGCAGTTGCTGATTCAGAAGTGCCAGATTGTCATTGCAAAGTCAGAATTACTTCCTCTCCTAGGTTCACGAAACGGTCGTCCATAAAATGCATTGATGTTCTGTTGTAAGTAATATTAAAGATTCCTAAATCTACTTTTGGAAGGCCAAATAAAGAGCTTTTGCTTTCACACTGAATCACACAGCATCTCCCTGACATGACTGCTTCAACACTAACTGAGGTTACTAAAACCACGCCTTCTTTCTTTGCATGCACATTTGGGCGGCATTATGCAAAATATTTCCACATATTGAGGTAGATATGTGGGGGCTTGTTAGAACGAGCCGTTTTAGGTGGGTGTGGCAGAGTCTTAACTTTGATCAAGAGTATTTCTTTGGTTTTGAGACTTTAGTCTTTAGTCTTTGCAACTTCAGGGCTTTTATCTATGCACAATCAGCTTGTAAAACTACAAAGAGAAAGGAAAACTTGAAAAAATCGCATTCATATGGGACCATTTAACGCAACCTTATGGTGTTGCCCTAAGCTAGTAATTTCCTTCTTCTCGTAAGTTTCAGGAGTGACGGACTGCCATTAGCGGTGGGATATAAACTCAAAAACGAAAACAACGCCATGAATCGGTATGTTTTTTAAAGATCGATATTCCGTTTTGCCAAGCAATACAGATCGACAAAAAAAAATATTGGATATCACGTGTATTGTAATTTTCTTACACCCCTAGTTCTACTAGTCTACAGACTCAGTTTTGGAACTTTCATGCTCAGTAACACATACAGCTGTGCTCTCAACACAGCGCAAAAGGGAAAAGGGACCTCTCTCAAACAGTGTCGCGTTACGAACGTTGTTTAATTGATATGCACCGGTACTGCCCCCCCCCCCCCCCCCGGTATTTAAAAAAATTAAATTTTCATTTAAGAAAAATAAACACCGGTACTCGGTATGAACTGGGATACCGCCCAGCACTAGTTAGGTGAATCGATTTTTCCCCCACCCCACAAGAAAATTTTATATTTTGAAATTTTCTCAAGATTATTTTTAACAGTGTTATTAAATTATTCCTGTTTTTAAATGATCATGAAACCCTAAAAACAGTATTGGAACTTTTGCCATCCCATATATCACATGTAGGCGATCTCAAATTAGCTTTACTGGTAATTTACGATAAATGACACATTTACTCCACACGGTGTAGTTCAATTTGAAGTCGTCTAATACGATGTCTCTGGGCCAAAAGCAGTTGGATTGATTGTGATTGTGAACGTTTGACACAAAAATGAAAACAAACAAAAACACTGACTGCATATACCCCTCCATGTTCACAAACACAACACTGGGAGGCGCAGCTGTTTACTTGTCATTTCTAGTTAATGATGTCACAGAATTTACCGATAATTTGAAACCGATGTGTGAATGGTGCTTTACCGGTAAAAAGACGAAACGTTGTTGCCTGTGTGAAATCGTTCCGGTAATTTTACGGCAATTTACTGGTATTGCCGTGTAAAAGGGGCTATTATTAGCCATCAGTGCACTTAAAAAATAAAATAAAATCTACACCAGTTAACCAACATTAAATCTAGCTAAAATAAGAAAAAAAAGTATATATGTTATACATAAATTTATCGAGGAAAATGTATTGTTTAAACAGCAAATGAGCTACATCACAGCAACAAAACTGAATCACAGTTCATTCCAAACAACTGCAAAAATTACGTTTGCCTTTATTACTGAAGACTTTCTATTTAGTTGTCTGACACACACACACACAGACAAAAAAAAACTCAGTCAAGTCATCTATAGGTCTTTAAAGTTTAAAGGCTTGTCCAAAGTCTGGACTTCCTACTGGAGTCCTACTGCTTATTCTACCACAGTACTACCATGCCACACCAACACAATCCGCCCAATACTCAACTGTCTACTCCCACCCACCCCATTTCTCCCACTCACCCTTCTTTAGCTTGTCAACCAAACTATTTATGAGCTTGTTTGCTCATGCTGGACAAGTCCTGCTCCACTCCCTCCTCCAAATTCCCATCAGCCAGCCCCCTTGTCTCCACCGTTCCGCATTCCCCAGTGATCGAAGCAGCCCCCTCACTGCACTGACCACAAAGACTCATCTGTGGCTCACACAAATAAAACTCATTCATATATATTCATTAAAACACACACAAATGCTTTCATCGGTCTGCAGGTCTGTCTTAGACACAGTGAATGTCAGTGCTTTTTTTTTCCCTCTGCTGTTGTTATGAGCTGAATAAAAAGGCCCAGTGTTATTGAGCTTCCTTGTGCTGTGAGGTGTGGGCGGAGCCCCGAGCCTGCTGACCAATCCCATTCAAACCTCTTTTTTGTAGCGCCTCACATTTACCTGGTGTCACTGTTGCTCCCTCACTGTCAGTTGCAGTCGTTTTGATTCTGAAAGCACATTCAAAAATGGCTCCAGCATTAACAAAGGAAAGAATCTGGGTACAACGTCTACATAAACAAAGAGGGAATGTCTACTTTGGGTCTGTGCGCAACCTTACACAACACCCATTGTTTTATTAAGAAAAACACACACATTATAAGGGAGGAATTTTGCCAGTAAGGATTAAAGTTGGCACATGGAGCCAGCATTCTTGGAAGGCATGTTTTACTTTCTGTTATGCCATTAATGTCATTTATGTACAGGAAATGTATTTTAATGTGACTTTTTCCATGTCTGTGCAGGTTCAAAGACCGTTTCTGGCCACTGGACATTCTCAGTGATTCAGCTTTGAAAAGACGGGCTATTTTTTCAAGGCCTGAGCCAGTTCAAACATCCAACGCCGCAATTAGTGTCTATTTTTACTTGCACATTAATGGAGAACAAGCCCAAGATTGAATTACAAGTGTATAAAGTCAGAACAGATCAGTTTTAGGATTCACATGAGTCATGAAGTAATGTTTATCACAAGTTCTTGTAAATATACACAGAGAATGGGTCAATGACAAATAAGAGTCTGCATTATAAACAAAATAAAAAATCCTTTAAAATCTAGTTTGAAGTGTGCCACATTCTTAAAAAACTAAATTTAATGACTCTAAAAAAAACAACCATGTTGCTTAACTGTCAAGTTAAAAAATAATAACTATAACAAATAATTATGAATACATTAATTCATAATAATTATTAAAAAGGACAATTTATAGTAACAAATAATTACATTCATGGGGAGTCACATTTTGCAATCTGAACTAATCTTGCTATGTCATAAAAAGGTCAAATTATGAGCAATTAAGACATTGACCATGACACAGTCATCATGTGTCCTCTCCATGATGTCAGTTTTTGTTTTCGGTTTATTTCACAACATTAAAAAAAGGAAAAGTTCCACCATTTAATTAAAGTATACTTAAATAATTTTAAACCAGAAATTAAAAACATGTTTATCAATCAAAAGGTCTACACACACACACACACAAAAAAAGTGCCACATCATTGACCCAGAAGTCACTGTTGCAACTGTAAGTGTAACATTTTGATGTATCATGACAAACTCGCAGCCTGCCGATACATTTGTAGACTTGGATAAAAAGTATTTGTCCAGACAAAGAGGACATTATCACCCGGCTGAGGTGTATTTATATCTGTTGCATAGTGTCATTGAGCAGATAAAGTGGACTCTCTACTCTCTCTCTCTCCACAAGCAGCTGTGAACAGACCCACATTGGAGAGTATTTGGCAAGGGTCCTAGTCCTGGCACAGACTCTGCTCAGTAAGAGAACCAGTGTGACATGCACAACCTCTCCTGCCTCTCTTCAGGACTGAAAGCAGGGGCTCTCCCAAAATGCAGCATGCTCAGGCCCTGGGTTGTGCGAGAGGTCTCTGCAGTTTAATGGCATCTATTTCTGCTGTTCCCCCCGCAGAGCCCCAGCGCTTCAGTAGATTCCTCAGAAGGTCACAGTAGGGCTTGAATGGCTTGCAGCGTGTGCTGGTCAAATTCCATGCAAATGTGCATGTGCGCATGTTCTCTCTTTGTTTCAAGAGCTTAGACAGCATATGGCGAATAAATTATAAAAACCAATGGTCTAAGATGAGCCCACTCCATCACAGCTGGCAGAGTCATTGTTATGACTACAAATTTAGGTCAGTGTTGTAGTTTTGCATGCACTCCAATGGAAATGTATTGAACAGATCTGACTCCTGTAGAACCAGGGTTAACTAAAACCATACGAAAAGCATTTGCATTACTTGAAACAAAATAAAAACTTAAACTTATTTTATTCCTGATGTACTAAAACTGACAATTGATTAAAAATGTATATTAAAAAAAACACAAAAAAATACAAACTAATATACAAAAAAAGCCTTACTAAAATATCACTATGTAGTACAAATTCACATAAACTCACATGTAAATTAAAGCCTGGCATTGACTTTTTTTACTGACAGCTTGAGTGATTATTTGGGAGAGCGAGCAGAGGCCTGTGTTGTCCCATGGGTGTGGATGGGACAGGAAGTTTAGGCTGTTGTAGCAGCTTCCTCATCACTTCCTATTGGCCTAGTGAACAAAAACTCATAGGGAGCCAGACGTCTGACAGTCTCAGGGTGTTTTCACACATGGCCTGTTGTTTCGGAACCTGGCGCGTTTCCCACCCCCTTAGCTCGGTTTGTTTGGGCATATGTGAAAAAGGCATTTGCACCTGGATCCGCACCAAAACAATCGGTCCGAGATCGCCTGAACGAGGTGGTCTCGGCTCGATTGAAAACGAACTCTGGAGCAGTTCGGTTGTAGTGAGAAAGCAATCCGATCCAACGGACCAACGAACCAGGCTATATCACAATGTATAATGGGTAATTACGTAAGTTCCGTGAAAAGCATTAGCTTTGTTGTTTTGCTGATACCTCAAAATGAACGTGAATGTCTGTGGGTGAGCATGTCTTTGCCATTCAAAATAAAAAAGCACACTTTTTTAATTTTATAATGCCGTCTTATTGTTCTTCTTCCTAGTAGGTGAATTTTAAAAATGTTTTCCTGATGAATCATGGACTCCTGCTCAAAATTATAAATTATTATTAACGACAGCTACAAAAAAAACAACAATAAGCCCGCAAAGCTGATATTGTTCCATTCTGACAGATGACAGCTGTGACAGCTCAGTGGAATCCCGGAAAATAAACCGTGGAACTTTGACCAATGAGAGAACAGTTTACTCGCGCGTGACTTGTATTAACAAATTTGGTCCGTTTAGAAACTTTGCCGTGTGAAGCGAACCGCACCAAGAATAAAAAGCAACATTGTAATCATTTGAATCCCTGTTTCGGAACAAAGCAATCGATCTACAGGTGTGAAAACCACCATTCAGGGCGTGTGACGAGCCGTTTTACTGGAAATGCAAGGACTGCAAATCATCTTAAAAATATAACCGACACGGGACCATTAGCCGGTACGCTTGATAATCAGCCACATTACATCCCATTATGGCAATGGGGAGTAAATCAGATTACAAAAAAAGGAAATAGAAGACCGGAGAGAAAAAAAAAAAAATTAAGCAAATTTTTTTTTTTACCTCCGCGTTACGACTTTAGCAAATCAGTTTGGGCGAATGCAAACAACGTGATTCCAACATCCAGCCACGCAAGAAAATGTGCATTTTACCTGAGGGAAGACCAATATTGATCAATAAGGAAAGTCGTCTTTCTTTAATGTATACCTAGATAAAACTATTTACATTTAATGGATGTAGGGTGAGAAATAGTATAAGGTTATTGCACGTATTTGTATTGCACAATGGGAGAACATTTAACTGTTCATGAGGTAGATTACCTATAGCCTATATATACAGTATGCCGTTCAAAAGTTTGGGGGATAATTAATATTTTAATGTGTTTTTTTTTTTGAAGTTCGTATGCTCATCAAGCCTGCAATTATTTCAAAATGACGAAACAAAAACGTGTAATTTGTGGAATAGCCTATTATTGCAATTTAACATTTTCAGCATCATTACTCAGGTCTTTAGTGTCACGTGATCCTTCAGAAAATCATTCTACAATATTGGCTGATTATAATTCTGATTGGATGGGAAACAGTTGTGGCTGCTTATTATGTCGGGACAGTGTATTTTTTCAGTATCTTTGAGAAATTAAATATAAAAGTTAAAAAAGGTAAACAGGATTGATTCAACAAAAAATATTACACTACTATTCAAAGGTTGGGGGTCAGTACATTTCTTTTTTTCTTTTTTTTTTAAAAGAAAACTTTTAGAATACTTTATCAGCATGGAGTGTTATTAAATGGACAAAAAAAGTGCTTTGTTAGAAATATTATATTTTGAATAAATCTGGTTCTTTTTTAACTTTTAATTTATTTATGGAAAAAAGTTCCAAAAAAAAAAAATATTAAGCAGCACAAGTTAATTAAATATAAATCAGCATAAGAATGATTTCTAAAAAAGGATCCACGGTGGACAATGGTGAGGGACTGGAGTCAATGATTGCTGAAAATTTACAGTGCGGTCACAGAAGACATTATATTTTAACGTCTAATATAAGGTAGGAAAAAAAAAAATATTAAGAACTTATAATTGCAAAATTTGTGATTTAAAAAAAATTATTACTGTTTTTTTCTGTGTTTTGAATCAAATAAATCGCCTGATGAGATAAGTAAGGTGGGCCTGCAACTAAACGATTATTTTAATAATCGATTAATCTGTCGATTATTTTTTCGATTAATCGGATAAAAAACAAAAAAGCAAGAAAAGCATTAATTTCCAACCCTTTATTCAAAAACAGTACTAAAACCTTTAGAAAGTGCACAAACATTTTGCTCCTTGAACATCCCTGAGCTGTTATAATAATAATAATAAAATAAAAATGGACTTACACAAAAAACATACATATGTATGCTTTACATCTGCCAAATATATAGACTTTTTTTTTAATTAAAGTGCCACCTGAGCTGCCAGAATAATAAATAATTTATAAAAAATAAAGAACAATACAAATCAGAAAATTTAAAAGGATTTGTTTGAATGTCAGAACTTGTTCTCTACACTGCAGACGCACACACTCGCAGACGCACACACACACTCCACAAACTCTCAACTGGACAAAACACACACACACAAAACACTTACTCGCTCTCACTACCTTTGTTCGACACTTGCATTGCCCATGCAAAATGTGAGCCAATGGTTCCACATGCTCCTGGGCTCAGGCCGCCTCTTCTTTGAGGCTATGTTGCCTGCTGCAGAAAACAGCCGCTCGGATGGTGTTGAGGTGGCAGGGATGCAGAGGTAAGACTTGGCTAACCTGGCCAACATGGGCTATCTTTCATTGTTAGCCTTCCACCACAATAATGGGTTTTCTTCCTTGGCAAGGCTCTTTTCTCCAAAGTATGTGAGGACTTCGTTCCTCACTTGGCTGTGGACATTCTCAGCTTCGCTTCAGATGAATTTACAGGTTTAAATATACTAGGTTTACATATGACTCAGTAAAGCCCTGACATTCGGTTCTATTTATTTAATGAATAATAATGCGATCGTATTATTCAACGCACTATTATTATGTTTGAGATATCAACCACTGGTCGATGACCATAATGTTTGTATAAACTGTAGGTAACAACTGGTAAAATGTACACCTAGGTCATAAAAACCGTAATGATACCTACACTTAAATATTTTCTTCTCAGCCATGTCATCAATTGCTCTTGAGCGAAATCTCCTCCCATCCGTTGTCTGATTGGCATTTCGCAAAGATTCCTGGGTAGTTAAAAGTGTGCGGAGCCTGCATCTATGTGGGCTTCGCGGAAGACCGCTTCAAGGGTACAAAGGGGGGTGCTGCTGAGCACACTTCAGAGCGTTAAAATGCTGAATGGGACGGGCTACGGACTCGTAGACTCGGCGAGCACGCGCAATTTAAGTCCACGAGACCGAAAGTCCACATGAAGTGCGCCATTTGGGACAGGGCCTATATGAGGCGCCGAAAAAAACTATGCTAGCCTCAAGTGCGCGAGAGAGGGACGAAAGTGTGTCAATCCGCTCGCGCTCACACTAAAGTTTTTTTTTTTTTGTTTTTTTATATAAAAATGGTTTTCTCCGCGTCGCGTCGCGCGACTCAACGAATCGATTATGAAATTCATTGCCAACTCTTTTAGTAATCGATTTTTATCGATTCGTTGTTGCAGCCCTAGATAAGAGACTCCATAAAATAAAAAAACATAAAAAAAAAAAAACATTATATAAAAGAGATATATATCAGATACCATAATAGGCCTGTGTGTGTGTGTCCCTTATTTTTCTATGAAAAACCACAATTGTCCCTTATTTTCCTTTTCTGAAGCTGGCAACCCTAGTCAGTAGTCATAATAAAACACAGAACATCAGTTTTAAATGTCGCACCTGCATCCCGTGTACACAGCACAATGATTTACTGGGGTTCTACGGTATTTTGCCGCTCGCGTTTCCCGGGTGGGACAGTGTTTATGTCTTGGTGAGGAGGGGGAAACGGCCTGGTGTGTGTTCATATGCTTAGGGGACAGCAAAAAGAACCCACAAAAAAAATAAATAAACAGAGAGAGAATTAATAAGTAAGGAAGATATTCGCTCTATGCTACTTTTCAATTTTCAAGTGATGCAGGTGTTTTTTCCCGGTAGGTTTTTTAAATTAAAAAAACAAATTTTTCATAATGTTTAGTGAAATTAATTGGTAGTTTGAGGTGGCGGCGCAACCAAAAACGTTTGCGAAACACGGGTCGAATTAACAGCAGTGTTTAAACAGGGCGGGCACATGTTTACATATGTTTATTACAGTGACTTTGAATTACCTAAGTACTGAGTGTGGTAAAGCAACAGATTTGTTTTTATATTTCTGCAATCTACTTTAGTTTGTTTGATTTGTTACTGACTTTCATATTAATTTTTACACCAGGCTTATTTGTCAGTGCTTTTTGTCATAATTATTACATGCTTACAAGTTTGGAAGTTCAACAAATCAGTCAATATTCTGTGATTGTAGTTGTTAAATAAAAAAAGTCATATCAATTCATGCATCACCTAATATCATCGTAACATATAGGCCTGGCCTACAAAAAAGAACATTTATGTTTAATGTATATAATAGTGTGTTGTTCATACTATACAATGATTTATAGCTTGTCTTTGTTGAATAATACAGAACATAAAGAGCTTTAACAAAATAATTGCATATTAAATCGCAATCACAATATTGGTTAAAAAAAAAAAAAATATTCGCATTTTGATTTTCCAAAATCGTTCAGCCCTACAGGCCACTGTGCATTTTTAACAACATGCAGGTAAATTATTTGTGTTGCTGTTGTAGGTATGTTCATAGGTCAAAGAACACGCGGGTCAAAGGATAATGCCAAGATGGCAGATGTAGTATGTCCAAGAATGTATTTACACATCAACAGTTCTTCTTTGCATACAATACATACGCTACATACTAGGTATGCAATTTCAGACGCAGCATGTATCCTACTTTCTTTTCAACAGAAATACAATTCATAAAAATGTACATGTACAGTGATGATTACTATAACAATTTTAGTATTACTACAACCACATACACTACAAATTAATTAAATAACTCCTAAAAAATTATCACAATTTTTCTATAAAAATGTAAGCAGCACAACTGCTTTCAGGAATGAATTTCATTTGAAAATAGATATTTTACCATTTTTGATCAAATAAATGAGATCGAGACTCATCAAAAATGTATAAAATATCTTACCAACATCAAACTTTTGAACAGGTGTGTACAAATATGATTTGAAGCATAAATTATTTAAATGAGTACACCAGAAACAAGAAACATCACAATCTGTGTTTGATGTTGCAGTTGAAGGTATGTAAAATGATTAAAAGTTGTAAATTACTAAAACTAAAACAATGTAGTTCAGACAAACAGGCAAAATGAAGTGTCTGGACTCTGGAGTAAATCAGCAACATGTCAAAAATAGAGATAAGTTGTCGTGCCAACTGATGGCACATCACCACATTGCCATCGTGTAGACTGTATAACAAATCCTTCACAAGATCAAAGACTCCAATAGGAGAGAGCGGTGTCAACACTGATGAGACAATACTGCACAATACACACAAATTACACTTCTGGCCAGATGCATCAGGAACACAGTGCGCCTTAAACTACCTCCTAAAATGGTTCGAGTGATCGGATGGTGATCTGTCTTAAACGCATTTCATTTACACCTGGTCTTTTCATGATCAGATCAGCTATGCTATCAGTCCAAACAAATGAAGTGGCCAAGTGTAAACAGGCCCAAATATTCACAATTTGACAACAGATCCCAAAACGAAAGCTAAAGATATCCACATAATCCAGCCACGGGGTAAGTCCATAAATACATTTTCCCTGATTTCAAAGTCTGAGAAAATTATATCTCTGGCAGACGCTGTGGACTGTGGAGCAGAGAACAAACCCATATCCATAAATACATGCTGAGGCTGGGATTGCTGCAGGCCTTCAGCGTTTACATGGCAGCACAAATTACAAGTTGGCGAGGCAGAGGAGCGGCTCACAGATGAAGAGAGCAGGTCAGTGGGTTTCCGGGTGAACTGGGAATAAGGTTAGAGGGCGAAACAAACAGACTGGTGCCCAATATGCACGTGCATAAGCATTCATTCCCTCATGGCAAATCATTACAGACTGTGTGGGCCTGCCAATTCCTAAAATCAAACAGCTGTAAGACCTCCCTCTTTTATGCCAATTTCGGTTTATAACAAAAAAAAAAGTAAATTTCAATTATCAGTATGGCTAAACTTGTATACCAACAGTCAGTCAATCGACTGACTAGTTTTTTAATTTATTTTTTAGATTTTTATTGGTCTTTAACGTTTTTAACATTTAATAAATTCATACATAGATGTTTATCACGATGTGTCCCAAACGGTCCCTGTTCCGACCAACCTTTAATCAACTATAAAAATAAATAAGACTCAAGCATTCAATTTAATATAATAATTAAAAAAAAAAGATGAACATGAAGATAAAGACATCTTATTTAAGTAAATTAAGACATTGTATAATTATAGTTAATAACTATTTTAGTATTTTAAATTTTTTGCTTTTATTTTTACTCTTGGTTTGTAAAAAGTCACGGTATTTATTTATTTTTTTTGCAAGTTCGTGGCTTTATTGATATGGGACAATGTGACTGGAAATCATTGAGAGAAGAGAGAGGAAAGGAGCAGCATTTCAGTTAAAATAATAATTAATATTATATATATATTTTGAATAATGAAAAGTACATTCAGATAGACAGGTTTGACATATTATTAATGAATGAAAGAATTAGTTCATTAAGCAACACGTCCTATGTGAATTCTGCCAAAGAAATGCATATGATCTGAATGTAATGAACATGCACATATACCAGGGGAAATACGGAGTTCTTAAAAGGGGTCATATGATGTTGCTAAAAAGACCATTATTTGGTGTATTTGGTGTAACAAAAAATGTTGAAATGCTTTAATGTTCAAAAAACACATTATTTCAAATACTGTACATTATTGTAGTTCCTCTATGCCCCGCCTCTCGGAAATCGTTCTCTTTCTGAAATGCAGCGATTTTTACAAAGCTCATCGGTCTGAAAAAGAGAGGTGTGCTCCGATTGGCCAGCTATCCAGTGCGTTATGATTGGCCCGAATACCTCAAGTGGGTGATGGAAATGTTACGCCCTACCATATTGTGATGATGCCCTGTCACACCGGAGCGATGATTCAAAAACATGAAAACCCAATATAAACGAGGCATTTTCTTTGCATCCAGTGGGGACATAATTACGGGTTATAATGATTTATACTGTATTTTTACGCGTTGCATTGCATCACGCCGCATAAACATAAAACCATATCTGCATTTGCTCAGTAAGGAAATGCCCCAACAACAAGCCGACTCTACACTGCTCAAAACTCGCGTTGGAATCGTCAGTGGCAAATTCTTTAAATATAACAAACTTACTTACAGTCTGCGAGTCAGAACAACCTGCATTGTAGTCTACTCTACCAGGAAACAGTCCTCCATAAAAAGTGCTGCACACATCTGGATATTTGGGTTGGAAGTGTTCTGGAACAGTGTTTGTAAATAAAACTTAACCACTGATTCTAGTCGTGTCCATTTTTGGAAGGCCAAACAAAGTAGTTTCGCGTTCACAACGAATCACAGCGTCACCACGGCTGTAGTGATTGAGCGGAAGGCGGGGGATAGACGTGAGGAACGGCCGGGGGCGAGAGTGAGAGGAGGCCGGGGGCTAGAGTGAGCAGAGGCGGTGGGCCGGCGGATTCGACGAAGGAGCGGCGGGAGGGCTTGCGGCAACCACATGTGACGACCCCGGGCTGGACTCTGCTTCGTCCACGGTGAAAGCCGATCCGGCGATCCACAGCGCAAGGTTGTTGTATTTCCTCAGCGACCAGCAAAGATCAGCTCCAGGCATGACGAAGCAAATATCATCCTCTTTTGGAAGACCAAACAAAGTTTCGCTTTCACAACGAATCACACAGTGTCTTCAGGACATGGCGGCAGCAGCAAAAATACTATAGCGAGAATAAAAGTTACGTCTTCTTTCTTTGCGTGAACATTTGGGCGGCGTTATGCAAATCTTCCCACATCGTGACGTAGACATATGGGGGCGTGTTAGAACGAGCCGTTTTAGGTAGGTGTGGCTGACTCTTAACTTTTATAAAGAACATCTTTTTGGATTTGAGATTTTAGTCTTTGCAATTTTACAGATCTTCTTTATGCACCAAGAGCTTGTAACACTCCAAAGAGAAAGGAAAAATTGAAATCGCATCATATGACCCCTTTAGGACTGGTAAGTTGTTCAGAAAACCCACCGGCTTGCTGATTATGAAAAAAAAAAGTGTCTGCATTGGAACAATAAACAAACCTGGGGGTTTAAACTTGTACATTTGGAAAACTAAATCAAAATGGTCTCATCACAACTGTCACCAGACAATGCATACTTTTGTGTGTGTTTAGACTAACATGAACAGTAGTTCAGCACATCTGTCTTTATTTATTTGGTCTGGCAGTTTAGTCCTGAGGGTCAATTTGGGATATTTTCCCATAGCTCCCACACTTGTGTACCTGGGTGTGTATACGAGAACACAGTCCCATCTTGGAAACAGATGTGGCTGGCAACATGACATCAGACCCACAATGCAGTGAGCACACAAGTGCACGTGCACACACACACTCCTGCTGAGAATAAACAAACCCCTTTCATGAGCAACACCAGCCTGCGTTAGCGTCAGTTTGTGCATCATGGAACAGATCACGAAACCATGTTGCCTTATGTATCATTACACACAATCTTCCTAATAAAACATCCACATCATCTGACAACAGATCAATCAATACCACAATTCAAACAAAACTTACCAGTGCTAAATTAAGTGTAATGGAAAACATGTCCCAATACACTCCTGAGGAACACTAGAAAGAGTAATAAATCTTTGAACCAGAACTGACCCTATAGTTCTTTCATTATCTAGACGTAATATGAAGAGGCATTTACCTCCAGCAGGGTCTATCTGCTTCAGTACAGCATGTTTGGTGGTACCACCGCATTCCAGAGTCCTGTAGCCTAATAAAGCTGGATAATGACCATTTTCCACTCTCGTGTTTGATGTTTGTAACAGGGGAATTCAAAGTGCATTGCTATCAGATCTAATCATTGGGAAGTTCTCATCCTCTACCAAAACACTTAGACTGTCTTATAGATAATCTTCCATATCAAACCAGAGATATGTTAAAGGAATAGTTCATCCCAAAATAAACATTTGCTGAATAATTTTCCTAGATTTGGAGTAATCTAGCTTTACATCACTTGACCACCAATGGATCCTCTGCAGTGAATGGGCGCCATCAGAATGAGAGCCCAAACAGCTGATAAAACTTCTTAATGATGGATTTACTCATTACAAACATGCAACTTTTCACTTTACAAGATGTTAACTGATGGACTGGAGTTTTTAAATCAACTGTTTGGACTCTCATTCTATGGCAGCCATTCACTGCAAGTCAGGTGTAAATTTCTCCAAATCTGTACAGATGAAGAAACCAACTCATCTACATCTTGGATGGCCTGAGAACTATTCCTTTAAGACAAATTCAGGTGTTGCCGCTGTAAAGCCAGTTAATTTTTTCATATCCCTCATTAAGCAGCTGGCATCAATAAAAGCGTTTTAAAAGCCACACTGCTAATCTCAAAAGTGCATAAACACACACAATCTTAAATCTCGGCGTGTCCATGTAGTTTTGTATTCAAATGCTAGCATGATATTGTAGGAAACTTAAGCAATGCATCCTCACCGAAAACCTTAGCTTTTTTCATTTTCACCCACAGTGATAACAACAGAACATCAGTGCAGAAAATGCATATGTCAGATGTGTAAACACTGCCAGGCTAGCACATAGAAATTGATTTCAGGCCAAGGGTGTAAAACAGATTTAAAGATGCAGGATTTAAGTGCTAAAGCCATGTGGCAGCTGTCACCCACCACAACCCAACACGCAACGCAAGACTGCCAGAGGTCTCCGGAGAGATGGCCGTTTACATTCTCCAGCACAGCCGCAAATGGACAAAACCAAACACCGTGTTCTGGCTACAGTGTGCACCTTTTTTTAAAATAAACTTTGGGTAGCTTTGCAAACACAATAGCAAATGTACAATATTTGTGCAGCGGAATCAAACAAACAAAACATCCAGGCAAACAATTAACCAAACAACCATGGAAGAAAGTTCAGGGTGTAGCAATATGTGATATGCATCATTTCAACAGTTCAACAAGCCAGACTGTAGTTAAGTAGATTCAAAAGGTTTAATTGGGTTTAATAATAAAAAAGTAAACTACAATGGAAATCTAGTTCAAAATAAATCAAGCCATGTTTTTATACAGTTTTTTTTATTTTTTGCTAAATGAATACAAGTTATACTAATTCATAACAGTTATATTTAATTATGCAAATTTGTATGCAGTGCACCAATATAAAAATATATAAGCAATATAAAACAAGAAAAATGCCACATGGAGACTTAAAATGTTTTGACTGATGACAAAAAATGAAGCTGAATCAAAGTTTTGAAATGATTCACTGCAGTCACTGAATGGACAACCACTAAAAAGACAGTTGGAAATTCTTGAAAATGAATCAAACTTCCCACCTCTAATACGTTTGAAGAATCATAAAACTAGTCTATTTGACATGACCTTTAGGAAATACACGACCGTTCAAACATTTTTGGAAATATGTGAGACACTGTAGAGACTGGAGTAATGGCTGCTGATAATTCAGTTTTGTCACCACAGGAATAAGTTACATTTTAAAACTATAAACATTAAAAACATTGAAATGATGTGTGAAATGTATTTTAGTGTAACACATAAAAAAAAATCGTACCGACCCCATGGCCAAATAAAAAAGCTCATTAAAAGACACTTTATATTACATTACATTAGTGACATATTCATCACAACTACATAAAAATTCAGGGTCTCTCACTCATGGAGATGAACAGAGACAAAAAACTGAGTTGATGTGAAAGGACTCATTCACCTCAAGGTCATAGAACTCCTGAGCATCATCCAGGCCCTGGACGCGGATCTGCAGGCCCCTGTTGTGGCCTTTCCCTCCTGCTCCCATAGCTGAACCGAGGCTCTGCCCGGGCTCCAGGGTGCTGATGCCGGTGTTGTACTGAGCTCCGAGCCGTGTCCCTGCAGGGGTCTGCAAGGAGCGGTAGGTGCCCTCGATCTCACCCATAGCTGCTCCCAATGCAGCCTATCCCCTCTCTCACACACACATATACACACCCCTGCCTGGAGACAACAGAACAATAAAAGAAATGACACAATGATACGAAATCTCAAGCCAGTTCTACAGGAATTGATATCATGGTACAATCTGAAAGAACTAATCCAAGATTCAAATATGGTGCTATTAGGAAAACAGATGAAACCGGATCTGCACAGATAGCAATTGGAGTCTAGAATCAGGATTTTTTTTTTTTAAAGAAAGAAAGACAAGAATATAATTTATGACTGGTCTGGCACCATATTTCACTGTATTAATGTTATGCTAGTCAATTAAGGATATGAATTGTTATTTTATTCTTGCAACTAAACACACTAATAACCATAACAGCCTAAATCATACATCTATAAACATCTGAAAATGAACATACTCCTCCAGCAGACATATAAAGCACATAGTTTTTACATTTTACTTTTTTGTTTTTCATTCAATTATTTTTAAAGGAAACCTAAGATTTTGCACATTTTGTTTTCTATTTGTCAAGTTCATCCTTGTTTTGGCCTATGTTACATTTCACTGGAAAACTCAATATTAAAGAACCGATATGCAGATAAGTGTAAAAGTTAAAATATCATTGAAATATCAGCCAAAACAATTATCTAAGTAAGTGTTCAACAAACAGATTATTCCGACATTCTTTAAAGTCTCCATGTATCGACAGATCTTTTGTTATGTTGATAGATGTTTTGTTTTATAGCTCTAAAATAATTTAAAATGAACCATGCATGGATGGATCGTTTAAAATAAGATCAATGAGATGCATTTAGAAAAAATGTTTACATTTAATGCCAACTTTAAAAGGACAGGCATGTGTCAATCAGAACTGATGCATTTATTGTCAACCTTGATTGACTAATTGTCGAGGTTTCAAGTCAAACATTCACAGCTGCTCTACACTTTTTAAACAATCTGATGACATTTACATGGAAATAGTAATCCAATTCCCTTTCCTTCAAATGATACTTCACAAAGTTCCTGTCATTATTGGCCAGCACAATAGCAGTGGCATGACCACAAGACACAAGCTCACATTAGCCATTACAAAATACTAATGCACTGCCAAATCTAGTAGTGACTTTGCATGAGGTCTGATTAACACTGGGAACACTAGAGGCATCAATGCAACACGACCAACTCAAACAAGCTCCACTTTAACTCTCTTGATCTCTAAAGCAACAGGGACAACTGAGAATAACATTCATTAAAGCCAACTTCATTCAGCATGCTTCTGGCTCTTTAATGCAACCGGTTGGTTTAAGTAATTTAACTGGAATGCCTTCAAAGCACAGGCTCACTTACAAGCTGTGATCCAAACTGACCTATTTCCCTTCATAGGAATGAAGTTTACATTTGAGAAGGAATACTTTATCCCGGAGTTTGAGCAATTCCTACAACTGAGTCAGCCAATGATCAGCGACCATTCATCTTTTTTGTTTTAGTAATGAAAAGAACTTTCTCATTGCAGGCTGCACTTGATAATGCAAAAATGCTGAAAACAATTAAATGAAAAGCCGACATAAACTCTGGAGTTGTGTAGCGTTAATATAATGAGATAAAGCGGCATGGAACCAAGATTTTAAACAAAAATCTCTGCAATAGCTTAACCCCTCACGACAAACTTATTTTACTCGTCGTATTTCACTAACACCGACAAAAATATCCTCAGCTGCGACGAAAAATAAAAGCACACATTTTGCTGTTTGTCATTACAGAGATGAAACAAAGACTGAGAAAGTTTAGTCGAACCACACAAACATGCGAAGAGACCATACAACTCTATCGCATGCTTCACTGAGACACGTTTAAATAAGCTACTGCCAATATAACTGATTTGAATTTGCTTTTAATCTCTATTTTGAGATAAATCGACATCATACCTTTTATTTTTCGCCTGGTGTTTCTTCAACTCTAAATGAGTTACACGTCCGACCGTCGTTGTAGGCGAACTGCGGCCAAAGCGCCGCTCTGATTGGACGACTTCAGACAGCTTCTGCCTTCTATTGGTTCAGACTCGCTCTGAAATGGTCAGCAGCTATTGGCTGAAATGTATACCTGTGGATTAATTTGATTGGTTTCGAAATGCCATGCAGCGTTTATAATATATATCCTCCTGAGACCCAGCTATGGAGTTTTTGCCTCTGTAGTGGACATTATATTTTAGTGAATTTCTCTGAGACCTCACATGTCACAGTTTTTAAGTCTGGATGTCCTGTACAGCGCACATTCAGGGCTTTCCAGAGATACCAAATGATTGGATGTTTCACAATGGCCACGCCCTCTCCTTGGTTTTTAAAAATGGCTGTCATTAATTTAGTGATAAAATTGTACATCCTTATGGAAATATGATAATATTTTGTAATTATAATTTAAATCTGATTAATTTTCAAATTGTTTGTCATAAATCAACATATCAGGAAAATGTTATGGGGTTTCAAATCAAATATGACTTCCTGTTAGGAAACAGGTCATCATTTCATACACATCCTCTGTAGAGGACACCAGGACTAAAAGCACGTTTATTATACATTTTGGGAGACAAAAGAATTGAAGAGGAAAACAAATGATATATCAATATTCTTATAAAATATTAGATATTTTTATGAAAATCTGGCCAATTACTACTCTCGTTATTACACTTCTTTTTTCAACATGCGGTCCCAACAGCACTTTAATATGCAAATTAGATACAGTGTAGATAACATTGTGCTTACTGGGAAAACCAGTTTATGGAATTTTTAAACACATATTGCATAAAGCAAAATGGCATATCAAATAATTTTATGTTTTATAACATAGTTGAGAACCATCCATAAACAAAGTTAGTTATAAAAAAAATACTGAAACCTAAAAATTGATTGGTGATTAAAAAGAAAATTCATGTCTATTCTTGTATTATATTTGAGAAAAACTGCGTCATGGTTTCATTAAAGAGACAGTAGCAAACATATGAATAGAATATATTTTCAAAAACTTGGTATTTTTACCATTTTTTTCTATGCTCTAAACCAGGGGTGGCAATACTTGGCCCTTCAAGGCCCCTTTCCTTCAGAAGGTTAGCACCAGCCCATAAGTCAAAAACACACCTGAACCGCTCATCATTGTCTTCACGGAATACTAGAAGGCTACAGGCAGGTGAGTAATATCAGGGTTGGATCAAATCTCTGCAGGAAAGTGGCCTGGAAGAGCCAAGTTTGCCCATCACTGACCTAAACAATGTAATGACATGAAAAATTACTAAATTCACAAAGCTTTTTATTTCTAGTTCTCAGGAGGATAAATATATATAATAGAATATAATTATCATGAGTAAATGTACATTAAACAGTATTTAACAATTAAAAAACAAAAGTCAAACTATTGTTTTGTGTTGAAGTGCTGCCTAAAATACTGTCTAGTTACAGAGTTGTTGCTAGTTATAGAAAGAAAAAAAACTCTAGTTGTATCTATATCATATTTCCAGGAAATGTAAAATTACAGGAAAACCAAATAATGAAATATTGTTTGTTCACATGCAAAATAAGGGACGCTTCAAGCTTCACATGTAAGGTGACATTCAAAACAGTGAACATATAAGCAAATAAGTGTGGAAAGTTGAGGTGTCAAATGACCAAAAACTGACAAAAATGGAATAGAGGGATATGGATTATATTACAAAATTTATTTAAACAGAATGAAAAATAACAGAAGGGAATAAGCATGACATGCACAGTACATTAGGCTACATAAAAAAAGCAACTCCACATTTGCAAGCTGGAGCAAGAATAAGTACTGACCACATTATTTGTTGCAAACCATAGAAAGTAGTTTCAGTGTTTCTTAAATCACATGCAGAGATGTTTGAAGTTGTTCTGTAAAACCAGACATAAAATATATATAAACCAAGACCAAAAGACCAACTGACCAACTGGCAGTAGTTCAGTTAAATTATACATAGATTGTACATATAATTATTTACTAATTTATTTTAAATCAGTAAGTGAAAAAAATGCAAATTGCAATGCAGACAGTCTCTTATTTAAAGCATTTTGTGGTTGAAAGTTCAAGGCCCCCACTGCGTTGTTTCAGCAGGCGTGTGGCTGTCTGTAGGACATGATACCGCTGACGAAGATGACGTCTCTGCACATGTTCATTGGTGATCTCTACAACACATGCAGCGGAGAACCAGCCCCTCTGTCCGTCCTGTACCCTGCGGCCTTCCAGAAACCCTACAAAAGACCAGAAACGAGAGAATTAGCGTGCCAATTCAAAAAACATTCATTGATTTTAGACTTATTGAATTTCGGAATGGCAGGGTTGTGTTGCAACAGTACCCTCTGAAGTCTTCTGCATCACGTTGATCATATCTCCCAGCTGTAGACTAAGCTCCCCTTGTTGTTGTCCACTGTACACCTCTATACATCGCACCTGAGAACAGTCTTAGACACAGTGCCTATTTGATTCAAATTTGTACATTGTTTATTTTTTTATTTATTCACAAATGTATTATAATTCTAAAGAGCATCTACACTGCAGTTAGTTGTTTGCTCTGATTAAGAACAGATGTTTCCCATTTTTGGAAACACAATCTTGAAGCCATAGACACTTTTGCCCCCTAATGGACAATGTGTAGCTGCACAAGCTATTGTTTATTGTACCATATACTATTACATATTATTTATAGAACTGTACTTTTGTACATACTGTCATTGAATAACACCTATAAGCAAAACACAAGATCAGACATATATTCATATAAATATGTGTTTTGTTATGTGATATTTAGAGGTAACCTAACTGACCCCAAATCAGTGTTAGGCATGTATGTCATATATAATAATACAAAGAAAATTATTATTATTATAATATTATATAATAATGAAGGATGAAGGATAAAAATGAAATATTTTCCATTGTTCAATTAAAGCAATGAGTCAAAAACAAAGATGGTGTCATTATGATATATGTATTATAATATTTTTTTGGCTTCTGTTGAACTGACTCAAACAAACACACATAAAAACAAGTATTGCATTTAGTGATTCATTCTCACCCCACTCTTCATACACGGTATCCTGTCCATCTCGCCGTCCACCCAGGAGCTGCATCCACGAGTCCTTCTCAGCTCTAAGAAAACAAGAAGAAGAAGTGTTTATTGAGGGAAACTCTATCGAGTTTTGTATGTTTTGTAATGATTTGCTTTGATCTTGCCATAAAGACCATGTTGTGTCTGACAGTTTGATGGTTCTTTGCATTGGATACTAACTCTGAATTTGTTTGCAGTAGAAGTTGAGAGGTGGCGCTCCGGTGATTATGCAAAAGGACGAGCCTAAATATCCGGTCCAGCTCACATCCCTCCAGCTCCTCCTCCAGATCTTTGCCCTCGGTCACTTCTATCAGAGAGCGGTGCACGTAGTCATGAACTACAAAACGATCCAACCTGCATTAATAAAAGACATTAACACCTTAGGATGGGTAGGTGTACCGACAAAAATGTGACCCTGGACTTAAGGGTAAATTTAAGTAAATTTAGGTTTATACATCATCTGAAAGCTGAATAAATAAGCTTTCTACTGATGTATGGTTTGTTAGGATAGGACTTTTTGAATATCTGGAATCTGCGTGTCCAAAATATTGGGGGGAAAATGCCTTTAAAGTTGTTCAAATGAAGTCCTTAGCAATGCATATGATATTACTAATCAAAAATTAAGTTTTAATATATTTACGGTATAGGAAATTTACAAAATATCTTCATGGAACATGATCTTTAATCCCACCAGTCACAATAGTGGTTCGTCTCGAGACTTAACCGAGACACACGGAGAGAATTTCTCCGTTAGGAACTCTTCCCTCCCCCCCAAAAAAACAAAAAAAACGCCTTTTCGCTGAAGTCATATTGGCTCCCGACAGTCAAAATGGAATGGCCAATTGACGCGAAAGTATGCAACCGACAGCAAATGATGACGAGCACAAAGTGGCAGTATAAATGCGGGCCGCGACAGTAGTCAGAATCTTCTACTACCTGTTGAATCAACGTATGGCAAGTCGCCACGATCTGCGCGGGACCGATCGAAGCCGCCGTGATCACAGCAGCACTACTGCCGTCGCTCCAGCCCCCACTGGGCTGCCCAGTGATACACCGAGAAGCGGGCGCTAGAGAAACAGGAGTCAAACTGCGGGCATTGCGGGGACCTTCCGGCCCGCGTGCTCTGGACTCGCCGCGATGTGGCTCGCGGCCTATTTGGGATGAGGCCCACTGCTGCCAGCGTGCCGCTGGTGGGCCCTCCCGGGGACGGGAGCGTCGTCTTGTCGCTCCACCAACACCAACGGTCACCCCGTTCCCCGGTCTCACTACCCGAGGACTGCTTCCGCCCTCCTTCCAACATCACGGAGTTTGTATCCTTTAGCCAGGAGGAAGGGGATGACTCGATGTCCATCTCGGCCTCAGAGAGGGAGGATTGGGCGGGATCGGAGTCCGATCAGCCGGACAGCATGGGGCCCCCAGACCTCCAGGAGGAGGTCATGAGGGTTCTGTCAAGGGCTGTCCAGGAGGTGGAGCTTACCTGGAGTCCTCCAGAAGAGCCTGTCAAGAGTAAGCTTGACTCCTGGTATTTCAGGTCCACCCGGAAAGCTGACTCGAGGTCGTCGGTCCCCTTTTTCCCCGACGTACACGAGGAGCTGGTGAAAACATGGTCTGCGCCCCAATCTGCGCGCATTCACTCTGCCACACAGGCCATTTTTTCCCACATGGATGGGGCGGAGGCCCACCGGTACGTGCGCGCTCCCCCCGTCGAGGAGACCGTCGCTGCACACCTGTGTCCTGCAGCACCCAAGACCCTAAGCTCAAACATCAGCCTCCCCTCAAAGCCGTGCACGACCACCGCCCACCTTGCCAATAAAGCATATGCGTCTGATGGCGAGGCGGCTTCCGCGCTGCACGCCATGATAGTGCTGCAGGTTTTTCAGGCGAAGCTCCTGCAAGCAGCGGAGGGCGGAGCCCTCACGGCAGAGGCCACTAAGGATCTGCGCGCGGCGACGGACTTCACGCTGATGGCGACGAAGCGAGCGGCCAGGATGTGGGTAAAGCATGGGTTTATGGTCGTCTTCAAGGCACCTTTGTTGAACCCTAGCTGACCTCACAGGACTGTTGACAGTAAATAGTGTGGCTGACCGCTTCTGTGACTCCCTCCGGCCTTTTTGGTACCGCCGTGGAGTCCATTACTGAGCGCTTAGCGGAGGCTCAAAAGCGCGCCAAAGCAATGAGTCACGTGATGTCGAGGCGTGCTTTCCAGCAGCAGACGCGAGATCCAGATCCTCGTCGGCACCTGGCTCTTACCAGCGGAGGGATAACCCCAGGCCAGCGTCCGCAGCGGTGACGGCTAACGTTACTGCTCCTCGCCAGGAGCCGGATTTCCGCAGGAAGGCGTGGGGTCCCGGGAGGAAACGCCACGGCCAGCGGAGGAGCCCGCGACGTGACTCTCGCCCGCCGCCGCCGGCTAAGCCGTCGTCCTGACGGTCTGAAGAGAGGAGGAGAATGCGTGAGCGGCCCGGCTCCCAAGCGCCGCAAGTTCAGGGATTCAAATGTTTGTGTGTTGGATGTTCATTAAATAAAAATGCATACATTCTCACAAAAAGAGCTATTTCCTCCTCACTCAGTCAATGCAGTGCCACTCGCCCCGCCTCAGAGCAGTGCAGAGCCGCCGCCCACACACTCGCCGGCGCATCCAACGACCAAGCCGCAAAAGCCGCTATGTCAGTTTCTGAGCGCGTGGGAAGTTATTCCGGGAATCTCACGCTGGCTACTCGGTGTGAAAGAGCATGGGTATACCATTAAATTCAGACGCAGACCACCCCGTTTCAATGGCGTGGTGCAGTCTCTAACATTACCCCGAAACGCCCTGGTTCTGAGACAAGAGGTATGCAGTCTGCTCGAAAAAGGAGCGATAGAACGAGTCCCTCCCAGCGAGCTGGAGAGCGGGTTTTACAGCCGCTATTTCGTGGTACCCAAAAGAGACGGGGGACTCCGCCCGATTCTAGATCTCAGGCCCATCAACAGAGCGCTTTGCAAGCGTCCGTTCAGGATGATAACGCTGAAACAGATCCTGGCGCAAATTCGCCCCAGGGACTGGTTTGCGTCCGTGGATTTAAAGGACGCGTACTTTCACATTCAGATAGCACCGCATCACAGACGCTTTCTGAGGTTTGCTTTCGAGGGCACAGCGTACCAATACTCTGTTCTCCCGTTCGGGCTGGCTTTGGCCCCCCACACTTTCTCGAAGTGCATGGATGCAGCACTTTCCCCCCTCAGAGCGAGCGGGATGCGCGTTCTCAACTATCTGGACGATTGGCTGATTTTAGCTCAGTCCCGGGACACGCTAGTCAGCCATATAGACATGCTGCTTCGTCACTTGGAGTCCCTAGGGCTATGTGTCAACACGCAGAAGAGCATTCTCGCCCCGAGTCGGTCTATAACATATCTGGGAGTGTGCTTCGACTCGGTGGAGATGAGAGCCCGCCTCTCTCGGGAGCGCTCGGCGGCCATTTTGTCTTCCCTGCGCCATTTCAGACTGGGCAGCTCTGTTCACTTGAAGGAATTTCAGAGGCTGCTGGGGCTCATGGCGTCTGCTGCGGCGGTATGTCACCTGGGCTTACTACACATGCGCCCCCTGCAATTATGGTTGAAATCTCGAGTCCCTTGGACAGCGTGGACTTTGGGCCGTTTGCGCATCGCGGTCTCCCGCGGCTGCATCGAAGCCCTGCGGCCGTGGCACGACCCAGATCTCTTCAGCCGAGGGGTTCCCCTGGGCTTGGTGACGTCACGCGTTGTGGTCACGACGGACGCGTCGACTCGCGGCTGGGGAGCAGTGTGCGAGGGCATGCCGGCTTCGGGGCTGTGGTCAGAACCCCAGAGCCGGTGGCACATAAACCGCTTGGAGCTGGAAGCAGTGTTCTTAGCTCTAAAGGATTTACAGCCTCAGCTGGAACAGCGACATGTACTGATTCTCACCGACAACGTCTGTGGTGTCGTACATAAACCACCAAGGGGGCGTACGATCCAAGGCTCAGTACAAGCAGGCAGCGAATCTCCTGCTATGGACAGACCGTCACTTTCTCTCCATCAGAGCAGCGCACATCCCCGGTCTCCTGAACCGCGGGGCGGACATGCTTTCGAGGAAGGGGATTCCTCAAGGAGAGTGGAGGTTGAACCCCGAGTCAGTTCAGATGATTTGGACCCGCTACGAGAGAGCGGAGGTGGATCTGTTCGCCACAAGCGAGAATGCGCACTGCCCGAGCACGACAGCAGTATTCTCCCGTCTCACTCCCGGCTGGAAGGGGAAGCTCTGACATCGCACTGGCCAGCAGCAAGGCTGTACGCGTTTCCTCCAATCAAGATATTGTCACTGGTGTTATGCAAGATCAGGGAGGAGGGGGCTTCGGTGATGCTCATCGCCCCGAACTGGCCGAACCAGCTTTGTTTCCCGGACCTGACAGAGCTGCTGGTAGCGCCGGCCTGGCCGATCCCTATCAGGAAGGATCTGCTGTCTCAAGCGAGCGGCTCGGTGTGGCACCCGAACCCGGAGTTATGGAGCCTTCATGTGTGGCTGCTTCGGGGATATAAGAGGAGCTGAATGCTCTGCATTCTCGTGTGCTCGACACCCTCTCGGAGGCACGGGCGCCCTCCACGAGGCGTTTGTATGCTCTGAAATGGGGAGTGTTTGTGAAATGGTACCATGATGTTCATATCGACCCGGCTGCTTTCTCCGTGTCAGATGTTCTGCATTTTCTACAGTACAGACTGGATAGTGGATCTATGCCATCAACACTGAAAGTCTATGTGGCCGCTATTGCCTCATTTCGTTCCCCGCTGGGCGGGCAATCGATAGGTAGGCACGCGCTGGTGGTGAGTTTTCTTAAGGGAGCGAGAAGATTGCATCCCCCACATCCACCTTCAGTCCCACCCTGGGACCTAGAGGTGGTGATAAGAGCTCTTTCACAGCCAACATTCAAGCCTTTAGCATCCGTTGATATGAAGGAACTATCCCTCAAAACTGCACTTCTTCTTGCCCTCGCTTCGGCGAAGCGCATAGGGGATTTACATGCGTTTTCTGTGGACAGTGACTGTATTCGCTCGACCCTGGCGACTGCCCCCCCCCCCCCCCCCCCCCCAGCGTCACCTCGGACGAGGCAGGGCTACGTGCCTAAATCACTATCAACCCCCTTCAGAGCGCAGACTGTTTCGCTGTTTGCCCTGTCTTCTGAGTCATCGACCTCGCGTGATGCGGACGCTCAGACTTCGGTGTGCCCCGTCAGGGCTTTGAGGATTTACATTAACCGTTCGGCCAACTTTCGGCAATCTGACCAGCTTCTCGTGTGCTACGGTGGTTGTGCGAAGTGCCGGGCCGTGTCAAAAAGGAGGCTTTCCCACTGGATTGTGGACGCTATCACGGCTGCTTATACGAGCCAAGGTTTGGAATGCCCCTTTCACATTAGGCCCCACTCAACAAGAGCTATCGCCTCCCCCTGGGCGTGGTCGAGAGGTATGTCTATCCAAGATATATGCTTTGCAGCCGGCTGGTCTTCTCAGAATACCTTCGCCAGGTTTTACACGCTGGACGTTCCCGTTTCCTGGAGCCTCTCACGAGTGAGTCGGTGGGTGACTGATTCACGTTTATGCCTACCTCTATTAGTGTGTTGCTGCCCTCGATTAGCTGTTATGTGTTATGCTGTTAACACTACCGCGATCTCTGTGCGCCCTGGACCGATAATGTTGATGCTTTGCCCTGTTCTCAGCGCAGCGAGTATAAGGACCAGATATGCACAAATTTAGTATGGCTGGGCATTAGACGCTCATTGCGCCTTATCTCCACCTATGAGCTGCGAGCAGCGCCCTAACAAGCGTCGCATTGGTGGGAATTGTGTTGTGTTATATCTGCGATGAGTGTGTAACTGTACAGCTGCTGTAGCCCTCTCCGGCGGATTCATATCGTTCATACGGAGAAATTACTCCGTGATGTCTCGTGAAAGCTCGAGAGGGAACGCTCCGGTTACTACCGTAACCTCGGTTCCCAGAGAGCGGGAACGAGACATCACGGTGGTCGCCATGTTCGCTACTCGATCAGCTAAAGCTGCTTTCAGTATCAGATTCTGACGTAATTGACGCATGCACCACAATTTATACTGTCTCTTGAGCTTGTCAGTATTTGCATGCGATTAGCATACTTCGCATCAATTGGCCAGTCATCGGACTGGCGGAAGCCAATAGGACTTCAGGAAAGGTTGAAGGGAAGGAGTTCCCATAACGGAGAAATATCTCCGTGATGTCTCGTTCCCGCTCTCCGGGAACCGAGGTTACGACAGTACCGGAGCGTTTTCATTTATAAAGCTCTAAAATCCTTACTGACTGATGTTTTAGTGCATTTCCTGCAAATATGGAAAAAATAAAGGGTCTCAATCAAATATGTGCAGTTTCACATGATTAGTGCAAACTGTCACATGACCAGAGCAGTTTATTTCCTGTTTGCACCTTGAGAAGATGATAACTGCATCAAAGCTCCAAAACGAAAGGCTAGTAAAGGATGTTTTTGGTCCACATTATCTTTAAGGTGTCTAGTATTAATATATGAATTCACATATATTCAGTTTTGTTGAATGTGGTCATACAATGAGTAAACATCTTGATGGTCACAATAGTGACCGGTGGGATAACAGTGAACACTCTTAAAAATAAAGGTGCTTAAATGATTTTGGCACAGAGAACCATTCAGTCAAAGGTTCTTTAAAGAACCATCTCTTTCTTACCTTTTCGTAATCTGAAGACCCTTCTTTTGCCACAAAGAACCTTTTGTGAAACAGGAAGGTTCTTCAGATGTTAACGGTTCTTAATGGAACCATTTAGACAAAAAAGGTTCTTCTATGGCATCGTGAAGCAACTTTATTTTTAAGAGTGTACAATTACATCCAAGGCAGTGGTAGTGAAAATTACACTAAAATGTTGCAATGACAAAATATTGCACTAAATTAAAAGTTCAAATGGTACAAATAAGTTACAATATTGATGTTGTAATAACGGTAGTACTAATATAAAAATATGATGATATATTTTACAAAAAGTAACAATTTTGAAAAATGTTGAAGGTTGTATTTTGTCGTCTTTTATCTCAGTATTCCTATCAATGTTGTATAAGGGTTTTTTTTATGCATAATAGTAACCCTAGAATATGATCAAACAGTTTAAAATAGCCGGGCTAAGATATATAACAATTAAGACTGCAGAAATATGTTAATTTAGTACACACATTATCCCACCGGTCACCATAAAACACAATTTTTCACAAAAAAAGTTTCCAAAAAAATGTCATCAAATAATTATTGATTATTTCAAAGGGTTACATCATTTGGATATTTTCATGTCTGGCAAACATTGAGAGATCTAATGATGTTTGATAAAAAGAAAAAAATATAATTGTGAACCATACAATGCTACTATTACGGTTTTGTGGTCCAGGGTCACAAATGACCATCTGCTGCATCGATAGTGTTTAAAAGTTTGGGTCAGTAAGATTTTTAAAAAGAAATGAATACTTTTATTCACATTCAATGATCAAAAGTGACAGTAAAACATTAATAACGTTACAGTGATTTTAGTTTCAAATAAATGCTGTTCTTCTGAACTTTCTGTTCATCACAGAATCCTTAAGAAATTATCAGAGTTTCCAAAAAAGCAGGACAAATGTTTTCAACATTGATAATGATAAATATTTCCTAAGCAGCAAATCAGCATATTAGAATAAAATGATTTCTAAAGGATCATGTGACGCTGAAAACATGAGTGCTGAAAATGCATCACAGTAATACATTATATTTTAAATATTAAAACAAGAAGACAGTTATTTTATTTGTAATTTTATTTCACAATATTACAGTTTTTACTGTATTTTTCATCAATGTAGAGATTTAAGAGACTTCTTTCAAAAACATAAAAAAATGTACCCACCCCAAATTATAATGTATTTCAATCTTAGATTGACAATCATTGACAATCTATTTATCCATAAAGGCTATCTATAAAATAAAATTTAGCAATACTTGTACACAGTATATCAATAACATATCAGTTATTGGCCAGTGTTAGAGGTTTCTTTATTTATTGGTATCTGTGAAAATATTTATCATGCACACTCATATCCTCTATTTTAACATTTAGATTGCCTTTTCTTTCATCTAATGCTCATTAAAATCACTCTTTAAAAAACATTCATCTTTAGGAAATCTCAAAATAAATATTTTCATACTGTGCAACGATGTTGTTTGACGTTTAAATCAATGTGTGGCATTTAAAACTATTTTTATTCAAGTAAATGATTTTATTCATTTATTTGGATAAAACAGCTCAGAATTTAAATATTGTCCATTTGTTTGTTATTGGCCATAATATAATTATCGATATTCAGACACATTTTAATATCAGTGCAAACCCGGTTGATAAAGAGTTGAATCTGTCACATTAAATAACGGAGACATCCATTAGATAGAAAATATCTAAGGAACAATCCATCTTCCTAGAAACTAAAACCTAATGAATATAAGTAAACATTTAAATCAGCTCATTTGATAAACTAATTGATTTGGCTCTCCTACCCTTTCCTGGTGGCCACCAGCAGCAGATCATTAAAGAGGAACAGAAGTACAGGACACAGTTTTCTCTGGCCAAACATGTTTTCCTTCAACAAGATTTGCACCAGATCTCCCTGCTTCACAAGCCAGCGGGAGGAAGACACAAGAGCCAGGGCCTGAGAGAGACAGAAAGATCCAAAGACATCGATGAAAAGAGTGAATTACACATTACAAAATGTATATGTAAACAGTTTCCCAGCGACCACCTTCAGCTACAGTACCTTGCATGCAAACTCAATCTTGTTAGCAATCTGCACTATTTCTTCCATCTGTTTCATTCTGCCCACCTGCCAGTTGCAAGCTTCTAGAAGCTGTAGGTGAAGACAGCACAAAGCATACAACATAATGCAAAAAACTGATTTTTATACAATAGCAGTCATTGAGAAAATGTTTAGCAGCCAGCTTGGCATTCATACCCTGGAGATCTCCGTCAGAGCTCTCAATGCTGAGGCCTCACAGTCTGACCTTGGAATGGCCTTCTTCTGGATATTCTGCATTGCATCGAAATGTTTGACATATTCAGTGATGTAACATTTAAAAACAATTAAACATTCTCATGCTAATTATGCTAGTGCTTCTCATCACTCACCTCCATTAGGATTTTAAGCCGTGTGATTCTCTGAAATGGCAGTGAAAGGAAAGATTTGAGGGGAAGGCGGTTGCATCGAGGGTCTTCCTGTAGTTTATGCAAGATCTCCACAATCTGAGGACTCTCTTTTCTGATCACAGTACAACATAGATTATAAATATATTAGATTTTCAACAACAGACACTTTATTCATAAACATCTGTAGAATACAGTCAAACCGATTTGCATTCCTAATATGCATGATAAATTAACATCAAGAACTATTCTTTTACCCAAGGTTGTGTAATGTCTGCTCCTGATAGGGCATATTACGGATGTAATTTATATAAGCATCAAAGGGTCCAAGAGCATATTGGTGTACAACATCACAGATTATGTCGCAGAACACACTTGAGGCCAGCTCCAACAGCATCGCATCCATGAAGCTAAGAAAAGAGTTTGCAAAAGATATAAGGTAAGTATTTGGACACTTAAAGGCACAATATGCAATTTTCGCCGCTAGAGGGCGCATATTCAAAATAAACAAAGAGGCAAAGGCGTAGTTTGATGACGGCGTGACTGAGTGTGGAATCATGGGAGTTGTCATCTTCATCCCCACACCCAATGCAATCAGACGGGACTCGGGCCGAAAAAGTTCATGACGGAGCAATATTATTAAGTAGTAGGTATGCAGCAGGTGATGGCTGAATGGCCGTCAGAAAGCGAACGGGGGACGCTGAACGAGAGGTGGGACACAACGGTCGACGCAGCCAGAGCTTTATTATGCCACAGTCAAACCTTACGCTCCTTCGGCGGTTTGCTTGCGTATGTGGGGTTAAATAGCATCGCTTGTTTTATATTATAGATATATTTGAAAGTTCTGTTTATAATGGCCTACTCTGTGCGGTCTCACCGTCTATTAAAACCACAACAAGTAAAGGGTCTTGGTGTTTCCTGTTTTCTACAAAACAAAACGGAAACGAGAGGTTGATGCATCATTGGAAGGCGACCCAAGACACTGTGGACACGGTCCGTGTCACTAGTTAAATTTTTTTTTCTCTGGATTTAAACATTCTTCGACACATTTGGGATAATGTAAGTACAAGTCAGCAAAATATATAACACTGCTCTAGTGGTTTTTGGATATTTTAATAAAAAAATCTTACATATTGTGCCTTTAAGTCACAATTAAAAGCATTATACAACATATAGCTTAAAGAGTGGCATATGCAAATAAATGATACTAAAAAAATTCCACAATTAACTTTTACAGTCAACTTTTAGAGTCACTTTTACAATTATTTTTTGATTTAAAGGTCATTTTTCGTGGATGTATGAAGTCACTTAACTTTAAGTTCACATAAGTTCATCAAACTGATATATGAAAATGTTTCAACAGAAAAGTTAACCAGAAAGTGTTCAGTAAAAATAGTAATAATGTGAAATATTTATACAATTTAAAATAACTTTTCTATTTATCTGTGTGGCCAACTGAATATTCAGCTATCCATTATCGCAGTTTTCCATGCCCGATGGCCTCCGAATAATTCCAATATGTTGATTTGAGGTTCAAGAAACATTTCCTATTATTATCAATGTCAAAAACCATTGTGCTATTTAATATGTTTGTGGAAATGATGCTGCATTTTTAGGATTGCTTTTTGAAGCATTTATTTGAAATATAACTTTGTTGTAAGAAAGTCTTTGCTCTCTATGTTGATTAATTCATCACATTATAAAAGTATTAAAAAATGAACCCAAACTTTGTTTGAATGGTAGTGCACATAAAAAGTAATATCATTATATACAGGCCCAACATTATAATCTTCTGAACATGACAGTGAACACAGGAAGCAATCAGATCTAAATGTTTTCTCCTCAGACTTTATATTGAATACACAATAGGCCCTTTCGCACCGCTTTAGTTCCAGAACTAAATGTACGGTACTAAAGTACTGGGACGATTTTGCGCGAACTATTTCCCAGTACCACTTAAAGGGTTGCATTCGCACCGACAGTGTGTACTAGGAAGTGACGTAAGCCGGTCGACAGCTTCGTCATTTGTGCGCAGCGTTTAACAACAGAAACAAAGAAGAACAACATTAACAACAGGAGGATGGAGGACGCTGTGATCGGAGCTGTGTTTTTGTTGTGTCTCGCGAGTTTCACAATAATAGACATGGAAAGTCGACGTATAGGTTAAGCGATTGAAAGAACCGAAAGGAGGACTAAGAATCTCCAACAACAACTGCCAGTGCTACATTTGCTACAAGTGCCTGCACTTCAGCGTCTGTCCATCTATCGCTGTTCTCCATACTTGCGAAATAAGTTGACACAATGTTTACAGTATGTTTACACAGCGTTTTAAATCATGGCGTGTGAGGGCGTTTTCATACGCGTTTGGCCAATCAATGTCTACTTACGTCACGATTAGTACCAGTTGTGCTGGTTAGACCCTGCTCCGGAGTAGGAGCTAATTTGGTTCTCGAAAAAGGCAGTCCGGTACTAAAATCGCTCCCAGTTCCGGTGGTGCGAACACGCCGAAAAGTGGGTAGTTCCACAATTAGTTCTGGTACTATGAAAAGGTTCCTGCCGTGCGAAAGGCCCTAATGTCTGGTTCGTACCTTTGACTGATCTCTTTGATCTTTGCAATGCTAGAAAACAATGACTTTCTGTCTCTTGGTGCCAAAGTGTCTTTCAGCACTGAAGATTCTTGAAAATGCTCCACAGCCACCGTCAAGCTCTGAAGATAGGACTGCTCAGTTGTAACAACCTCATACAGATGCTGGTAAAGGGTTGAAGGGATGTGAATGACAGGCAAAGGCAAAGAATTTTGGGAGAAAGTGTGGAGAACATCAGAGAACATAAATATAAAGTAGACATCATGAAAAACAGGTATTACCAATTTATATACACTTTAGGGTACCTCTTGAAGCTTTAGCTGTTCCTTACTGAGCCGATGTAGTATTCCACTGTCTCTTACAATGTTTCGGGCTTGCCACAAGTTCTCCATTAACTTTGTCTTAGTATCAGCACACATGCAGTTGCAGCTACTCTTAGAAGGGCTTTTGATCAGTTTGTCCACCAAACCAGGAAGAGGCAGCATTGTTGGAGTCCTTTGAGAAGTTTCAAGTACGTTCTTAGAGAGATTCTCCCCATCTGTTTCTTGGTATTTTATCACAGAAGGAACATCCTCTGGACTCTCTCCATTGGAAACACCTGAGATGGATACATTTTCATGTAGTCTTTCTCCATCGGTCAGTCTTTTGGTGTGAAAGCACAGTGAACACATTTCTAACTGAGAGTTACTAAACATTTTGGGAGCGTGATCTCCTTTAGCCTTAAATACTTTGGGCTTTTTGGTGCTACAATCTCTCTCTTTAATTGCTCCTGAGAATCTTTTGTGTAGCTCAGAAACCAAACTTTCCCTGACAAGGTCGCTGAGCAATCCAACTTCATTGTGCTCAATTTTGGTTTTATTGTGGACCCTGAAAGCAGGAATTGGTTTTGACAGAGATGGATGTGGAAGGGGTTTGCCATTGGGACAAACCTCAGAAGCTGAAGAGAACAAGAGAATAATTGCAAGGTAAGATTTAACAATGAAATACTACTACACAGTGATAATGATGGTGAAATTAGAGTACCTTGTCTGTGGGGCAGCATTGGTGAACTGGAGCATTCAGACTGGACTGGTGTTGTGTCTACATCCATATAAACTCCCTCATCAATATCATTCTTTGGTGCTTTGCCAAGAAAAATGGATAACACAAGATCCTCCATTCAGACTGCTGACACATTGGTTCTCAAACAATAAGAAACTTGAAAGTGCTTTATACGCATCTTATGTTTGGAGCCCCAAATACCCTAGTGATTTATATGCAACAATAATTAAAAAATTAAGCTGTTCTGCCAACTCTTACATTTATGCATTTAGTAGACACGTTTCTCCTAAACGTTTTAGGTGGTACAAAGGGCCTTGGGGTGTTAGACCCAAAACATGAAGGGTAAAAATGGACTATATGATAGTTGGTATATTTTTGGCTCGAGAGATTCCTGTAAGTCACAAAGCAATGAGAAATCAATTCAAATCATTATGGCAAATTAACACTCACCCATCATGGAGATCATTTGCTCTGGCTCTTTGGGAAGAGGTCTGGCAGGTACAGGTATGCTCGGAGGGACTCGTTTTGATTTATGTGAGGTAGTTTTTGGACGACTGTGCCAGTTTTCCAAATGAGTGTCATTATTCTTTCCATCTGTGGAAACAGTTTGGTGAATATTTGCCAGTGGTTCACAGATTTCCTCACATTTGCTGTCATGACAGTAGGATGTTGTCCTTGCAGGACTGGTTTTGCTCAGTCATCGTCTAGGAGTTTATGTTTATAAATTGGAATTAGACTTATTCTGTGTGGTGTACCTGAACAAGCTTGGTCTGATGTAGGTGCAACATAATTCATAATGATATTATGGACAGGCTGTGATTGCTTAACATGAATCTGCGTCTTCAGAAGATTAGGTTTTGGGATTGGTTTTATCTTTGGGGGAGCGACCAGACCATGAGTGGCAATTACTTGGCGTGGGTTTTGTGCCGCTGTGGAGTGCTGGGTGGCCTGGCGTTGGTGGTCCTTCTCTTGGACATCTCTCCTCAAAATAAAGTCTGTCGCTCTGTGCCATTTCTCACCCTTAAGCGGAGGTTTAGGGGGACAGTAAGTTTTAGACGCAGGAAAGTTTTGGCATGGATATAGTTCTCTGTATCCATCTGGCCCTGGCATGGCCTTCGGTCGCCTGTAAGGAAGAGCAGATGGGAGCACAATGCTACTTATTACTTGTCAGTGTAAATTTTGTCAGATGATTATAAAAATGTGTGGCTACACTTTATTATACGGACCAATCCTTACTATTAATTGCTTATTAGCATGCCTATTATTAACATATTGGCTGTTTATTACCCAATACCTAAACAACTACCTTACTTACCATTAATAAGCAGCAAATTAGGAGTTCACTGAGGCAAATGTCATGGTTAATGGTTTGTTAATGGCGAGAATTGGACCTTAAAAAAAAGTGTGACCAAATTTGTCTATTTAAGTAATGGACATTAAAGATCTTTTGATTTTAGAAGTAATTGTGCAATTACATATAAAGATGTGATATAAATTTACACTCTAATGCATTTTCATTTAATTGCAAATAGCATGCAATTAAGTTTCTGCACATTCAGTTTGCACACGTATGTTTTTAAGTATATTATTTCCATAAGAAGTTTTTTTTAATAAGTATGCCAAAGTATACTTCTGCTTCTCAAGAGAAGGTAACTGTATTCCACTACCCGATCATGTCATTTCAAACATGTCTGACTTTCTTCTGTTTTGGTTCCCATTGACTTTCAATGTATGGATAAAAAAAAAAAAAAAAAAAACCCACAATTGAAGTCGATAGGAACTAAAACGGTTTTGTTACCCAACATTTTTCAAAATATCTTTTTTTGTGTGTGTGTTTAACAAGCTGAAAGAAATTCATACAGGTTTGGAACAATATGATGGTATGTTTTAGGTGGACTATCCCATGTGTAAAGGTCCAGACAGAGAGAGAGAGTGATCTGATCTGACTGCACATAAGAGCTCAGACAAACTTGCCTTTTTGTTTGTGCTCTCTGAAAAGTGATGATTCAGCATATTGGCCCAGATGGACTTTAAATGATCTCATTTAAGAAAAAAGAAAAGTAACTTGTTGACACTTGAGGTGTCTGTACACTGAGAGTTAAAATATGTGCTAATACATAACTACAGATTCTCATATACTGAAACATTTTGTGCACTGATAATATGTTTTCTTTAAGTACTTAATGGCTGACAAGTGGGAACATTTTACCTACAACCTACCACACACACACAAGCCCTAATTTCCTTTTTGTGGGCACAGCTGGATCATGTAGTGAAAAGAGCTGTTGTTGGGATTTCCCACTTTTCCCATCTCAGGAGATCCGGTCACACATGTCTCTGCTTGCTGTCAACTCAGCTATACTGTATCATCTAAGACATTCCTACTAAATTGAGTCGAGCAGATAATGTTTCCTTGGCTTTCTGCTAACTAAGTCACCTTTATAATGGAATGTGGAAATTTCCCACTTTTCATAAATGTCACAATGATTGAAAAAGTAGGGAAAACCAATATGCCCAGTAATGAAGTAATTGTTTTTATATGGGTACACTGTAAAAAAAAATCTGTAAATTTTACGGTAAAAAAACGGCAGCTCTGGTTGCTGGAATTTTACCGTAAATAATACAGTAGCAACGTTTTAGGTTTTACGGTTTTAACTTAAATTTACAGTTAAATACCGTAATTAACTGATATAATATTAATATACCAACCTATTGAAGTACTGAAATCTGTTTTGTACCTTTGTAATACACTGATAACCACCACATGCAGGTGGTGATGAGAAAGTCACATGATGAACCAAAGCCCATCACAAGCAGCTTTTAAATAATAATATATATAGAAGGTGCACAGTGTTATTCACACAAACACTAAACATTATGGTAACACACATGAAACTGAAATAATGCAATAAACATTAATTTAACAACATTAGGTGTAACACACAACCCTAATATACAAAACTGATAAGAAAAAACTTAGAAGAAACAGTTATTTCAACATAAAAACATCAAATTTGAAATGTAACGCAGGGAATTCTGGGAATGTCAATTTATGGTTATTCACTGTAAATTACTTACTTACTTTTACTGTAATCTAGCAGACGCTTTTATCTAAAGCGACTTACAAATAAGAAAAAGTAATTTAAACTAAAAGCTAAAACTCTATAAATAATATTATTATATATAAACACATTTAAGAAACTAAATAAAGAAATTAAAAAATGAAAAATGCATAACAAAACATTTCAAAACTAAAACATGTTAAATGAAAACAAAAATATAAGCTAAAAACAATTCAAAACATACGACAAATAAGAAAAAGTTATTAAAATAAAAGCTAAACGATTTTAAGAAAATAAAATAAATAAATAAAAATGACAAATGCATACAAAAAAATTTCAAAACTTAACATTTAAAAAATAAAGCTAAAAACAATTCAAAAATATTAAAAGAACAAAAGGCATGAGTATAATAATGATTCTAACATAACACTAAGCAAACACCAAAAACAAATTAAATATATGTGTAGGACAGCCACCACTGTAAATTATACGGTCTTTTTCACTTCCAAAAACGGTATACTACCGTAAAATTAATGTCCAATACATGTAATGTCCAATACAGTTTTTAACCGTATATAGTAGGGGAATTTACCACTAACCATTTAACAGGTTTTTACTGTAAAATTTTTAGTCTTTTACCGTTAAATTCACAGTCATTTTTTACAGTTGCAAGGGCAAGAGGAGCGTTGTAGGTAACGTTCAGCCACGGCCGGCGATAACAGACCCAATTAGAACTGAAAATTTTTTAATGTGTTTTGTTTATTAAGTAACATGGCATGTAACTAAAAAAATGATTGTATTAATTAGTTTTAAAAATATTTTTTCATATTAACTTTCAATGAATTTTAAAAACATGTTACATGGTTAATAGCAAACTTTCCTCACTATATACCGGAAAAAACGTAATAAAGTAAAAAAGGACATTCACGATAGGCGTTTGTACAGTAAAATACTTTACAGCTTTTGTAAAGAAGTGAAGAACAAGTCATCATATAATTTACATTTTATAACTTTAATTTTCTATTTCTGTGCATGACTACACCTTGTGTGCATGTGTGCACCTTCTATATAGAATTTACCTCAGTTTGTAGAAAAGTTACTTTTCCGCAACCGGCTTTCTCATTACCACCTGTGTTTTTGGTGCTTGTCAGTGTGTTAAAAAGGTACAAAACAAATTTTAGTACTTCAGTAGTTTGATGTATTTACATAACAGTATATAAGTAAATAGTCATCTAGTAATTAATTATTCATCTCGGAACAACTGTATATAACAAACCGCCCGCCACCTCCAAACTGATACAGATAACCGGGCGCTTAGCCGTGTGACCTTATAGTCCACTTTCCCCTGCAATGAAATGATTGTGAGAAAACAATGCAGTCAGTGTGCCCAATACCCATAGAAATCCTTGTCAAATCTCTTTTTCAAAAGCTTCAAGACACAACAGATAGAAGATAAGAAAGATGCATCTTGGATATGTGCATTTGAGAATGAAGGACCAGACACTATAATTCCACACAAACATATGTGATGGTTTGGGTGTAAACATTTAAAATGACTTTATACAAGCATTACTTTCACACTAATGTTTCTCATCTATTAAACCTCATAATTTAAATTTTGTTTCAATGTTTCTGTAAATACACTTGCTATTAGATATAGCCATATAGTAGATGCATTATTGTATTACAATAAGACATAAACATATATTCCCATATTATATTAAAATAATTATTAAAACTAATATTAAGTAAACAAACACTTTCACTTACCTCGGTTTGTATTCTCTGCTTTTAATTCTGAAATGTTGTCCACCTCTTGATGCTTTGCGAACTCAATAAACTGATACCTTCAGCCAACACTAACTGATTCTACCTAACAATGGGAATGCTATGTGTTTCCATCACACAACTCTATCCCTTGTAACTGTTGAATTCGGTCTCGACTTCAAATGTAAAGAGGGGAGGGAAAAAAGAAGACCCGTCCCGACACGCCAGTGTAAAGGTAATCAGGTAAGAAGTCTGGAATCCACTCATAATGCATCCTTAGTGTAACTTATACTTGGGTTATTAAAATAAAATACAGATTTTGTTATAAAAATCATAACACAAAACTAGTCACAATATCAGAACAATATATAGTCAAAAAGAAAGGAGATTTTGGCTGGGTTGGAATGGCATTCAGTTATATTTCATACATTCCTCCTATTAAAAACAGTTACTATTTGCATCATTTAGGTGTACTTGTGTTGTTTAATAAGAAACATAGGTGTTATAGAGGTAAGGTGTTTAGTTTTCAATATTTTACACATCTCTTCCATATGGTGTTCTCCAGAAAAACACAACATGTTCTTATGAAACTGACATATTCCAAATTATCAACTGATACTGTCACGAATCCGGTCCATGGTCTTTCATCACTCTCTCACCATATTGACACTCACTCCACATAGACTGTCACACATCACTCTGGACTACATCTCCCATGCTCCACTGCACTGATTGCGCACTCACCTGCATCCAATAACACACACTATATAACACTCACTCTGATCCTGCTGTAGTCACCTTGTATTGTATGCATTTATCTCTCTCCAAGCGATAGCGACTCTACGGAGCCTGTCTAGTTTTCAGTTCCTAGTCATAATCTTGTCTTGCTTGTTTACTCGTGTTTTGATTCTTGCCTGTTTATTTTGAATAGCCCTTTCGTCTTACCATTCGGACAAAGAAGTAATCTAGTAAAAAAAGAAGTAATTTAAAGCAGTTTAACTTAATAACGCAACATAACAAAATGTGAAAAAAAATTAAGGGGTATGAAGACTTTCTATATAGGCACTGTACATGTTATACATACATCATTTTCTTGATTATTTTCTTAGCAATGCCCCATAGCAGTATATGAAGGCCTAAACTTTTCATTTAACAAACACTAACACTAAGTTACCTACATATCTAACTGTGAATTCTGTTTTTACTCTGTGTACTCTGTTTTTACTCTGTATATCTACTAGGTATACATAAAGTTTTGCAGTAGTGGGATATGATTGATTTGTAAGTTATTTGCAGTTATTTATATTATTAAGTGAATACAATATATACAGTAGCACATGACCTAATCAAAAATAGCTATCCTTTTGAACTAAGTTGTTAAATCTTTGGTTGGAAAATCAGTCTTAAGGCCCGTTCACACCAAGGACGATAAGAACTATAAAGATAACGATATTAGCGTCCACACCAGCGAACGATATCGTCTGTTTATTCTCAACACACTGGTCTGCCACTTTAAATTCTCCAGCTCGTTATAGCAGGATTGATTCTGATTGCATGTCAATGTTTTTTTTTATCGTTCACCAGCAGGAAAAAAAATCGTTCTGAAAGTGATTCCAACGATATCGTTTCTCTGTGCCTTTATCGTTATAGCTGTGGTGTGGACTCTGCTATTCTTTAATATTGAGAACGAGTTTTAGAACTATATCTTTATCGTTATCGTTCTTGGTGTGAACGGGGCTTTAGTCTGTGCATTATTATCTTGCACTGTTTGATAGATGTTGGGCTTTTGGTACACTGGGAAAAGAGGTTCTCATCTTCCATTTCCGACTAAAAAGTCACAGTAGTTGAAAGCACTGAAAGAGTCAGTATTTTGAACATCTGTTGAATGAGAGGAATCTGTCCCCATCTTGTGGATGTAACTTTGCACTACTGCAACTAGTTAATATTGACATTTTAAATCTGCAATAAAAATATGGACCTCAAATACTTGAAAAGCATACGGTCGAAAACACAATACTCTCCAATAAATAGCATCTAGTAATGAAGTAATCAAGAGGGACTGACCACTTAGGTTTGAGAATCAAACCCTTTCTATCTTTTAAAATTATTATTATAAATTAAAATGATGTTATACATTTTCTTGCAAACTTATTAATGGTCTTAAAAACTAAAAGTCACTGAAAGAACTAATTTCATGGGAAGAATTTATAACTCCCATAAGTCATTCAGTATATATCCTGAGAAAAAAAGCCCTATCATCCCTATTTTGCATGTATCTTAAAGAAAAACAACTGAATGAATGTAATGAAACGTATGATTTGTTAGCATTATGTCTCTACTGTATGAAGTTTTCCAAATCATAATTAAACTACATTGAAAGTGTAGTATTTCAAAGTCGTATTTCGCACAAAACCTCACAAGAGCAAATGATAGGTTGCAGTCACCATGTCACCTACTCTTCTGAGATTGGGATAATGACATGGGGCCGAGAGTGGATGTCGTGTGCTCAAGCAGTGCTTAAATTGTTCAAGAAAAACAATGAAAATCAATAACTTTGTTAGATCCACACAGTTACATAACGTAATAGTACAGGTTTGTATGCAATTTCTGATTGACTCATGGTGGTCTTATTAGTGTCTTACGACATGGTCATAGATCTATGTTTAGCATATTGTCCCTAGAGAAAGCGCTATTTTATAGGATTTTGCAACCTCTGTGTGCTTCCATTTGAATACTGTCTATTCAGTGGTCTTGTTTCAGGACCTACATTTCACATTAAAAACTGTAAAATCAAAATTTTAAATTGAAACTCCATAGGCCCTAAAATTATGTGCAATTATTTACAAAGGAGGAATTTTAAAAAAGGCCATTTCTGAAAAATCCTCTGGATCCTCCCCGTCGCCCTGGCTCATCGGCTCTCCGTCTCTGCCTCGGGCTCCTCCACCACCTGCTCCGCTGCCGTTGGTCGGCCCCCTGGAGTCGTCGACCCTTCCTCCTCCATGGCTCCTCTCTCCGTCTGCTCCACCGTGGGTCGCCATTATGGCTGTGGCCTGGGTCCGGCTTGGCTCCTCCTGCTCCGGGCCCCTCCTGTCTCCTCCCTGGCTCCTCCCTCCTTCGTCCCCCCCATGGACTCTGTTCGTCGTCCTCCTCCCGGGGGCCCGTCCGGGCCCGTCCCCTCCATAAACATAAAACCATGTCTGCATTTGTGATCGGAGAAATGCCAAACAAGTGCTACTCTACACTGCCCAAAACTCGCTTTTTACAGTGCCTAGTGACTCCCTCTGTTCATGGGTGTCTATAATTAATCAATAATCAAATTAAACAATACCAAAATGCATTCAAATATTAATATTTATTAAGTTTAACACATATTTGTCAATGTGTGTTAAATTCCTCATTTATCTGTAATATAAATAAGATGCTAAAATCGTTATTTATACAGTGATACTGTCATTCAGTGTAATGGATGACACTGTGGTGTAACAGAGAATTTGCATTACACTGAATGACAAAACCATTACCCTGAATGACGAAACTTCTGCTTCAGCTAATATTTCAGGCAATCAAAGAAAGACCTGTCTAGACTCTGCCCCGGTACGAGTTGTGTCGAGCTATTCATTAGTCTGTTTGTTTGATGAAAAATATGAAATTGATAAAGTGGGTTATTAATCCGTACAACTGCAGCAGCGGAGGACTATTATTCTGCTGCAGAAGAACTGGGTTTGATCTTCGGCTGACCAATCAGCAGAAAGGGGCGTTTAAATCCCGCCCACATGTAGAAATCGAATATTCAAGCTGTTTATTCATTTTTCCACCCATGAACGAAAAACGTAAATTTAAGCTGAATTCTCGTTTTTTGGAAAAAAACGAAAAAAGAGGCGTTTTCTAATTTTTCTGCTTTCAATATTGAATCAAAAAACGAATGATCGAATGATACACGGATTAAAATACTCTCACTGAGACGAATCTAAATCCCCACCACTAACGTACATGTTACAGTTCCTTTTCAGAAAGATATGTATGATCTGTAAGGGCAACGTGACGTGAGGGAATGTGATTGGAGGAGGCTTGAGCTATATAACTCACAGACTGCTGCTCCTCCCTTTCGCCAGTGGAGTTTCACTACGAGCTTCTGCACCACACAGGGCAGACGGGAACACAAACACAAGTAAGTCACAATTCATTCCGCAAATCAATCTATATGCATTATACATCCCAAAGTCTGCATTGCTTCCTCTTGACTTCTGATGCACGCACAATCGCACATCGTTCTGAATGTTTTGGCATGAAAATGTGCTCTGGCTCGACTCCATGTCAATTTCTCCCCACGGTTTAACCCTTTGCTCTAATGCCTACGTGGACTTTGTGTGGACAATCACTTAATGCTGATCTTTACTAAACATTCCCATTGGTCCATCAGCAAAGGTCGTGTTTTCAGTGTACACTTGTGAGACGTTGTCATTCTCGGGACATTAGGTTTATAAAGGATCAATACGAGTAAAGTTTTCCTAATCCAGGTGCGTGCTAGCTGGTGTACGTGTCACTATGGCGCACGCGCAGCTCAAAGTTTACTGGAGTTGGTGTCTAGCCAGGACAAGTTTTTCATCGCCGCAAAGCAGCAGCAACAACAACAACAAAAAGCTGTCGTATTTCACAACAACACACGTTATTAGTTTCGATTAAGTATGTGCCCATCCATTTTTAGATGTGACTAATAGTGAAATTATGAAGTGTTAAACGAGAAATTCGTCTTTCCTACTCTGTTAGCCGTTAGCATGGCGTGTCATGAGTTTACGTAGCGCGCATGTATACAACAGGGTGAACATTTTACATACGAAACTCGTTTTTACACACACAAAACATTTCTTTATTATGTTTATGTGAAACTATTTCGCCAGCTGTTTTTTTTTTTTGTCATTCTAAGAGCGAATGTAACGTAAATCCGCCATATTTAAATCGGACATACGCAGGAATGGCCACGTTAGCAAGTCGGAGAGCCGCTGGGCCATTTCAACGCTTAAAGAAACAATTAGTTTTTTTTGTTTAGTTTTGCATGTTTCACAGACTTTATATACATTTATTTGAGAGTGTATCTTTTCAAGCGTGTTGTTGATTCCGTATTTTGAAACTCTTGTGTAAGGAAAACTGACAAGTAGGTGACTGGACCAGTCCTTTAGTTCCTATTCCCAATTTTATTTAATGAATCACATTTGCATGTATTTAAATAAGAATTATGCAAGGTCTTAAGAAATGCAAATAAATCATGCCACGTGTAACTAAGTTCTGGCAACCTAAAGTGGTTTTGCATCATTGGAGACATTCTCATTTCTTTTTTTCCTTTTCCATTTTCTGTTTTTAGGCAAAAGCTGGCAGGCTGACACATACCGGCAGCTTTACAGGACGGATTATCTGGTAACTGACCATTTAGCTGGTAAGATTATTGACCACTGTCTTTTTCTACTAGATTAATTTGCTGACATGACTAATGCTTGCTTTGAACCACAAGATACTTGTTTGTCTTGTGTTTATACCAATGGGTCACAAGTTGTTCAGCCTGATATTTAAGATCAAATCGCGTCTTATGAGTACTCATATGATTTAATAAGTGTTATATAAAACTAGTCACTTGAGCATATGAAGGTTTTTTTTAGTGTTTGGCTTGTGGATCAATTCCCTTGGAGTGCTTGTGCCTTGAGCTGTATGTATGTGTCTGAAGTTTTTAGCCTCTGGGTCCAAGTGTTTAGGAGGCCTGTAGAGGAAGAGGCCCTGGCAGGGGCATGCAGGGAAGCACAGTAAAACAGCCTTGTACTGTGAGGTTTGGAGTTTGCATTTGTGGGGGTTGAGGGGCCAGATTGTCCGAGTAAACTGGAAGGAATGTTGTATGACTTAATACGCGAGTGATAGTTAGTTACCCCAAGAGTTACCTCTTCTATAGATGATAGTCTTCCATTTTACTGTATCATTTTGCACACCACTTTCGCTGCCTATTTTGTATTATTCTTGAAGAGCTGTGTTAGTCTTTGACATTGAAATTTCTACAGCGAATGAGTGGTCTGGTCTTTCCGGGCTCAAGGCCTCATGGCTGTAACAGTAGCCTCAGCATTTATAATCTTGTCTTTTCTTCAGTGTCCTGTACTGGGTGTAGGGGAGCAGTCTGCCAAGTAGATATTTCACTGAGGTGTGGTGTGCATGTTTTCAATTAAATGTGAGTGTGCTATGTGGAACTTTTATTTACAAAGTAGAAACGTATTCTTTTTGCTGCTTTACATACTCGGGGTACAGCAAATAAGGGTTAGTGGGGAAATCCTCTTAGCTTTAGAGCTCGTTCAACTAACTCCGTGGCTTAGAATTAGCCCTTGGCCAAGGTAACAGACGGGCAACTTTGACCTTCCACAAAATGGATCAGTTGCATTAAAATTGCTTTTACTGATAGTGTTCCCTTATATTGTTTAGAACAAATCACACTGTTTTGTGAAATTAAGTTATTTTCCAAAATATTGTTTATTTTTCTCCCCTTTTTTTAAAGTCGTGATGAAACAGAAGTAGTAACGAATTCGTGATGAAACCGAAGTAGTAGCGAAGAGTAAAGTTCTCTATTTTGACATACATCTATATAAATTAAATGGGTTATTGTAAAAGGAAAAAAAAATATGACTGGGACTTCGGTCCATTGGTTCTTGGTTGGATGGTGGCAGTTTTTAAGAAATGGGTTGGGTTTAAGTGGACTAAATGTTTGGAGAAGTCCGGCAGACGGCAGCTGAGAGAAGTCTATTTAACCACAAAATTGAGTTGTGACATTTTCATTACAAATAACGGGGCAAAACATGAAATTTAAACCTACATGTATTAATTGTTCCCAGTACGATCAGTAACACGAAAAATAGCTATGGTGAATATCTTTTCATTGTTTTGTTTTTATTTATTGTGAAAAGGTTTCAGCTCCACCCATGTTGATAAATGGTTGTTTTAACTGCTAGTGTGTATTTAGTTTTATACTCCCAAGATATGCCAAACACTGTTCCTTTATACAGTAATTACATGTTATCTTTTTCTCTTAGTGGCACACTCGGACTCCGTGTAAACGTGGGATTTCGACCATGAGCTCAGTCGCTGTACTTACGCAAGAAAGCTTTAATGAGCATCGCAGTGGCCTTCTGCCAGAGCAGGTCAAATGTATGTGGCCATTTTGGCCATTTTAGCCATTTCTGACTTACCAGTAACCATTCTCTGGCAAAGTTAATGTCATATTTTGTGCCTCTCTTTTCCTATTAGCTGCTGTGGCAGGCCCTAGTGGTGCCGAAGATGAGGATAGCCTTCCCACCTACAAGGATGCCTTTCCCCCTCTGCCTGAAAAGCCTTTGCCAGAGGGGGTACAGGAGACTGGAAATGCCTGGACGACTAAGATCAAACCTCTCAAGTCCTCAGTAATCACCCAGGTACAGTCATCAAGCTTGTTACAGTCACTATTGTACCTTGGGAATTAGTGTCAGGCTATATGCTCAATTGTCATATCGTCAGCCTGTGAGATCGCCGATACACGATATTACGCTAATTTATTTATTTATTTACTTGGTTTCATTGCCGAAAAGTGAACCAACTCCAGCGCAAGGCCAAAAGCAGCCTAATGTTTTTAATATGACTGAATTTGTATTTAACAATTTAATAGAAACATTGTAAGTACTAATTATAATGCTTACATTTCCTCAGTTATTCAAAAAGCAGCTACGGAAAACGAGCAAAGAACATTTACATTACCAAAGAACATCACTGACTCAGTCTATCGTGAGTTTATGCAGTTTAAAAAAAATTCCCAGTGAAGCCATCTACACTGTATGATGAATAAATTTATTATACTTCCATCGCATGTGCATCAACCCTTTGTTTATGATGTGAGAAGTCAGAATTCAGTCAGCAAGCGCGCACTGGACAACAAAACTCTCCTGTTTCAGCGGTGACTCATCTGAATGCCTCTGATTGGCCATTGCGTTCAGAAACTCAACAGAATCGTGTGTGATTTGCAGTTATATAACACGCAACACTGTAAAAATGTGGAGAAAGGAATATGATGGAACAAATAAGCCCTAATATTAATTGGATGCATTACTAGCCTAATAATAATAACTGTCTTGCTATTAGCTAAGGCATCAGCCACAGGCAATATCTCTGACTATCATCAATACACTATACTATCGTCAGAACCATATCAGGGAATATTGATTCAAGAGTTTGACTGGTTTCCACTTTGATAAATACAGGTTTTCCATGTGCCTCTGGAAGAGCGCAAGTACAAGGACATGAACCAGTTTGGAGAAGGAGACCAGGCTAAAGTTTGTCTTGACATTATGCACAAGACTGGAGCCCACCTGGAACTCTCCATGGCTAAAGACCAAGGCCTCTCCATAATGGTCTCTGGGAAGCATGACGCAGTCATGAAAGCCCGCAAAGAGATTGTGTCCCGACTGCAGACTCAGGTAATATGAAATATTATATAATAAAATAGTATAGGGTTTTAATATCAATGTTTTATCTCTAATGGTCATGAAGATAACCTGATAATGCTTATCTGCTTGTCTGTGTAAGCCAGAATTACAGTATTTGTAACTTCTGTATTTACTTGACTACAGGCTTCAGCTACTGTGGCCATCCCCAAAGAACATCATCGCTTTGTCATTGGCAAGAGTGGGGAGAAGCTGCAGGAGCTCGAACTGAAGACTGCCACCAAGATCCAGATCCCTAGACCCGAAGACCCCAGTAACCTCATCAAGATCTCTGGAACCAAGGAAGGCTTGGAGAAGGCCAAGCACGAGATCCTGCTCATCTCTGCTGAGCAGGTCTGAAACGTCATTTCAGTTTAAGGTTTTTTTTTTTTTTTGCGCTTATCACAGTTACAAATCAAATGATGTGGGATAATGCTAATTATTTATTTACTCATTTATTGAGTAATAAACAACACTGTAAATGATGGTTTCATTAAATCATTGCAGGATAAGCGTGCTGTGGAGAGAATGAACATTGAAAAGGTGTATCATCCCTTCATCACTGGAGCTTATAACAAGCTGGTGGGGGAATGGATGCAGGAGACAGGAGCCCGCATTAATGTCCCTCCGCCAAGTGTGAACAAAACGGAGATCGTCATCACTGGGGAGAAGGAGCAGGTGGCCCTGGCCATGGCCAAGATCAAGAAGATTTATGAGGAGAAGGTGAGCAATGACCAAAATCCACAGTATGCTTCTGAAACACAGGGCTGAATTTCTATGTGAAAGAAGTAATGATTTTAAATGTGGCCTTTTGCTCATTTCAGAAGAAGAATGCTACCACTATTGCAGTGGAGGTGAAGAAATCTCAGCACAAGTATGTGATTGGGCCTAAGGGTAACACCCTGCAAGAGATCCTGGACAGGACCGGCGTCTCGGTCGAGATCCCACCCCTCGACAGCAGCTCAGAGACAGTAATCCTACGTGGGGAGCCAGACCGGCTGGGCCAGGCACTCACTGAAGTGTATGCCAAGGTAAACAAGCTCGTTTTTCTCTCCCCTGCATGTTTCAGTACAAGAATTCCTTCCCTCAAGCTCTCTTTTGCACGCTTCTCTTTTAGCTTTAATTTAGGAAATGTATTGAAAATCTTACCGCAGAAATGCTATCAATTTGACTGTGTAACCTTTGACCCTTACTCTTTTTCTACAGGCCAATAGCTACACTGTGTCCTCAGTCTCTGCTCCCTCTTGGCTTCATCGTTTCATTATTGGCAAGAAAGGACAGAATCTGGCAAAGATCACACAGCAAATGCCCAAGGCGAGTCAACTTTCCGCTAATGAAGTCCGAGTGCTAAGCCAGATTTCTCCATTGTCTTGCTCAATGAGGGAAATGTGTACATGTGGCTTATGTTCAGTAGATGTTTTTGACCGGAGTAACATGTCAGAGTGACAGTACAAAGGTCACAGTAGTTGTCAACCTGCACAGGTAGTTTAGAATGACACTGGAATCTAGCCAAGAAGAAACACCCAAGAGTCGCAAATACATTAGTTTATTTTGTATTAGTCTATTAAAATAATACATAACCAGATGCTATTGTATGTATTGCATTGTATTGTATTACACCCTCATGTTTTTCCAAACCCGACAAAACAAAATGTCTTGTTTGTTCACGAAACTTTTACACCAATCTTGACGCTTCATAAAGACATGTTAAAATGAATCCAAATTAATCGTTTAATTGACACTTCTGAACAGACATGATGAACTGAATTTAGCCTGTTATTTGCATATGAACATTCATTAATGCAGATACATTGAACTTCTTGAAGCATCAAAGTTTTGGTGGAATGGTCTATGAATGGATGGACACATTCCTCAGGTTTTATTAAAATCTCTTCATTTGTGTTTGAAAGCTGAATGGAAGTTTTATAGGTTTGGAACCAAATGAGGATAAGTAAATTACTGAATTTTGAACCATTTGAAATATCAGGTCAGTAAGACTGCTCTGTGTTTATCAACAGGTGCACATTGAGTTCACCGAGGGAGAGGACAAGATCACGCTGGAGGGTCCCACCAAAGATGTACAGATAGTACAGGGCCAGATTGAAGCTGTTGTTACAGATCTGGTAAGACTTTAACTTCCCTATTTCAAGGCAAATGCTTTCACTTGCGTTTTTATATTTAGGCATATATTGGCCTCAATGTGTCCTAAACAATTTGGTTGATTTTCATGGATTTATAAAAGGTTAGCCGAATGGACTACACAGAGATTAGCGTGGACCCCAAGTTCCACCGACACTTAATTGGGAAAGGTGGTGCAAACAGTGAGTACAGCTGTTTTGATGTTTATAGCAGATATTATGTGAACGCATTCATGTATCCTTCATAAACCCATTTTTTCCCCCTCCGCATCTAGTTAACCGCATAAAGGAGCAGCACAAAGTGTCAGTCCGCATTCCACCTGACAACGAGAAGAGCAACCTGATCCGTATTGAGGGTGACCCCCAGGGCGTGCAGGAGGCCAAGAAGGAGCTGCTGGAGCTCGCGTCACGCATGGCAAGTTGGCTAGATTTGTAATTGAATACAGCAGGCTCTGTTTAACATATTCTCTCCACAGTGTTTTCTAGGTTAGTGTTTACCAGTTATGTGCTTGTATCGTATCGTTTGCGTTTGTCTTGGATGATTTACTTTAGGTTACGGTCTGCTGTAAATTTATTTGCGTAATGCTTAAATTGGAGTCAGGTGCGTGTGCAGTTAGTGGAAAAAAACATCCGTAGGCTCTACAGCCTCCGAGTATAAAGTCCTCTGGGCTATTTGCTGGAGTTGCCTGGCAACTCTTGACTGAAAGTCTCTAAGAATGTGTCATGATTTCAACAGGAGAATGAGCGTACAAAGGACATGATCATTGAACAGCGTTTTCATCGAGCCATCATCGGACAGAAAGGGGAGAAAATTAAGGAAGTTCGGGATAAGTTCCCTGAGGTAAATGTTTTAAGATGCATGGCATATTTTTTCAATGTCACATTTCTGTGTCTTATAATAAAGAGAACTTTTTTCTCCTTGCTTTCAGGTTATCATCAACTTCCCTGACCCAACGCAGAAAAGTGACATTGTACAACTGCGTGGGCCTCGCACCGAGGTGGAAAAGTGCACAAAGTTTATGCAGAAAATGGTGGCTGAAATGGTACGCACTTTTTTTTTTTTTTTTTTTTTTTTTTTTTTTTCTTCCCCCCTTTCTAATTTTCCTGAATTTTCTATTGCCGAGTCTCATTCAACTCAGTAATTGTTGAGGTTGGGAACACTATCAGGAACACTAATTTTGGCAATGGCAAGGTTTCATTCCACTTAACATCTGGGATTTTTCATTCTTGTTATTGCCACAACGCAATTACCTTTATCTATTATAATTCTATCTATTATAATCCATTTATTATACCATAGGGCTGCAGTTCTGTCGCGTGCCTGGTGGATTCAGAATATTTAATCAGCTGGAAAAAGTTGTTCTGAAAGTTATTCCATTTAGTTTCTCTGTGTTTTTATTGCTGTGACGTGCTTCCCTATTCTCATAGAATTAGATTATAAAAACTATTGTTAGGTGCAAACAGGCCTTACAACTCTTTAAAAAATTTTTTTTTTTCAATAGGCAATTCGCATGATATGAATTGAAATATGAATTTCGACATCAGCACACTTGTACCTAAGTATCTGTGGAAAAAAAAAAAAAAAAAAAAAAAAAAAACCATCCTATTAATGAATTTTTTTTTTTTTAAAGCGCACATACTCTTTTTACAGTATACACATAACGTCTGGAGATTCATTGGACAAGGGTGAAACTTTATTGCGCAAATGCCAACCGCTGGTGTTCAAACATGCTTTCAAATGGAGTATAGTGTGTGTGTGTGTGTGTGTAAAAGTACATTTTGGTCTTAACAGTCTGATACGACAGTGTCAATTTTAGCATTTCCTAAACCGTCCTATTTTTATGTTCTTTCCAGGTTGAGAACAGCTTTTCTGTCTCAGTCCCCATTTTCAAGCAATTCCACAAAAATATAATTGGCAAAGGAGGAGCAAATATAAAAAAGGTAAGAAGTTACTTTTTAGACTTCTTGCACATTCATCCATTTTCTGTCTGTTTACTTACTGGCACTATTTCTCTTTTTTTTTCAGATCCGCGAAGAGACTAACACTAAGATTGATCTGCCTGCGGAAAACAGCAACTCTGAAATGATTGTCATCACAGGAAAGAAGGCAAACTGTGAGGCTGCAAAAAACAGGGTCCTGGCCATTCAGAAAGAACTGGTGAGGTTTTTGTTTTTGATATTTGTTGTATTTTTGATATGTCAAGTTAAAAGTCTTCCCTTATATTACGGTTAAGAAGTACACTACCATTAAACTTTAATTTCTGAAGGATCATGTGACCCTGAAGACTGTAGAAATAGCTAAAAATTAAGCTTTGCCATCACAGGGAAAAAACAACATTTTAATAAATATTACAATGGAAAACAAATGCAATAAGCATAGGAGGTTTATTTCAAAAACCTTGTAGTGCATTTGGATGGAAGGGTATGTATTTATTTATTTATTCATTCATTTTTTTGCAGGCAAATATTACAGAGGTTGAGGTGTCCATCCCCTCAAAACTGCACAACTCCCTAATTGGCTCCAAGGGGCGTTTTGTGCGTTCCATCATGGAGGAGTGTGGTGGCGTGCACATCCATTTCCCAACAGAGGGCTCTGGCATCGATGCAGTGATAATCAGAGGCCCAGCGGAGGAGGTAGAGAAAGCCAAGAAACAGCTGCTGTACCTGGCAGAAGAAAAGGTATGTCTGAAGGGATGGGTTTCCTTCAAGAACTTGGAACTTAAAGCCGGTAATGCTGATGTTATGCTTGGAATGTCATCTGGGCTCAGGGTTTGTTAGTACAAGTTTCCAAACTGCTTTAAACACAAGGCCAGTCATTATTGCTCTAAAACAACCGAGTTAAGAGATTACTTAAGAGCTGTGCATTTATTGTGTGACCTAAAGATTTTTGTGGTGTTTTTTTTTTATTTTTTATTAGCAAATTAAAAGCCACACAGTTGAGCTTCGTGCCAAACCTGAATACCACAAGTTCCTTATTGGAAAAGGAGGTGGAAATATCCGCAAGGTGCGGGACAGCACAGGCGCCAGGATCATCTTCCCTACTGCTGACGATAAGGATCAGGAACTGATCACAGTCATTGGTACAGAGGAAGCTGTAGCAGAAGCACAGAAGGAGCTGGAGGCACTTATTAAGAGCTTGGTTAGTCCCCATGTTCATCTCTTGTTTTTTTTTTTTTTTTAACCCCAACAATGATCCTCAGAAAAATTAAAATCTTCTGAATGGATAATATTTGCCCTAATGATTCTTAAATCGTATTCCTGATATCAGGATAATGTTGTAGAAGACTTCATGATTGTTGATCCCAAGCACCATCGGTTCTTCGTGGCACGTCGTGGCCAAGTCCTGAGGGACATTGCTGACGAATATGGTGGCGTTATAGTCAGTTTCCCCCGAACTGGCTCACAGAGCGATAAGGTCACCCTAAAGGGAGCCAAAGATTGTTTGGAGGCAGCAAAGAAACGCATGCTGGAGATGATTGAGGATTTGGTAAGTAGGTAACAAGCTGCAATGCATCAGTGTGATTCCAATCTCAGACTGCTGCATTTGCTATTTTAAAGAGGTAACAGACTACATGTTCCTCTACATTTACAGGATGCTCAAGTGATCATGGAGTGTGTGATCCCTCAGAAGTTCCACCGCTCCATAATGGGGCCTAAAGGCTCTCGAATACAGCAGATCACTAAAGACCACAATGTGCAGATCAAGTTTCCAGACCGAGATGAACAGCAAGGTAAATACCACAGTGAATATCAATAATTAAAAGGTCATATCATAGAAAACAAATGTTTCTTGATCTATCTTTGAAATGGAAACCACAACTCTCCCTTGTACAAAATGACCACACACTGAAGGTGAAGTGCAAAAAATGGCCCATTTGAGAAGTGCAGAAATCACCCCTTACTCTTATACATCAGTGATACCAAATTTGATGATAACTAATGTTGGGAGTAAGATGTGGGGAAGGTTTTAATCTAGAGCAGTAGTTTTCAGCTGTTTTAGACTTCCATTATTTCTGCTGTGATTATGACAACAGCTGCTTGTTTTCAAATGTTTTTGATAATGTGGTTAATTTAATGATTCTTGGTTATTTTATTTTTTTTATTCCAAGAGTTATGTTCATATAGTTCTCCAGAACTATATGTTCTTCAATATTTAAAAATGTACAAGTTTTTCAGGTCAAGCAATAGTTATTAAAATAGTTATGGGAAAAGTTATGCATTTATAAGGTTTTTATTTTAATTTAGAATAAATTTAATTTTAATATAAAGAATTTAAATACTTAAGGCATCCTGCAGTCCCCTGAACATTTACATTTTATGGGTTTTGCAGAGGCCTTAATCTAAAATTTACTGAGGCCCCTTTCTGTCTCTCTATGTCTCTATCTATTACATGTATAATCTGCAAGCTGTCTGTTTTACTCAGCTTCATCAGCTGATGCTCCAGTTCAGGAGAATGGAGAGGCCAATGGAGAGGTGAAGGAGCCTGCTGATTCTTTAGTCCCAAAGAAGTGTGATGTCATTGTGCTCTCTGGCCGCAAAGAGAGATGTGAAGCTGCTGTTGAAGCGCTAAAGGTGCGACTCCCTAGTGAAATTTCCTTCTATGCAGAAGTTCTTGTTTGCATGTTCTTGGTGCTTTTAGTCAAATGCTATAACAAATATTCATCCTTTTAGGCTTTGGTTCCTTTAACCATTGCGGTGGAAGTGCCTTTTGAGCTTCATCGCTACATCATTGGTCAGAAAGGAAGTGGAATCCGCAAGATGATGGATGAGTTTGAGGTTAGTCTCTCACAGCTGATTTCAGTGGAATTCTGAATCTGTTTCTACATCAGGAGTCAAGTCATATAAATGGCTAGAGATATGCATTGTATTTATAACTAAAGATTTTAACCGTATTTTCTTGCTACTGTCCTGACAAATATATTTTCCTCCCAGGTTAATATTCAAGTGCCTGCTCATGAGTTACAGTCTGACATTATCTCCGTTACTGGCCTGGCCTCCCACCTTGACCGCGCTAAAGAGGGTCTTCTTGAGCGTGTCAAAGAGCTACAGGCTGAACAGGAGGATCGGGTGAGTTTGAAGCCTGAATAGCAAATGAAACAAATGCAAAATGATTTCCACTTGGTAATCACACATTCTGTGAAATTATATATTTTAAATGTATATTTTTGTCCGCAGGCTCTCAGGAGCTTCAAGCTGACCATCACTGTGGATCCCAAGTATCACCCCAAGATCATTGGACGCAAGGGTGCCATAATCACCCAAATCCGCAATGAGCATGAGGTCAACATTCAGTTTCCAGAGAAAAATGATGAGAACCAGGTAACAGGCTAGAGCCTAAAAACAACTTATTTTTCTTCAAAAACATGCCTTTTTTGGAAATGACCAAGAATATTATATTTTTTTTTATTGATTTTGTCTTCTAGGATCAGATTACCATTACTGGCTATGAGCAGAATGCTGTGGCGGCACGCGATGCTATTCAGGCTATAGTGCATGAACTGGAAGAAATGATCTCCGAGGACATCACCCTGGACAGCAGAGTCCATGCTCGCATAATAGGGGCACGTGGCAAGGGAATTCGCAAAATCATGGATGAGTTTAAGGTGAGATGGTAAAGGTGATCTTCAATCACTCATTTCATACAAAGTATTTGACTTCCTCGGTTTAAAGGGGTCAAATGATGTTGCTAAAAAGAACATTTATTGTGTATTTGGTGTCATGAAATGTTTATGCGGTTCAATCACATTATTTTCCACATACTGTACATTATTGTTTCTCTTCTATGCCCCGCCTTTCTGAAACGCGTCGATTTTTTTACAAAGCTCATCGGTCTGAAAAGCGAGGTGTGCTCTGATTGGCCAGCTATCCAGTGCGTTGTGATTGGCTGAATACCTCAAGCGTGTGACGGAAAATGTTACGCCCCTTGCCATATTGTGATGCCTTGTCCTGGCCGGAGCGATGATTCAAAAACATTAAAACCCATTACAAACGAGGCATTTGTTGCATCCAGTGGGGACTGGTTATAATGATTATAATGACTTATACTGTCTTTTTACGCATTGCATTGCATCGTGCCGCGTAAACATAAAACTCTGTCTGCATTTGTGATCAGAGAAATGACAAACAACAAGTGCTACTCCACACTGCCCAAAACTCGCGTTTGAATCATCAGTGGCAAATGGCTAAAGAAAATGTACTTACGGAGTCATCTAATGTTACTCTCCCAGGATCAGTAAACGTCCTCCATAAAATGTGCTGGCTATCCACATCACTATTTAAGTTTCCCTCCGCGACCACACAGATCACTCTAGCACGAACGAAGCAGATATCGTCCCGTTTTGGAAGGCCAAACAAATATTTTCACTTTCACAAACGCAAACACAGCGGCCTAGCGTGAGCGAAAGCCGCGGCTTTGCGTGAGCGGAGCGGGCAAAGTGAGTCGAGAAGGCGGTCCCGTAAAGGAGCGGTGAAACGGTGAAAGCCAATCCGGCGATCCACAGCACTAAGTTGATGTATTTCCTCAGCGACCAGCTCGAATCAGCTCTAGGCATGACGAAGCGGATATCGTCCTCTTTTGTAAGGCCAAACAAGTAGTTTCGCTTTCACAATGAAACCCAGCGCCTTCACGACATTGTTGGTGGCGGCGGCAACAACAATACTACAGCAATAATAAAAGTCACTCCGCCGTGGTGTTTCTTTGCGTGAACATTTGGGCGGTGTTTTGCAAATCTTCCCACATCGTGATGTATACATGTGGGGGCGTGTTAGAACGAGCCGTTTTAGGTGGGTGTGGCTGACTCTTAACTTTTATGATGAATATCTCTTTGGATTTGAGACTTTTAGTCTTTGCACAACTTTTACTATCTTCTTTATGCACCAAGAGCTTTGTAACACTCCAAAGACGAAAGGAAAAATTTAAACCGCATCATATGACCCCTTTTAAAGGGGTGGTTGACTGTTTTTTTTTTTCTAGGCTTGATTGTTTATTTTCATATAATTTACCTTTATTCCACACAGCTCTGTCCCTTCTCTGAGAAACGGGCTGATCTTTCCCGCTTGGTTTCATGAGCCCGCCCTCAGAAATAGGCGATGGCTCTAATGGTTAGCAGCCCAGTGTGTTGTGATTATGCTAACTGCCTCTAGTGGCACGTCCCGCTCCTCACCTCAGCGCATGCTAAAGCTTTATTTGCTTTTATACTACGGTGTTTATCCTGATTAAAGCTTTAATACAGTATAGGGCTGTCATGATTATGAAATTTGGCTGACGATTAACAGTCAGTTAACAGATTAACTGAACGTGTGAACATGCTAATTATTCTTGTGGGGAAAAAAAACATGCAAGCACGGTCACCGTTAGCTTTTCTTTTTTTTTATTTTATTTTTTTTTTATTTCAGTTTTGTGAAAACCGTATCTTTGCTGTTTACCTCACCTTACGCTATGGAGGCTCTCTTTTATTATTTGATTCCTCAGTGTTTGCTAAATGTGCTGTCATTTATTAGTCTGTATATAATACAGCATGTGTATGCCATGCCTCATCTTATTAGTTCGTACGGTTTATTGTTGTTGTGCTTTTTAATTAATAATAACAATGAATCCATCTTTTGTTTTAGTCTTAAAAAAAATGAGGTGTGTGTGTGTAGATGTATGCAAGCAAAACAGACAACCAGAGCACAAATTCCGAAAGTGAAAGCATCCGAAGCCGCGGCCTTAAACACAGCCAACAGACAACTGCCATTCACAATTTAAAATCACAATAATCTACTGATGATACAGAACGGTTGAATGTACCACTTTCGTTTCCATTAACTAGAAACATGATAAAGTTCAATCACGTGTATTGATAAGCCCAGTTGTGAGCAAAAAAAAAAAAAAATATAATTATATTAATTATAATTTTTATATTTTTGCGACCAGCTGAGAAAGTTAGTTGCAAAAGAGCGACCAGTGGGAAGAATGAGTCTGGAGCCCTGTATAGGCTATTCGGTACATGAAAAGCAAACTGGTGCTCTCGGTTCTTTGGTTCTGACTCCCCCTCGTCTCGTATAAAAGGCACAATAATTGCGGTTAGATCAAATAATCGCGATTAGATGGTTATTTCATTATCGCGAGAGGCCTAATATAGTACGACAACCGCACTCTCGTCCTGTTTTGACGCTTGTCACAGGGCTATGTGAAACTAGTGGTATCATTGTAACCGTTCTTTGCTGGAGAATGACTAGACATGATAGAGAGAGGGAGAGATGCAGAGCAGGGGGATGCGAGGAACCGTATTAAGAACCACTGCTTTTGAACATTGATTTTGAAACTTGTGAATACATTAGAATCGTTAGAAGGCAGAATCGCGATTCATATATGAATAGATTTTTACGTGCACCTCTAGTTTTCTCTTCCCCTTCTCTAAAGCAGCGCAGCATGTCCTCGCCCTCTTTGCTGCCTTTTCCCGAGGGCGGTGTTTATCTGGGTTTGTGATGTCGGGAAGTATTTTGTAGTCCTTACCAGCCGTTTTTGTAGGCATTAAACTGCCAGAATTTTAAAAGACTATCTCCGTTTGCATTGAACTTTCAGTTTCGTAACCTTGCAGATATTGTTTATGCTCAAACAGCAACATTACACACTAACGTTAAAGTGAAATCGCAATCAACCACCCTTTTAAAAAAAAATTTCATAAATGCATAATTTTAACAACTGTCTGTATAATTTGTTTTACCTTTTTCAGGTTGATGTTCGATTCCCTCAGAGTGGAGCTGCAGATCCCAATTTAGTGACTGTGACTGGCCGTCCAGAACGGGTTGATGAAGCCATTGATCACCTTCTAAACCTGGAGGAGGAATATGTAAGAACATGCTATACTTTGGCAGAAGAAATTAAAATGTAATAATTATTATTAAATTGACAAAGGTAATTTTTCGTCTTTGCCCTCAGATGGGTGACATGGTTGAAAATGAAGCCAAAATGGCCTATATGAAGCCTTCTGGTTCCACTGCCTCCAGCATGGAAGAACCACGAGGCCCATCCAAGGGCTTTGTTGTGCGGGAGGCTCCTTGGGCCATTGGCAATGAAAAGGTAAACTAATGCTGTGTGTTCAGTGCCATATACGGTGCTGGAAAATTGTAATCAGTCATGAGTTTTATGCATAATTCTAATAATGTAATTAAACCTGTTGTTGCTTGTTTTTTCTGGTTTTAGGCCCCCGATATGAGCAGTTCTGAGGAATTCCCCAGTTTTGGTGCACCTGTGACTAATGCGAGATCATCTCCATGGGGACCCAAACGTTTTTGAAATGTGTGTCCTTCAATGGTTATGTTGCAACCCCAGGTTCCCCCTTACTATAATCCCTCATTTGACCCATTTGGATGTGGACGGACCGCTTACCCTGACCCCTAATATATCAGCACATTTCCTCTGCTCAAATTACTTCTGCTAATAAGGGTCTTGATGATTATCTCATTGGCCCTTAAAGGTTCAGTGACCCTTTTACAAGGTTCACCTGAATTGGTATGAAGTGATTCAACATGTTTGCATTTTCAGAGAGAATCACAAATTGAAGGAAAACAAAAGTAGTCCTGGCCATGCTTCAGGTCTGCAACGATCCAGGTTTAATTTTTGATATGATGCCATTAAAAAAAACATTTCATTACAAAGGATATTTCTTGGGTTTATTAAGCTGCTCTGTCTCATAGATGCCTTTGCAATGGGGTTTGGGGAAAAATATACTGTATACCTCTGAAAGATATTGCTACTGGTTGAAGTCTGATTCATTCATAGGAAATGGGTAACCAGCTGTACTTCTGTCTAGTTCCCTAGGGTAGCCGTTTTGTTGCAGACATTTCTCTTCTCTTTCCCCATTCCTAATTTCCTAACGCTGGGAAGGGATGCAGCCTTTACAGCTTTCCAACTTAAAGAGGGACTCTTTATTACAGAAGTATTTTCAAACTGCCATTTGCTTTGGGCATCCCAGGGATGTAGAAGTCCCAAGGTTACCAAAGTCTCTAAAACGTACACTAACCTGCTTATCCTTTTTTCATTTTGTTTTTGATATTCACAAATCATGTTTATTAAAGCTTATAATATTTGGAAGGATGAAAAAAGACAATTTTGTGCCAATGAAATGTCATGTGTTACTCATTCTTGCTAATGGGTCAGTGTCCAGCCCCTTTTTGTCTTCCAGTTGCTATGCAGGTTGGTCTGAAACCATAGCAATGGCCCTCTTAAAAGCCTTATAAGAATTATGCAAAAATGACAAAGGAAACGATAATGGATAACACTGGAAAATAAACAGTCCAAAAAGCAAAATAAAAATTGAAAATGTATCTGCACTTGTTGTAGCGATACTGATTTCTCACACATTCACAATAACCATTGATAATGTACGATGTGTTTATGGCATAAGTTAGAATTGCTCTCATTGAAGGACCCCATCAGACCCTCTTGACCTTTGAGGGAATGCTGATAGGGTGTTTCTGAAAACTGCAGTTCTTTTCAGCTGCAAAATCATGCATGTTAAGGAAATGGACAAGAATGTTTCTCCATATATTAGTAAGTATTTAAACTGACGGTATAGCTCCTGAGCTGGTCAATGAAGCTATTGTTGACCTATTAAACCAGGGCAGGAATTATACTTTGGCATTAGAAAAAAATAATTTGAAGTTGTGTATTTATTTGCAAAAAGGCAAAAGAGAAGGTAAAATACACTTCAGCTGAGAAAGATATACTCAGTTGTGCATAGCCACAAATTTATTTCAATGTAAAGATGACCTATTAATACTTTGAATCGTTTTTTTTTTTTTTTTATAACCAAGCAAAGAATTTTACACACATTTCTGGATTTAATCTTGTTTTGCATAGATTTTGTATCGGTGCAGAATGTGGTAAATTACTAAATATAAATGCACTTGTTACAAAGTGTATATTGATGGGCAAAAATATTTATAAGTTATAGTTAATATTTTATGCCTATTGACTCCTTTCAATATATATCGAACTTTTAATCGGTTACAAAAAAGAAAGGTTTTAATCAATTTGTGTTCTTGTAATAAATGGCAGAAATAAATGACAAAAGTTAAGATTGGCCAGTACGGGGATCGAACCCGCGACCTTGGCGTTATTAGCACCACGCTCTAACCCCGCGCGGCGACCGCGGATTGTTTAGCTAAACGGCCCTAAACCGTTTCCCATTCATTCTCAATGGTAGTGCTAAACCACTACGGATGCAATATTCTTTCGGCCACTAGCGCTCTCGTGGCGCTCTTCCGTGTTTTGTGCACCCCGGGAAGTTTGAATTCGCCATTTTTATCCCGACTCGGAGAGCGAAACACACACGGCGGCGATCTACCTCGTTTGTTTACTTCAACGAATCATCAGCCCATCTATCAAAGGTAACGTTGTTACATTATGTGACATCAGTTAACGTTTTGTTTATGCTGAAATCACACTAACGTTAGCTGTGTTCCTTCTTGCCGCGTTTTATTTACTAGAATTCAACATATGGTGACGTGCGCGCAAAATGATGAATGAACATAGTTGTAATTTACGTTTCTGTATTCATGTTCATAACATATGCTTTTTTCCGCATTTGTGCTTTCTCGCGGTTGCTGTCTTGGCAGCTATACTATACTCATTCCGTTTTTAGGTTGTATAAGGTTTTTATTAACTCGTGGATAGTTACATCGGTTAAGTTTTATCACTGTAAGTGAGTACTGAATTCAGATTGATTTTCTAAGCACTAAACACGAAATTCTCCCGCTTGAGGGAGTTTTGCCAAAGTTGTTTGTCATTTTTAACACGTCACCCGTTAATTGCAAGCTAAATTATGAACCGGCAAATTTTGTAATGAGTTTACGTAGATATGTTCCACAGTTTAAAAATTAAAGTGATTTGTTGTCCTGTGAGAATGTTTTATAACCATGCTTTTACTATAGTAACGTAATTCAGCCATAGTATTTAGTAGTAGAATCACAACCATAAATTTGCCATTGTTGTTACTGTATTTGCAGTACATTCATGAAATTATGAATGAAAATCAATCTGCCCATAACAGCAGGATTACTACAGTTTTACTAAAGTAACATCATGGATGTTATATATGTGTGTGTGTGTGTGTTATATATATATATGTGTGTATATTGATGTATATGGATGTATGTGTTTCTATATATTAATATTATATTAATATATATAGATATGTAGTATGTCTATGTTTGGTGTATGATCTATGTATGTTGTTATATATTATGTGTATGTATGTTAGTGTGTATATATACTCTATATTTAGATATATGGTGTATCTATATATATGTATAGTTGTATATATTGTGTATGCTATAGTGTGGTGGATATGTTTGTGTGTGTGTATATATATATGTGTATGTATATGTGTGTATATATATATGTGTATGTATAGTGTGTGTATGTATATGGTGTATATTATATTATATGTCTATTATATGTGTGATATAGATATATAGGCTATGTGTGAATATATATATATGGATGTAGGTATATGTTGTATATAGGTATTGTGTGTGTATATATATGGTATGTAGATGTGTGTGGTATATATTATGTGTATGTCTATGTGTGGGTATATATATGGGTATGTATGTGTGTTGTGTATATATTGTGTATGTATATGTGGGTGATATATATATGTTGTATGTATATGTTGTGTAGATATAGGTGTATAGTAATTTTCTTTTTGTGTGTGTATGTGTGTGTATATATATGTGTATGTATATGTGTGTATATGTATATGTGTGTATATATATATGTATATGTATGTGTATTTAAGATAATATATATATTATGTATTATATATATGTATTATATGTGTGTATCTATATGTATGTATATGTGTGTAATAGATAGTATGTAGATGTGTGTATATATATATATAGAATATATAGAATATATTTGTGTGTCGACATATCGCTTTTTGTCCTATAGGTCACCATGGCACAAGAAGTCATGTTTTTCTGGCAAAAGTGAAGGTTGTTCTCCGTAAGGGACCTCTAGGGTATCTCCTTCAGGAGCCAACTGATGAGGCAAGCCTGATTAAAAGCAACCCATCACTGCAGGACAAGTCAGCGCCCATGAAGCAGGACCTTGTCAGACAACATGCTCTGACTGTTGTCCGTCAGAGAGGAGGGGATGCCTCAGACAAGAGAGAGGTTTTGGGTGAATACATTCTCCAATTTGGAAAATACAAGGGCAAGTCCTTTCGGTGGCTCCTTGAAAATGACATGGGGTACACCATATATTTGATGAAGACCCTGCAGCAGGAAGAGGCCGCTGGAGAGTTTAGGGCAGAGGGACACAGCAAACACAGCCTGGTGTTGTTTGCCAACTATGCTCACAGCTTTGAAGAAATTGAGTCTCTTCTTAGCTATGTGTCCACAACACCAGCTGCACCAGCAGCCTCATCAGAGGATGACCAGTTAGTTGGTTTCGGGGCTCGTGCCAAGAGCACATGGCAGGAGATTTGGAAAAGCAGGGCTGATGGATATGCATCCTTTGTATTGGGGGCGACCTGTGTCCCAGGGACACGGATGCACAAACTGCAGCAATACCTGCGGAAGCAGCAGCAGTCAACCTGTCGGCCTGTGCCCACATCAAGTGCCATAACTCAGCCCATGGGTCAGTTGTGTATTTTTCTCATTTGCTCTTTAGCAGGAAATAGTGCCATTGTATCAACTGATATAAACAAATAACATAACTTATGATTTTACTCATACATTATGCTTCAGTTAACACAGAGCTATATTTTAAGAAATCATTATGGGTAATACTTTTTTTTTCTTCTTTCTTTCTTTCTTATTTATTATTTTGTACAACTCTTGCCTTTCTCCAACACCCACAGAGATGGATGAAGATGCTGAGTTGGAGAGTGCAATGCTGAGCATTACCCCCTCCAAGCTACAGGTGCAGTGTAAGTATGATTTCTTTCTGTGCTTTACTATATCAATTGTATTTTCCGATTTGTTTTCTCTCAAATGTTTTACTGTTTTGTGTGTTACCACCAGCGCCACCATCATCATCCTCAGCAGCTGAACCGGGGTGGTCTATGGAAACGGAAAAAGGTTTTTACACATGAGGTTCAGCACTGGAGCACAGTTCTGTTGAATTGTGAGATGAAATGCTCTCCAGGACTGAATATAAATCCTTGTGTTCTCAGTGTTTTGGCCATGTTCCGGCCTTGTTCCGTTAACAATGCGTTTGCCGTTGACAATAAACTAAATGTCCCAGGGGACTATGAATTGATTTCCCCTTCATGAATTGATACCAGCCACAATCAGGGTAAGTACTCGCTTTTGGCAACTCGTAAATGTTACTAACATATGATGAAATGCATGTTTTTGCATGTTTTGTTCACATCCCTCCTGGGCATATGTCATTTTATTTTGTACAAGACAAGCATGTGAAGTAAGATTAAGGTGTTTTTGTCCTTAAACCTAATATGCCTAATTATTATTATTTTTTAATCCTGCAGTACCTTCTGCTTCCCTCTCCAAATCACCTGCTGAAAAGCAACAACGAGTGACACCATTTCATGGTAAATGCATTGTAATTCTGTCCATCTATTCAATTCATCTATTTGTCTCATGTACTATGGTATTTATCTTTTTCTTCTTTGTTTTTATCTTTTCTTTTTTTTTAGCACCACCCATGCGCCCCAAAATACCTGTGTCCATTCCTAAAGAGTTGATGTTCCTTGTAAAAGATACGACAAAAGTGGAGAGAACGGATTCAACTACAGGTGTGTTTTATGTTAGGTTTAGTGATGCTTTTTTTATTCTAAAGTCACACTGTACATTGTAATTGTTTAGTATTTAAAATCTCATTTAATATTTATAATTCCTCACCTCTTGTATGAGTAATTGTTAATAGATAAATGGTATTCTGTTACAGGAGACAGCAGCACTATAGACACCTCTCGAGTGTGCAGGACACTTACTTTTGAGGAGTGTGGCAAAAGCAGTAAGGCTGTATTGCACTTGAAATTATTCAAATGTTGTGTTAAAAAAAGTCTAATTATACAATTGTATTTATCCATCTTTTTAGAAGATCTCTCTTCTTCAGCAACCACTACATATATTCTCCAACAGACAGCTGAGGCATCACATGGTAAGATTGTAATTCTACTAGAATTTTGCTCTGGTAGAAAATTAAGGCCTTAAAAAAGGTATTTTAATTAGAACAGAAAGTCTTAAAATTCATAAAGTCATCATGACATTACATTTTGCATTGGGGAAAAAATTAATATGTTTTTCAGTATTTTTGTCTTGTTTTTCAGTAAAATACCTAAATCAAGATACACTTACTTGAGATGCAAAATGAAAATATAAAGATTTGCTTTGGGAATTTGAACTGAATTAAGTGAGTTTATGCTTAAAAATCAACTGTTTGTAAGTGGGATATGAAAACTTGTTTTCCCAAGTTTATTTTTTTGACCCCACTGGCAGACATTTGTTCTTGTTTTAATCATAAACTCATTTCATTTTGATCATTTTCACACACAAAATATCAAGATGACTTCTGGCATTTTGCTTCTCGTGTTTTTTCAAGGCTGTACAGCAGTGGTAACAAATATGTTAACTAAGTTAATAAATAAATGATGCAATATAAAGTGTAAACAGTTTATTGATTTTAACTGAACCATACGTTGATCTTTTCAGGAACCCTCCCACCTTCTGAATCCTCCTCTTCCCCTCATACACCCGAGCCACCACACAGTAAGATGTTTTCATAACTCTTTTCTCAAGTGCTACTCTGCCCCAGAAGTGTCCTTTATTATATAGTCTATAATGAGAAGAATTTAACAAAAGTGTAAATGTTATGACATTGCACTAATCTACTTTTTCTTTTTTCATCCGTTTTCTCAGGTGGTCCTTCTGTTTTTGTTCCCCCACTGACACTCAGATCATCCCCTCATACACCTGAGACACCACACAGTAAGATGTTTTTATAACTACTCTGAAGGTTTTACTATGGTCAAAATATGTTTTAATTTATTATACAATCTGTGATGATAATCCAATGTGTGAAAATGACTACATATCACCAATTATGTTTTTGTTTTTCATCCTTGTTCCCACAGTTTTTGTTGCCCCACCGGCACAGAGACCAGATCAGGATATAAGCACTTGGACCTGTTCTTATCATCAGAAAGTGTGGATGAAGACAGAGCTCCAATCTCTGGGACTGTGGCCTGGGTCCCACCATATGCTCAAGCCAGGAAACGCCCTTTCATTATGGCGCCTCCCTCCACAGCCAGAACTCATTGATACTGTGTTAGCACTCCCATCCCGCAATCTCTTTCAGCTCCATCCATTTTTTATTTGGAAACCAGAAAGTGACGTCATGGTGAGACTAAGAAATAATTATATACTCCCATGTCTTCATGGTTGTCCAAAGCCAGATATAGTCTCAGCTGGTGTGGGTAGGCCTCGAGTGATTGTTGGCACCAGTGGACAATATTACATCTTTGCTTCACGCCTTCGCTGCAGGATGTGCAAGAGGATCTGGTTTGCTGACAGTCCTCAGTGGACGGGGAAACTGCCAAAGCGGTTCACAAGCATTCTGCCAGCATTCCTAACTTACAAGAAGGCCATTTGCAAGTCTGTGCTTCATGAGCTGAGGCGTACTGGCAAGTCACCTTCAGACATGGCAAACCAGGTGAATGAGCTGATGCACCTTAAATATGAACAAGCTCACCTGGCATACCTTCACAGCATACAGAACATCTGGGATGCTGAGGCTGGGGTTTATGGGCAGATGACTCTTGGTCACCTTGTGAGGAAGGAGGATGACATGCCACAGTCTTTTGGAGCCTATGAGGATGCAGATGGGTGGTGTGGAGTCTCTGTCTCTGCTCACTACCTGACTGACTGCCTCATTGATGAGTACCGGCGCCAAGAGCCAGCTATCACTAAACTCCTGCAGGGCACTTTTGGACAGGTCTTGCGGTCTGACCACACCAGGAAGGTGGCACGAAAAGTGACCTTGTCATCTGGCACCATGTCAAGCTATGCCGTTATGAACGAAAATTGGATGATTGTTTCCTGGGGGATGGTGCAGTCTGAGAGAGAGAAGTCCCTTGAACCCTTGTACCAGGGGTTAGCAAAGAGGTACAATGATGCAGGGGTGGAGAAGGCCAATTTCCACTGGGTAGACAGGTGAGAAAAATCTGCATGTCCTTCCACTATCACTCATAATGTTAAATACATGATATTTGGGACCGCAAAAAGTAATCCAGTAACACTTTATAATAACTGCACTATAACGAACTATGAATCGTTAGTTAAGCATTAGTAAATAGTCTCAATTGTCCCAACTTTAATAGGCATTAGTAAGCAGTTTATAAAAGCCTTGTTCTTGATTTATCAGCATATCTATAATGTTTAATCTGTTTTCATACTTTATTAAAAATCAATTTCTAATTTCTAAATTGAGTATTGCATTATTTACAAACCAGTTATTTAGTTGTCAGTGGTTCTTAAGATAATTTATAAAGTGTAAGTAAATGATAGATAACCTATTTAAATGTACATTTATAAATCTTATTATTTAGACATATGATAATAGTAATTTAGTGTGTTAATAAATGCTTCATTATATGATTTATATAAAAATTAAACAAACACAACACGGAGGGATACAGAACATAGAAATATTTTTTTCAAGATGCAAAAAAATTTAACTGTACAACTTTAAATCTCCTTGTAATAGACGTGCTTATAAATCAAGAACAAGGCATTTATAGCTGTATTGTAAACTGCTTACTAATGACTATTAATGTTGGGACAATGCTTTATAAAGGATGAATTGACTATTTACTAATAATTAACTAATGATTCATAGTGTGCAGTTAGTAAGGTTTGTAATTCTAATCAGTTCCCCCTACTTGTTCAGGGATTGCTGCGCGCCATTCAGAATCCCTGAGCTTCATCACGGAGAGCACCTCGACTGGGATGCCTGGAGTACCACACAATCTATCATCGCTGAGGCCACTGCTGGGCCTCTGGAGAATACCTGTGCATCCCGTACACAATACAACCCCAACATTGTGGTCAAGTTGGATTTGTTTCACTGTATGAGGCGTTTCACACGGGAGTGCTCTTCAGAGCACCATCCCCTCTACAGCACCTTTTGTCAGCTCCTATCCACTGCATTTTCTGTCGTGGATCAGGAAGACCTGCAGAAGCTCAAGGATGCTTATCAGTTCTGTGGAATTCAGCCACCAAATCCTACAAAACAGCACATCAGAGAGCACTGTAGGATCAAAATTCCACAGCCAACAGAACTGGTCGACAGAGTGGAGAAAGTTCTTCGGCATTTCCACCTGACCACAGACCCAAACAACTTACCACTCTTCAAACCATCCATGCTGAAAACATGGCGTATCCAGAGGGTGCACATTCTCCGTGGGTGCCTTAGTGACCCTGAGGTCACAGAGGGAATCCTGTACAGGTATGGGGGAACTCTGCAGCTTAATCATGTCCCTGGTGAAGGCGCAAAAGTCCCCATATGGATTCCAGTCAGAGGGACATCACAGCAGGAGGGGTATCATTTCCACCAGTCCCAGTGGATTACTGGAACTCATGCATCCTGCGAATTGTTTCAGGCCCAGGGCATGACAGGGGTTGCACGATGGAACTACCAAAGGCTTCTGGACCTTAAGCAGCCAGATGTAGTTCTTCCACCTGTGTTCGATCCATTACTGATAACTGAGCTAAATTCTGCTTCAAAGAAAGTGACTGGAAAAGAGAAGTACCCTGTACTTCACCTCTCTGATAGGGACACGGGAGAGAAGTTTGGCCTTGAATACAGTGAGCCAGAGTGCCATCCAGTTCAACTTGATTGGAACAAACATAAAGTGCAAAAGAAAGATGATTCTTCTGTTCTTGTGCCTCTCTTCCCTGTCCCAACACCATCCACAAATCCACCACCCACTGCTGTGCTTGTGTCCCAGTTCCACCAACTTAAACCTGCTGCAATCTATAAGGTACAGATGTTGTCCCAAGGAAGCATGGAACCTCCAGTTAAAATGGGTAAGTTAATACCAATTTCCAAAACCATCATTTTAAATATCATTGTAAATGACTTCTTGTTCTTGTCAACATCATCTCAGTAAATGAGTAAAATAACAATGAACTTTTCTCTTCATTCCAGGAACCTCAAATACTCCACCCCTGCCTTTGCAGTCCTCACCAAGGAGTGCCCGCACTGGACCAATCAAGACTGGTGGACGAGTGTTCGTCTTAGACCACAAGCGCTGGACATCACCAATGAAGGAGGCTATCGACAGCCTCCTACACAATTACCATGGACAGAAAGACAAGTTGAAGCTTGTGGATCAAGACTATGCAGCTATGGTCCATCGGTCTGCCACAGATCCAAACAGTCTACTTCACCCCACAACCAAATACCATATAATACAGTACATAAAACACCTGGCTAAACAGGTAAACACAAGTTCATCACTGAACACCAGTCCAGAAAAACTTTTGGAGACACAAAAACTGTGGCAAAGTTTAACTGAGGAAAGTAAGACTGCCCATGTCCCAGTTGTAGAACTACCACCAGCCATTGTGAATCCAGCAGATCCAGTCTCACAGCCAGCATCTGAACAGTCACTAACACAGGAGAATGTACAGAAAACAGTAAAGGACATATTGCTACATCAGCAGGAGCAGCAACAGCAGCAGCAACAAAAACCCAGACAAACGAAAAAATGTCTTGCGTGTGGGCAGCCAAAATCCCGCTACCAAAGTGATGGATCATCAATTCATCACTTTTATCAACAAGGGCCTGTTCGATATCACTACTGCTCCACTAAGGTGTTTAAAGCCTATTCTGTAGAGGGACTGACAAATCCTAGAATGGCCTTTGAAGAGTTTGCACAGACTGACTTCTTTCAGCGTGAACTGCAATTAACAAAGCGCAGAGTGGAGGACAAAGCTGAAAAGAAGAGGAAACTCTCTGACCCTCAACCTCAGGGAAGAATGTGCCGTTTCTGTCGCACAGAGTTAAAGCAGGGCCCAAACAGCAAACATATCCACACAGGGTTTCCAGGAGTGGCAGGAAAATACATTTACTGCCCCGCTAAAGTCCTCGACTTATACAAAGACAGAGGCATGACAAAGGAAATGACATGGAAGGAATTTCAAGCCTCATCACTCTATGGCATGGAAAAGGAGAGGTGGGCAGCAGAGAGAAAGAAATAGACATTCTGAACGTGTATACATACATTTGATACATTTCATATATTAATCACCCATTGTTTTCATGTTGCATCATTCCGTTGCTCCATTCCTGTCAATTACATACACATTTGAATGAATCATTGTTTATGTTCTTCACATCCTGTCCTTAACATAACATCAATCCTAGCACACAAGATCTAAATGGAGCATATTCTGGTAAATTGCAACTGTTTGTAAATCGTTTACTGATTAATCGAATTGATTTTGTTGTTTTTTCCTTGTGTACATATATCGAATTGATTTAGATATTTTTTCTTGTGAAGGATCTGTATATCAGAACTGATAGTTATTACTTATATAAACTTGTTTTCACACTTGCTGGTTTTTAGTCCCTATTGTTCAACTTCTGTCCAGTCCCATCCCATTGCTTTGCAGCAGCTATAATTTCTTTAGTTATACTTGGGTTGTTTTATTTTACTTGTTTTAGCACTCTCTAAATTCAACTGAAGGCATATGTTTGAGTTAATTTAATAAAACATTGATTTTAAATAAAGAACTTGTTTCTTTTGATTTCATCTTCAAACACTAGCCAGCTTATTTTCAATATGAATAAATGGTTAAATAGGTTATTTTTATTCATTTTTTTATGCAACAGAGTATCAGTCTTGATTTATAAAATATTTTTTTGCAGTTTAACATGTTATACTGATATTACATACTATAATTTGGGCCTTCCTCTATACAATTGTCTATACAAAAAATTATATACACATTTCAGACTAAACTGACTTAGATTTGAACCTGCCTCTCATGTGAAATTGTGAATAACTAGTGCAGAAGAAACTAGAAACACTTAATTGATCATTTATCTTAAGTGACAAATTATTCCTCTACTCAATCAATTTTATTTAGTACTTGAATATTACACATTTTGAGTTAAGTTTAAATGATTCTTCTTTACATTTCAAAAGCCATTTAATAGAAACCATTCATGTTTAATATAACCATTATTATATAATCATGTTTTCATATAAACATGTAATGTATACTACTATTACTGTATTAATTTTAATACTAATCATTTATTCATAATTTACTTTGTTTTTCAAAAAGGCAAGACACAAATTACTTACTTTGCAGCTGTAATGTATTGTTTAATTTTAGAATTTTGTTTGATGAAAAGCACAAAGCTGTGTAAAATAATGGTTTAGACCTGTGTGAGTGGGATTCGAACCAGGTCCAAATAAATGCATGAAAAGAATTGATGGCAGGTGACAGCATTTCCGCTCTTTGGCCAAGCTGTGAAATGCTTCAATTTCATTGGGCGTCAGTGAGTTAAGACTATCCACGGCTGGCCCAACTGAGCTAACCGGCCATTCCAGCATGTTTTCCAATCAATGCTATAGAGCGGCTCCCCAATGAGTTTAATCCCCGTGTCCCCTGTATGAATGTACACTTACAGTATTTACGCGTATTATACTGTTACAGTGTTTTTATTAAAACATGACAAAAAACTATTTCTGAACTTCTAAACGCATGATACAAATACAAATCATTTAAAAATAATGACACAAGAAATTACTGGTATGGCTCGTTGGTCTAGGGGTATGATTCTCGCTTTGGGTGCGAGAGGTCCCGGGTTCAAATCCCGGACGAGCCCAAGCTTTTTGAAGCGTTTAGGAAGAAACCGAAGGAAGGTTCACGATTTTATTTTAGTGTGCACTTTACGATTAGTCTACAAGAAATAAATGACAATGGTGAGGAATGGGAATGTTTCATGGAATTACATGAAAAAAATACAGGTGCGTTGGTGGTATAGTGGTTAGCATAGCTTAGCAGTTGACCCAGGTTCGATTCCCGGTCATCTTAGCAGTGGTAATGTATCTTCATACTTTTATGAGCGATATAACTGTCCCACAAAACCACCAGACCTTTAAGAAAATTTAGCTTTTTGCTGAAAGGCGAGTGAATTTTATAGATAAACATAAAAATGAGATGTAAACTATGGTAATATATGTATATATACATTTTTATTTGCTCCCGGTTGCGTATTTATTAGCAAAAAAAATTAAATTTAGTTATTATAGTGCCTCCTTGTGGCCAACTTTCACATAATTTGGTACAAATAATTATTTCCACATTATTTCTTTTTAAATCCACACCATTTTTGTAATGATAGGCCATTAATATTTAATGCTACAGCTGCTGAAATTTGATCACCACTAATGTTTCCATTATCGTTTAATTCCAATTCTATTACCTGGAAGCAGTTACAACTGGTTTGAACAAGTAAGTAATTTTAGTTGTAGTACTCTATAGGAGCAATTTTGTCGTAAGTTTGAGTGTGTCCTGTGGCCATGTGTATGTTTGAACGCTGCACTACGTTCAGGAGATATATTTCAATTCGTCTGCTGTTTTGATCTTCTTTTAGCTTTGCAACACTTCAATTAATCAACATTTGATTTATTTACCTAACTCCCTACCTATAGGTATACCAGAACCATCCCTAGCTAGCTGCTATGTGCAAAAAGTTGTGCAAGTCGGAGATTTAAAGGCACAATATGTAAGATTTTTTTATTATAATATCCAAAAACTACTAGAACAGTGCTATATATTTTGCTGACTTGTACTTACATTATCCCAAATGTTTCACGCACATTTCCGTCACACGCTTGAGGTATCGGCAAATCACAACGCACGGGATAGCTGGCCAATCAGAGCACACCGCAATTTTCAGAACGATGAGCTTTGTACATAATGCAGAAAGGAGGGGCATATAGAGGACAAACAATAATGTACTGTACATTATATATACTGTACCATTTGGTCGCAGTCTTGACTCCTGCTCACGGTGTCATCAAACTACGCCTTTGTCTATTTGTTTTAGTTTTTGAATACGCGCCCTCTAGCGGCGAAAATTACGTCTTTAACGGCCAATGAGGAGCTACAAAAAAAAAAAAAGTATTATTTTTTTTAGATAACACTAAATAGCGGATTTATTTATAGACAGAAATTAATTCATACATTCTGTATGTTTTACACCCTGATTCAGGGAAAATAGAATTTTGTTCCTAGCACTTCCAGAGTTCTGATCCAAAACGCCACCTAGTGTCTGTGCCGAGTAGATGCGCACGTTTGTGACCTCTCCGATGAACGGTCTTTACACTGGGACAGTTTTATAGCAGAAAAAGAGATGAAGAAGAAAACCAGCTCTAGTTGACTCTCCCTTTAGTTACTGAAGTAAAGCCCGGTTGTGGAAGCTTCTCCACACGTGAACACATCATGTATTTGAAAAAAAAAAAAAAAAAAAAAAAAAATCACGTCTGAATTGAATCAAGTCTCGAAATGCTAAAAAACATTCAACAACAAGCACGGTGTAAACCACTACTGGGAGCCAAGCAACTGGAATTAAACAATAGGAAAAAGCGACAACGACTCTACTAATTATACAAGCAGGACTATTTTCCAAACATCAACGTTGTTGTTACTGTGTGGTGAGTTCCTTTCCCTCCTTTAGCTTTGTGTACAAGGCCATTTAAGCTGTCATACGTTTTAGAAAGCAAAATATTTACAGAAGCATTAGTAATTAATGGAACCGTTTACTTACCGCTATGGTTTTGTCTGCAAATTGCTACTTTGTGTAGTTGTGTCTAGATTCTCGTTTGATTCGGAGCTTGTTGAGTTTGGTAATGAGCGTAGTTGCGGAAAATACAAGGCTTGGCACTGTTTATGTTTTGATATTAAGCGAAATACGCAGGTGAACACGCGCTAAGCTCTTGTTTGGTCGAATAGTTAGGCCTCTGCTAATAAGGGTATAGCACCGTATCCTCTAGTATGTTTGTGCTTGTGTCTGTGTGTGTGTGTGTGGATTGCAGCTCTTCTAAGGTGTTCACTTAACACTTTGAAGGTCTTCCCATCTTTGCTAGTACTTTTTAACGGCTGCTCTCATAGGAGCTTAGAGGCATAATCATGGTACAATTAAGATAATTTCAGAACGACAGCTGGTGGGTAGAGAAGTAATTTTCACACCTCCTAATCGAGGAGGCCTGTCAGATTAAGATAGAGAGGTGATTTGAGGGAAATTGTCTTGGCCAAGTCTTAGGAGTGAGGCCCAGGTGGCCGCAGGTATCTGTTCGTCCGTGTCTACTGCTGCCCAGGAGGAAATTTGGTTTTGATTTGCCACACTGGAGAGATCATGGGAGAGCCAGACTTCCTCCACATGTCTGCTGGGATTTGTCAATTTATTACCAGCGTCTTCTGCCCGCCACTACAGCTGGGCTAAAACCTGAAAGCTGCTTCAACCCCTCAGTTTTCCCTGAGTTTAACCCCTCTTTAATATATATATAATATATCATATATATAAAACTAACCTAACCTTTAAACCTCCCCTACAAGGTACACTTTCGGATAAACATCATTTACTATTTTTAATGATTTAATTAAAAATGTCAAACATTTCAGGTTTTACTATCCTTGTGGGGACATTTGGTCCCCACAATGTAGCATAAACACACACACACACACACACGTTTGGTTTGCTATCCTTGTGGGGACTCTTCATAGGTGTAATGGTTTTTCTACTGTACAGACTGTATTTTCTATTGCCCTACACCTAAACTTACCCCTCACAGGAAACTTGTCTGCATTTTTAGATTTTCAAAAAACTGAATTCTGTACAATTTATAAGCTTTTGTACCCGTGGGGAACACAATTTAGGTCCCCACCGTGACACAAGTCCACATGAGTCTGTGTGTATTCAGGTTTAAATCCCCACCAGAATAGAAAAACAGGTACACACACGCACATATTTGGATTCCACATTCAGCTGAAAAATTAAATGTGGTATTTTTACACTGATTGATTGATTGATTTTATTTTATTTTCTTTTTTTTTTACAAAAATGTAGGCATTTCTAGAACATTAAGTTATTTATTAGAGCTGGGTTCTTACTGTTAAACCTGAATCATTCATTAGAATTATTTAGTAAATGTTTAATTGAAAGGCCGAGCATGTGTTTGGTGTTGCTGCTTAATGTCCACTAGATGGCAGTGTTACCCATACTTCGCCGATAGAGGGGAGACGAGGGCTAGTGTCGTTTTAAACAAACAAAAAAAATCTACTGTGAATATATCAGGGGGAATGTGTTTTTGAAAGTATGTAGATGCATAACCTAAAGACTTATCAACAAAAAAGATACTGAAAAAGATACAGATCATTGAACACTATGTGGGGTAAGTTGTCACACAGGGAAGCAGCTGTTCATTAACATTAATTTGAGGGAAAAAAACATATTTCTTTGATATCTAGAATATTCAAAAGAAAATCCACCTTCTAAAAATTTGCATTTACTAAACAGTAGTATCAATTTAAATAATAAAATAATTATGGAAAAAAATGAATGAATTGGAAACTTACAGAAAATGTAATTTAAGGGATAGTTCACCCAAAAATGGAATGGAAGTTCTGTCATCATTTACTCACCTCATGTCGTTCCAAACCTGTACGACCTTCATTCATCATGGAACACTAATTAAGATATTTTTGATGAAATCCAATAGCTTTCTGATGATGCAACCCCTCAGAGGACCTTAGATGATGCCAACCCTGAAACAACATTAGAACTACCACATTTTGCTATAAGTTGATTGCATCATATAATAATTGCTGTTAATATTATTCATCGTCTGTTTTATTACGTCTTATATTGATTTTTCCGTACTGCTGGTTCGTCTGGTCAGAGGAGAACTGGCCCCCCCGACTGAGCCTGGTTTCTCCCAAGGTTTTTTCTCCATTCTGTCACCGATGGAGTTTTGTTTTCCTTGCCGCTGTCGCCTCTGGCTTTCTTAGTTGGGGACACTTAATTTCCAGCGATACCATTAACTTGATTGCAAATGATGGCAAAGATACTATTTAAACTGAACTGAGATGATGACATCACTGATGCCATGATGAACTGTCTTTAACCTGAAAAATGTGTTTACTATTGTGCTTTTGCATTATTGACACTATTTTTCTTATTTAATACTGTAAAGTTGCTTTGACACAGTCTGTATTGTTAAAAGCGCTTTATAAATAAAGGTGACTTGACTTGACTTTCTGACTAGGGCTGCACGATTAATCGAATGCGATTGTCATGCACATTTTGATAGTAAAGCCGGTTCTGTAATCAGCAGGAAATCATCATCACGTGCTTTCAGATGGAGCAGAATTTACTACACATAGCCGTAGTTCACTGACAAGTTACGCAAAAAAAATCGCATATGATTTTATTGCGCGATTATGAAATTGTTCGCAATAATGACAGCTGTTTGCAATAGCTTCTCAGTGAACTACGGCTATGTGTAGTAAATGCTGCTCCATTTGAAAGCATGTGAAAATACCATATTTAATAACATGTTTTTATTCCAAACTCACTTCATAACGTCAGTCGAGTGTTTGAAATAAATCCTTCTGTGAGATGATGTGGCTTCTTACACAGAATAAGGCACGCAACATATTTCATAGTATTTAAGCAGTGATAAAGGCATTGCATTATAAATATACTTTATTTTAATTAAAATTATAATAATAAGAACTCCGATAAACCGTATATTGCCGTAGTCGTGTGTTTATTAGTCACGATGATTCAATGAAAGCTGTTGAATCTTCTGTTTATTCAGCTGCAGCATTGGGCATTTTCTGTGTTTCTTCTGTGAGGCGTATTTGGAGTTTAAGCGCGAGAGCGCCCTCTGGCATTCGTATGGAAATTTACTGCTGATCACAGAACTGTGCTTCCCTGAAAGATACGCATGACAACCGCAGCTTCTGTCGAATCGCGATTTTGATTCCATTTTGATTTATCATGCAGCCCTATATTCTGACCCTACATAGACAGCAACGCAATTACCACTTTCAAGGCCCAGAAAGGTAGTGAGGACGTCATTAAAATAGCCCATGTGACATCAGAGGTTCAACCGTAATTTTACGAAGCTATGAAATACTTTTTTTGTGTGCAAAGAAAACAAAAACACATTTATTCAACAATTTCTTCTTTGAAGATGAACAAAGGTCTTACAGATTTGAAACAACATTATGGCGTAGCAATTGCTGACAGCATTTTCAATTTTTGGATGAACTATCCTTCTAACATTCTTGACAGAAGTAGCCATACGAATACAGTAATAAAAGTATTAATATTTAGCATATTTGTTTTATTATTAATTAATACAAATTAATATATATTGCAATATATAAAACACCATAATATTATAAAATACTCTGATGTTTATGAAATTCAAGTTATAAGCTTCTTTAAATAGTTTACCCATACATTAATGTGCTTATGGGAGAATTTTTTTTTCTTTTGGAGGACAGAATTTACACAAATTATTCTAATTTAAGCCAGTTAACCAGCCAGTGACAGCTAGTCTTGTTCTTATTCTCTATCTTTTGTCTGCTCATTATTACAGAAAGTATTTGATAACAGTTTGCATTTTTCAAAATCTTAATGCATTTCATTTGAGTTTGACACATGGGGCAATAGTGAAGAAAAATGTTATTTACTTAGCATATATCTTTTTATTGTAACAGTCTTCATAATATTGCAGGTCATAGTAGAATGTGCTGTCCTAATTATGTGAATTGCTTTGAATGGCCAACAACAATGAAGACGGCGACCATTAGCGGATGGTTTCCGACCACTCGGGTAAAGCATGATCCGCACAGTCAATAACAAACACCGCCGTTACGTCTCCAATGTCTGAATGTACTGAGAGCAATCAAGAGAGAGAGAGACGACCTATTCAGAAATGAGTGACTCCTCGGGGGCAGTATGAAAATATGAAGTACTCTGACTGAGCTCTAGAAAAGGATTAATCATTTTAAATGCCACTGAAATTAAAAGGCCCCGAACAATAATTACTTCTGCTTGCTGTTGCCACCCACGCTTCCCATGACTTAACCTGTGGTCAAAGGGAGCAGAAGGATGTGTACAACCAATCAGTGAAGCCGATGCCTCAGCTCTGTTCTTTTCTTTCTCGTGCGCTCTGTTCTTTCCTTACGCTTTTTAATTGATATTCCGGGTGCTTTTCATCAAAGTCCTCCTGGGTTCAACCTTTCAGAAGCAAAACTTGACAGTGATATTTCAATCGAAATCATGCCAGAGGTAACAGCTCTACTCCAGTGTTTTTGAAATACTTGCCTTCGGTTGTAGAGAGTGAGCTTTTTCAGATTAGCGGTCAACTGATCATTTTTTTGAGTGATGTTATTTTACATCCTGAATATGTGGATACACCAACACACTCTATAATCAGAATTTGTAAAAATGTTACATTTTAGTGAATTGGATAGCTATTTCTAATATATTTTGTATATTGTTTGGTACGAAACAAACAACAAGCTGCTTAGATAGATGGAACTTCATGCTGACATTAATTAATTAATGAACTCCTTCATTCATTCATTTATTTGTTTTCCTAAAAAAAAAGCATGGCTGTATCCCAAATCACATATTTTCCTACTAAATAGTAGGTGAAAAACAGTATGTAAAAAGAGGATTATGCCCAAATTCACAGTATTCTTAGAACAGTAGGCGAACCGTTTCCAGATGACCTACTACTTCTGGCGAGATTCTGAAGTGTGCATCTGATGGACGCTTTACTATCCCATGAGGCCACGGGACAGGATTTGTAAAGTGGCAATGAAGCAACATAAATGATGCTGGTATGTCTGATAACATTGATAACATGACAAATGTAGTATGTCCGGATTACATTCATACTAAGAAACATTCAAACAACTTATATAGTATTTGATGGTTTGCCATTTTGCTTGTTTTTTTCCATTTTCCACTACAGAGTCATACAAAATCACCACCTCGTACAATAGTTAGGTTTTTCTCAGCAGACCGGGGTTGATACACTTTATTGGCAGAAGCCCTTAACCGTTCTGTCACTTAATGATGGATTCATATGGTTGTTGTTTGGTGTGTGTATGTTTGTATGGTAAGAGGTCTTGTATTTGAAGATGATTGTTTTTTAATTTATCTTACTGTGTTTGGTGTTTGTTGTTAGACAGTGATTAATGTTATTTTATTGCAAGCGCGTTGGCTTCTGGCGCGTCTTGCTCTCACTGCGCTGTGACCCAGGGGTGCCATTCAGATCCAAGGCATGTGATGAGCTGTAAACCACTGTTTTCTTTGCATTGTACTTTTCCTCCAAATATTTCTGGATTCAGGGCACTCCAATAGTTTTCATGATTCATACTTATACACAATGTTGTTCTCACTAGGGGCCTAAGCAAACTTCCATGGTGGCATCAAGATTACAGAATGAGCTTAACAGAGCATCAAATTCTTTACCAGTTATCACGAACCACTGAAAGTCAGGGGCCTTTGAATATTGTTTGTATTGTACAATGGTGGGAATTGGAGTCACAAAGGTTGAGAACCACTGTCTACAAGTTAATCAGCAAAACGACATTTGCATAAACAACTTTTTTGCTTCTATTTTAGGATCGATGCTACACGATTAGTCTACTTTTGCTTACAGTGAATGTGTAGGATCAAAAACTGTGTAGGCTGTTGGAAATGAAGTTAATATTCTGAAGCACTTAATGCACCAGAAAATTTGCTAAAAATAATTTTAGGTGGACATATTCTAAATCATGTTTTGGCCTTTGACTAAAAAACAAACAAAAAACAAAGTTAATAGGTAGGTAAAGCAAAGGAAACAAATTCACATAGTAAGACATAATTTTGCAATTGCAAGAGAGAAAATCAGAATGATTTTATTAAGCTGAAGCAAAAACAAGCTTCTACAGTAATTGCAAAAAAATTAATAAAAAATAACTGTTAAGCATGGACTCCATGATTACATTTTAATAAATAAAATATAAATTCTTCAAATAAATTGTATTAATGTGTATCTGAAATAATGAGCTGGTCAGTTTGTAGAACGTCTATATACCAACTAATTAATAAACATTTGGGTTTCTTATACCATTTTGCTTGTGTTTAGGTTTTGCTAGTTACCATTTTCTGGTTGATGCCATTTTTGGTTAACATTTCAAGATCATTGCTACCTGCTTAGCTTAACATCAATTGAAATTACACCTTTCAATGAAAATGAAAAACGTTTATTTGCTGTAAACAGAATTTTACATTTCAAAACATTTGTAACCAATTCAACACGGTTGTTGAACATTAGTAGTCAATCCACCAAGATAATTTGTGAGTGTTTTTGGCCAATGACCATCAGTTAGGTTACAAATGAACATAAAAAGTTTATTAAAATTTCTGACTGTCGGTAATGACCTCTCTGGGAAGTATACTGCCCAATGTCATGTCTCTTCCCCATCATTTTTGTTAATGATAACTGTAAACCTAAAAGCAGCCATGCCGCCTGTGTTCACTCTCTTGCTCAGAGATAGCACATATAAGCTGGGGGAAAATAAGTATTTAGTCAGCCACCAATTGTGTAAGTTCTCCCACTTAAAAAGATGAGATAGTCCTGTAATTTTCATCATAGGTATACCCAAACTATGAGAGACAAAATGAGAAAAAAAAATACAGAAAATAACATTGTATGATTTTAAGAATTCCCCCCTTAGCAAATATGGGGAAAATAAGTATTTGGTCAATAAAAAAAATTCATCTCAATACTTTGTTATATACCCTTTGTTGGTAATGACAGAGGTCAAACGTTTTCTGTGTCTTCACAAGGTTTTCACACACTGTGCTGGTATTTTGGCCCATTCCTCCAAGCAGATCTCCTCTAGAGCAGTAATGTTTGGGGCTGTCGCTGGGCAACACGGATTTTCAACTCCCTCCAAGATTTTCTATGGGGTTGAGATCTGAATACTGGCTAGGCCACTCCAGGACCTTGAAATGCTTCTTACAAAGCCACTCCTCGTTGCCTGGGGCGGTGTGTTTGGGATCATTGTCATTCTGAAAGACCCAGCCACGTTTCATCTCAATGCCCTTGCTGATGGAAGGAGGTTTTCTCTAAAAATCTCACGATACATGGCCCCATTAATTATTTCGTTTACACGGATCAGTCGTACTGGTCCCTTTGCAGAAAAACAGCCCAAAAGCATGATGTTTCCACCCCCATGCGGTTAACAGTAGCGTATGGTTTTATTGGATGCAACTCCAGCATTATTTGCATAAAAAACGACAAGTGAGTTTTACTAAAAAGTTTATTTGGGCTCATGATCTTCTGGATGCATCAAATGCCTTCCTCTAGGCCTCAAAGAACTGCATAATGAGACGGGTCTGGACATGTTCTGGCTTAAGCAGGGGGACACGTCTGTCACTGCAGGATTTGAGTACCTGGCGGCGCAGTGTTTTACTGATGGTAGCCTTTGTTACTTTGATCCCAGCTCTCTGCAGGTCATTCACTAGGTCCCCCCGTTGTTTCTTGTTTTTAGGATTTTTGCTCACAGTTCTTGTGATCATTGTGAGCCCACGGGGTGAGATCTTGCGTGGAGGCCCAGATCGAGGGAGATTATCAGTGGACTTGTATGTCATCCATTTTCTAATAATTGCTCCCACAATTGATTTATTCACACCAAGCTGCTTACCTATTGCAGAGTCAGTCTTCCCAGCCTGGTGCAGGTCTACAATTGTTTCTGGCGTCCTTTGACAGCTCTTTGGTCTTGCACATGGTGGTGGTTGGATGTGGACTGTTTGTAGCGGTTGTGGCAGGTGTATTTTATACTGATACCGGTTCAAACAGATGCCATTAATACAGGTAAAGAGTGGAGGACAGAGGAGACTCTTAAAGAAGAAGTTACATGTCTGTGAGAGCCAGAAATCTTGCTTTTTTTTGTAGGTGACCAAATACTTATTTTACCGAGGAATTTACCAATTAATTCTTTCAAAAATCCTACAATATGATTTTCTGGATTTATTTTTCTCATTTTGTCTCTAATAGTTGAGGTATAACTATGATGAAAATTAAAGGCCTCTCTCATCTTTTTAAGTGGGAAGAGAAGCTTTTGCCCACAAGTGGTGCGACTAAATACTTTTTGCCCCCACTGTTAATAGAGGGCCTGTATAAGAGGTGATTCCCCATAGTCTGGCTCTGAGATCCATGGTAAACGGTTGTGAAATGGTGGGAGAAAAGGGGATTTGGTGTGAGGACTGGGCGGGTGGGCATTGTGCGTGGCCGCGAGGGGGGCGCGTCTCGCGGTCGCTCAGAGCCCGGCACAATTTGGACACTCAAGATTGTTGGGGGGGGGGAGGAAAGGGCGAACCTACCCGTTGCCAGGCGGCCCTTGTTGGCGGCTCTGTGCACGGGGTGCACGCCCTTTGTTTTGGAAACAGGTTCGCCTGACTTCATAGTGTTGTTGGAATTGTTTTGTTTGAAAAGCCCCTTCAGTATTTCCTGTCAAACAGAGCATTTTTTTCCTTTACTTCTCCTTAAGTGTCTAGACAGTGGTTTTCTTGCTTCGTTGGTTCTCTTGGACAGGGGCCAAATCTCCTCTCTTGAAGGCGATAAGAAAGCTGTGTTATCAGGGCCTCAGAAGGGAGAACCAAGCCCAAGCGCGTGTCACTCAGGTGGGTTGTGTGATGATTTGAGGTTTTTGTGTGTGGCCTTGACCAGGTCTTAAGGAGGCTGCATAGCCTGTGTCTTTTCATTTAAAGGCAGCATCTAGGGCTCCAGTCACGTGCATTGGGGACTGGCGTTGCAATATAATGAACGTAACGAAGACATTTTAAAAAGTATAAATAGGTTAGCTCTCCAAAAAGTAAAAATTCTGTCATCATTTACACACCACATATCATTACAGAAACCCAAATTTCTATCAGTTTCTGACAAAACTTAAGACTTTTTAAATATTATCTCATCATTTTTGTCCATCCTTGGAAGTCCATACAATCAAAACTTTCACACATTAAAAAGTGTGTGTGACATGAATTGAGCAGTTAACGACAAGTGGACGTAAAGGGAAAGTACCTCACAAAAGTGAAAATTACCCCATAATTTACTCACTCTCAAGACATCCTATGTGTATATGACTTTCTTCATTCAGACAAATACAATTGGAGTTACATAAAAGAAGGATTACTTTTGTTTTTGAAGGGAATGGGCCCTGATCTACCTAAATGCATCTATGTTCACGTGAATCATTCGTGATCCAGCCTCACCAACAGAAGAAGTGAGTATAAGGTGTTTTTATGAATCTTTGCAAATCGCCTTTCCTTATAATGTGCTAGTTAGCAAGTTCTTTGGCTAAATGTGGCTAAAGTTTACATTCTCATGAGTTTATGCGGCTAAATTTTACATTCTCATGAGTAAAGTTGATATTCTTATAAAGTTTACATTCTCGCCACCTCACGGGAGAGAGGGGCAGGCCGGCAGGGTGAGCAGAGCTCATTAGCATTTAAAGGAAAATGCTACAAAAACGGCTTGAAAAGAGCTGTTTTTGACAGGGTGAAAAAGGGTGTTGTTTTACAGTAACAAAAGTACATCCAACCATCACAAAAAGTGCTCCTCACGGCTCACGCCTTATGAAGCGAATCGATGCATTGATGCATCTCTAGCTTCCACTAACTGTAATACGCGTGGATCACGAGAGAGTGGCCTTCCAGTGGATTTGCGGACAACCCCACAGTAAGGTAAGTGCGTGCGATTCCATTTCCTGGAATATATGACTGTCAATTGACAGAATGTACGAATAGTATACATTTTAAAACCATGTTACAAAAGTAAACTTTAGCCTCTGCGGTAGATGTTAGCTCCTTCTGAATGAAAGCCTTTTTAGTCGTATCGGATGGCATGGGCCGATTACCGGTTTCAAGGTGTACCGCGATTTGAAAATGTCACGGTTTCTAATATTTTCTGTTATACCATTCCTGCGTTATGCGCTGTTTATTGTCTCCTCAAAGACTGAAAGTGTAGGAATCCCTCAGGTTGAGTGCAGTGTAGAGAGTAACACGACCCTCCTCCTCCTGTTAGCGCGAGCGAGCAGTCAGTCACGTGTGTGTAGGACGGCCGAACTTAAGGAGCTTCCCCTGGAACTTACGCGATCGGCAACCGGACGTTTTTTTGTCTTATTGCAAGCAACTCGTCTCTGTTCTGGACTTGCACAAACTGTTGCAATGCAATCGTTTTCCAAAATGTCATTTATGTGAAAATATGAAGTCTGTAAACGCCCGTTAACACAAGCCAGAGAAGTTGAAGACGGACGCACAGAGAAAAATACTGTAGAAGGCAGATCACTCACTGTTCATGATGCACAAACTATTGGAAGGAAAATCCTCAATATTGATTTGGGGGTTTATATGAATGTGTTTCTGAGGGGAACTGACTGTCTTCAGAAAAGTTTATGTGGTATTTTCTTTTAATCTTGTCTCTGTATAGTTCATATTAAAGCAGTGTTTCAGCGCAGTGCTGCTTTGTTTACAGCGGTAACCAAGGAAACACTGTATCTGGTGTTTGAGAAGCGCCTCCTGCTGTCAGAGAGTGAATTGGGTCTCATGCAGAGCATCTGCGTTGCGCTTCAGGCAGGTGTTAATTCACAAGTAGTCAGAACAGAGCATTCTGTTTTTGCTTCAAATCGGGCTATTATTAAATCAAATTATGTATATGAAAATATATAAATAAATTATATGTATATGAATTATATAACAAATTAAATAACTGTAATTACAGATTTAGGTTAAATAAAGATGTCAGTCTTTATTTTCTTCTTTTTAGGAAACAAATCAAAGAAAAAAAACATTCTACTGTTCCTAATATTCTGTATGTTGCTCAAAAAACAAAATATATTATGTTCAGTGAAAAATAAAATAATCATAATAATTAAAAAACACACATTTCACGAGTTCACACTTACTTATAATGAACCGAGTAAAGTTTATGTGTATTTGGCGTGCTGTCCGGGGAGAGGGGTCCGAGCTAAGTGTTCAGCCCGGCCCAAAAAGCGCTCCCCCACCCACTCTAGAATTTAAGTTCTGCTTTTTTCAAAGCGTGTCGTGCGCTTGCGCTCCGTAGGAGTCTGTTTTTGCTGTTCTAAGAAACCATGAGCCTGCCACTCTCCATAGCTAAGCCGTGGAATTTCAGCAAAGGAGAAATGGTTGCGCACTAAAAATCGCTTGCAGAAATAGCTCTGTACAAATTTATTAAGAAACGGCTATACCTGAGTACAGCTATGATCAGCTGTTCCTTCATTTTGGCTGAGCTTTCAATGTTGTTACGGGAAAAGATTAAGTTGATTGGCTGGCTGTTGTCACATGACCCGTGGTGCGCTTGCGGCATTCTGAAATGTTGAAATGATTTTATCTCGATGTGGTGCGGCGGCGCCTGGAAAAAATTTGCGCGTCGCAACCGCTTCGCTTCCATTATGAGCGCGCCTGCTGTGCGTCTACATTTGAAACAACGAACTTGAACGTACAAAAGACACGATATGTGAACTGCCGCTTAGACAGCTGACCTTTGGAAGTATCCAATCGGAAAATGACAATGCTGACAGACTCACAGTCCCAATCAAGCCCTTCATTTGCTGAAAACAGAAAAATAATCTATTTCATGCTACAAAATCAGGCATTGTAAAAAGTTCAATAAATGATGAAAAATTTTAATTTCATCAGTCAGATTACACGGCTAGTCTTAAATGTCTGCCAATGGAGAAAAATTGTGTAATTGCATCATCTACCAGCAGGGGAGGGGCTAACTGGACCATGCTTACCAGCCAAACCTTGACCCCTTGGCAGGGTGCGAACTACGGGGGAGCTAGGGGAGCTCGGCTCCCCTTAATAAGACATGGGATCCCCTGAAACGGGATTTGTGAAATTTTGGGGGGTCTCAAAGAATATTGACAATGTGTTATTTTGACGAGCAATTTCAGTTTTGTGTAATGTGATAATCGTGGATTATTATGTGTAAAATTGCAAAAAAATATGAATTCATGCATGACGGCGATTTAAACCTAATTCACTTCAATTAAGTTAACTATACATGCTATTCTTGTCATGCGCATCAAGGTGTGGGGGCGCTGCGGTACAAATTCCACCCATATTTAGTACATGTTAACTCAAAGATTCATAGAAAAATATAAACGTTGGACTCTGTGGTCGATTCTGTGTTAAGGTAAGGCATGTTATTTGCAATTATGTGTTGTGGCTGGGTTGTTATAGGTCTGCGTGACTCTCGATGTCTTAAGCCTAATTGAATGGAGGAATTATGGGATCCTTCTGTAGCCTGACGACGAGTAAGTTAACTTTACGTTAACCGTTGTTCATGTGAACTCAAAGACAGCATGATGCTTTGTATATAGACTATTTGTAGGTGGCTGTTTGTTGTTTAACCTATCAATTTGTGTCGATAAAGTATAAGTAGGGTGTAACTCCTGTATAGTGAAATTACAGGTATTTTGAGGCACGCGCAAGCGCCACAAACCACCCAGTTATAAAAAAAAAAAAAAATGGGCTCCCCCAAAGTCCACGGTATAGTTCGAACACTGCCCCTTGGGCAGAATAGTTGGTAATCAAGAGCTCCTCCACCAGTTTTCAGAAATTAATTTCTGTGGTACTTGAAGTATAAAATATACATTTTCTGGAATGTTAACATATCATTTGTGCAATATCATAAGTTCCTGCTTAATGTACTTTGTGTGACATTTGTGTTGCTAGAAGATGTGACTGAAAGAAATGACCTGAAAATTTCCGGTCATGGAACTGACAGTATAGGCTTTTATGAGGGTTTGTGTGGGTGGGATCTCTTACATTATTTCTCAGAGTGATTTTTGTTCAGTATTACCCAAGTCCAAGTTCAACGTGTGAGGTAAAAAGGTATCAGCAGAATGGACAGAGAACTACAAAACAGCAGAGCAAAGAATATGTGACGAGTCACAAAGCTGCTCTCACCTCATGGCCATTCTAATAAGGTGTATGAGAGATTGAGGTCACCCAACGAGGTCTGAAGGTACCTATATTCCCTTGACACAGGCCGTGAGGGTAATACATCACCCATTCATGCAATTCACGGCTTTATGTCCATCTTCGGCAGATATTGTGTGTTTTGAAAAAGTCTGAGGTCCCTGAAGTAAAAATCAATCCGTGAATTGTGCGCCGTCCCTTGTTTGAAGTCTATTGTGGCCTAATTCCCCAGCCAGGTAACACAAGAATGCCCCCTTTCTTCTGGGCATAGTTGATCCACAATATTGGCTACTGGTCCTTAATTCCTCTCTATGCAAGGTAACTCTCCAGCTCCAAGTCATTCAGACTCCTTTCTCTCCATCTTGAAAGGACGGCCTGTGTTGTGAAACGAAAAGGATTCAATAGATGTGAATGATTTATTCAAGGGAAAGCATCAAGACTTTGGTATGAGAAGCAAAGCGCTATTCTTTCTTGAAGGACACACATTCGTTTGCAGCAGCACAATGGGAGCATATTCTATGCCAGTTTCAATCTGTTCCCATTTTTTCCCCTTCATCTTTTTTCACATACAAATGAATTGATAAGAGGCAGTTTTAGCAGAGAAAAGTTTTGCCCAAGATATTTTATGCAACAAGTCAAATTAGATTGGCCAAAATTTCATTACCATCACACAATAGAGTTATTTTCTGTTTCCAGGGTTATTCAAAGTATACCCGAGCAAGCTTGCAATTGTAAAGCGTGTTTTCATGTTCGAAGTGTCAGAGGAAGCTGTCGGCTCCACTGTAGGTTAAGGCTGCGATGGACACGTTTTCATTTTTGCTGTTGTGCTTTTTTTATAATTAAGGTGAAATATATTTTTTATGTCTGTTCATTTATGACCGTTCTTCAGAATTCAGGCATATCAGTGGATATTCATTACTTTTTGTAAATGCATTTGCATAGCATGTCGATGTTTCATCTCACCTCATCTTTAATCTTCCTCACTCTCTTGAAAAGCCCATTTTGCGGGCCGATTTCTTTCGCTTTGACCTTCTAGCATAAATTCTTTAGCTTGGGTTGTTCACAGTTCGAGATGCCCTGGGAGTAACACTGCAATCAGGATTTTGTACACTTTTAGGCACCCGATAACTGACCGACAGTTCCATTCTTCCTCATGACCTTTTGGCAACATGATTGCTTGTGCATGTTAAAACAAGAAAATATGGGTAACATTTCAAATGATTCAATTATACAAGCTGTTGAAATGCTCCACTTCCAACCTCAAAGTGTTCCAGTCCAAACACATCTTCTGACCTCTACCCAAAAATCTCCAATGAAACACCACTTTAGTCTCCACCATCTTGGAAATTACACTTTTCATTGGGGTTGACTGATCTGCAGTGTACCACAAGGGTACATAATACTACTCCAAGGTAATAATATGCATATTTTAGGGGTATATAAGGTACAATGATGTACCTTTAATGGTACTGCCCCAGTGTCAAGCAGTTTTACCGCATAAAGCAGGGGTTCTCAACTCTTACAATTGCTAGAAAGTTACAAACAGGTGAGTTTGATCAAGGTTGGAGCTAAACTCTGTAGGAATGTGAACATTGAGGGCCAGAGATGAGAACCCCTGCTGTAAACATACAATTTTGCACTTTTTTTATTCTTAGAGTGTAGGGTCAAATGATCCTTGATTAATGTACTTTTTTGGCTCCACAGTGTACTTGTGGAGGTCCATTTTGTGCAGAGTTGGAACTAAACTACAGCAGAAAAAGGAATGCTTTTTTTCACGGTGTGATGAACTCCAATGTACAAATTACAATGGCTATTTGCTTGTGGATCAGTGTTTTCACCCTGTTGGTATTTTTTGGGGTATTAAGTACACTGATGAATTTGCCTGATAAAACAGCAACACAAACATGAACAACAAAAAACGAAACAAAAAAATGACTGTATTTTTATTAACTAACATTAAACCCCCCCCCCCGAGAACGGGGGGGGGATTAAGAAATAGTGTAATAAGGCAGATGTTCACGTTTGTCTCTTTGTTGTTTGGGGTTTCGGTATCAGCGCACAAGGTTCTGTGGAAGATTCCAGGTTTCTTCTCAGCTTTTGTGTTCTATGTGGGCAGATTACAGTTCAACATTATTGTGTAGTGTTGTTGTGGTAGTTCCATATTTCTTTAGACAATGCCGTGTTTACGGAATTTTTTTTTAGAACGAGGGAAAAAAAAGATCGAATAGGGAAAGCTCTGGGCCCGGTTGTTAGGGAAAAACACAGATTCAATTTGCAGGTTCAACTAAAATTTATTCAAATCTCAAAAACACAAAACTCGGCTGTGACTGAAGACCAGAAGCCGTAATTCAGGGCAGAGATTAGAGACCGAAAGAGGGGAACAGTCCAAATGATCATCCAGTCACTCCACTAGGCAGAGAGGGTAAGGTGTAGGGAGATCAGTGCACACAGTCCCAGCGTCAATGCTGACGCACCGTCAGAGTAGAGAGAGAACAGCGCACAGAGTCCAAGCGTCGGTACTGTGCAACATCAGGGCAGAGAGTCCTGTGAGTGCGGCCGCGAGGGACAGGGAGGGAGCGCCGCGAAGCATGGTTCTGTTAATGCCAGGGCAGGAACAGAAGTCTGGTGAAACGAGAGGCAGAGAGCGAGTGGAAGAGAAGACAAACTGAAAACACTAAACTGTACTTAGAGCCTATGAAAACACGGAAGGACAAAACACAAGACTGGTAGTAGGTCACGAACGAAGTGTAGCATGCTCACACAACAACGGTCAGACACAAGACTACACATGAGGGGAACTTAAAAAGAGGGAGAATTAAGGAATAACAAGTCACAGGTGTGACGGCAGCTAAAGTAGTTAATAAGATAACAATGGGGAGGGAAACCACGAAGACAATGAGCACATGGCAAACTGTCAAAACAAAAGACAAAAACAACAACAACAACCTGCTGATCAGACCGAAGTCATGACAGTACCTCCCCCCCAGGAACGCCACCTGGCGCACTCAGGAGGGGCTCAACACGTCGCCGACGGAAGTCCTCGACCAGAGTCTGATCCAGAATGTCTCGGCCTGGTATCCAACTCCTCTCCTCCGGACCGTAACCCTCCCAGTCCACCAGAAACTGGAAACCCCGACCACGGCGTCTAACATCCAGTAGCTTTCTCACAGTGTACACTGGAGTGCCACCCACTATACGGGGGGTCGGGGAAGAAACAACAGGTTTCAGAAGGGAACAAACACAGGCTTAACCCGACCAAGCGTGTAAGGAAGCTTGAGCCGCACTGCCACTGGACTCAGAACCTTTGTGATGCGATATGGCCCAATGAACCTGGGTGCCAGCTTACGAGAAGGCACCCAGAGAGGCAGGTCCCTGGTGGAAAGCCATACTTTCTGACCACACACGTACTGAGGAGCAGGAGTCCTGTGACGATCAGCCGCTGCTTTGGTCCGTCTGGAAGCCCGGGCCAAGACCTCCTTAGCCCTCCTCCAGGTGCGGCGACACCGACGGACGAAGGCCAAGGCAGATGGGACCGCAGCTTCGGGTTCCTGAGCAGGGAAAAGAGGGGGTTGATAACCCATGGAGCATTGAAAGGGAGACATACCCGTGGACGCTACAGGAAGGGAATTGTGGGAATATTCGACCCACGGTAGCTGTTGACTCCAGGAGCTCGGACTATGTGATGCCAGACAGCGGAGAGCTCTCTCGAGATCCTGGTTGGCTCGCTCGGACTGCCCATTGGTCTGAGGGTGAAAACCTGAAGACAGACTCGTCGAGGCCCCGATCGGTCTACAGAACTCCTTCCAAAACTGGGAGACAAATTGTGGTCCTCTGTCGGAGACCACATCCACTGGAAGACGACCATGCTTTTTGGATGCCATTCGAGCCCATATAGCCTAGATTCACGCGGCTTTGTTCTGGTTTGCCGGTTGGTCACGAATTTCCACAAATTCAATAATCTTTTCCTAAATCCTCACCGTCTAACCCTCTAATTTCGCAGGTTTATTTTATTGTCATTCACTTTTTATCACTGTTTTCGCATCTAAGGGAAATTAAAGATTTCATGGCCATGAATTAAGAATTCGTTCGATTTATTAATTTGTACCCTCATTTTAGTTAAATCATGGGTTATTTAAGGAACAAAATTAATTAAACATGGACAGTGGCCACAAATTAATAAGTCGTAGGAATGAATTAACAAGTTGTAGAAATTAATAGCCTATCTGTCCTGTGTCCCACAGCCCTGCAAAGCGCAGAGCCCGATATGAAAGAATTATCTTGGGAAATTAGTTACTACATTTCTATTGCTTTCAATGTTGAAGAACTTTGTGTTGTTTCTACTTTAATGCACTTTTAAAGTTTAAATCACATTAAAAGCTTAATTTGTACATTATGAATGAATGATGACGCATTTATATACCGTCAACATCACTCACAGCCGCTCGCACGTGTTTTGTGCATGAGCCGCACGCAGCCCAAAATTAAACGGCTTAATCGACCATCGATAGCTTTAATCGATTGCATCTCTTATCGCCAATTAATCGATCATCGATTAATCGTCGACATCCCTAGTAATAACTATAGCAACCGCGGCGCCCATTGCCGTATGTTGCCAGGAACTACCGTGAAACGCTTAGTATAAACACTTAGGTAAGGGTAACAGTTAAGACGTTTGTTGCAACGCTACTAAAGAAATCCCTTACCTCAGGGATTTTTTCCCCCTCAGGGATACCCCTAAGTCAAATTAATAAGCGACTGTCGATGCAACGGGCTGGCTTTTTGGATGGAGCACTGAGATGTGCATAGTGGGAAGCGTACGAGGACCATGTGGGGAAGGACTGTTTTAAAACTTTCGATAGCAGATAAAGGGTGCGTGCCGCGAAATCACATACATATCCAAGTAGGGGAGCTTTTTTGAATAAGTAATTACTTTGAGACCACAAAAGTAAAGTGTCCATCTTATGCACACTTCCAGAATCACGCTGCTGAGTAGTAGGTCATCGGTACTTTTTGCAACGCTTGTATGAATAACTGGAATTTGGGACCACATTTTGTCAATCTATTACAGTACACATACTACTCTTTATGGCGCTTTTCCACTGCGTGGTACGACTCGGCTCGGCATGGCTCGTTACGGAACGGGACGGTTGGGCTCAGCACGTTTGCGTTTAGACACGGCAGTTCAGTACTGCGTTAGAGTGGGCGGGTTATTCACAGTGTGTTATAGTTGCGCGCATCTACTTCCACGACTCCTAAAAAAAATAGAAAAAACAAAAAAAAACCTGTTTTTTTTCCTTTCCGTTTGTTTTTTGCGGCTATCAAGCTCTCGTTGGATCCGCTCCTCTGCTATCAACGAGAGTAATGTCTGTTCTTCCACAACAGACAACAAAACTTTTTGGTTGTTAAAAAAAGGTGCCCTCGATCGCAGTAGCTTCACCCCCCCCCCCCCAAAAAGTTGCGTTCGATCCTTCGCAGGGTGTGCTGATTTAAATTTAGCGGTTCTTTTGTGTCGCAAGTTCAGTGACGCAGGCAGTAACGATTCTCTCCGGCCAATCCGTGATCAGCAGAGTTTACACTTACCGTACCGAGCCGTACCGTCCCATGCAGTGGAAAAGCGCCAAAAGTATGCGATTTTGGATGTAGCCAATGTCTTTCTTCAGCTATGGCAGGGGTGTCCAATCCTGCTCCTGATGAGCCACTATCCTGCAGAGTTTAGCTCCAATCCTAATTAAACGCACCTGAACAAGCTAATCAAGGTCTTCAGGATTACTAAAAACGTCTGGGCTAGTGTGTTATAAAAGGTTGGAGCTGAACTCATCAGGACATTAGCCCGCAGGAACAGTATAGGACAACCCTCAGCTATGGGCACATTTGGAATATAAAATCTCCTGAAACACTAGTCTATTTAATTTGTCTACTAACAATGTCCAACGGTATATGTAATATAATTATTATTTGCCCCTGAAAGTAATTGTTAAAGTAATATGAAAATAGTTTGTTTTTCACATTTTGTTTAAATTATCATAGTACAGTAACTCCTAATTTTATGTTGGATTTTCAATGTTTGAAAGTCTGGTACTGAGACAAGAGTAAAAAAGTGTATTTATGAAAAGCATTTAGTAAAGTAAAGAAAAAATATAAGTAAATGTTAAAAGTTAATCCATTAGTTTTAATAAAAACCACATTGAAAAAAACACCCATATATTGTATAATATCTCAAGATCTTTTATACCGTTTCCTCTGATATGATGCTATCAGTTTGATGCATAATGCTTTTTTCACTATTTGGTTGTTCTCTTTCGCTCTTAAATCTCTGAGCAGACCCTGCTTCTTTAGAACAAATATAGTTCCTTCAGGGGTTAAGCTGTAGAGAGCACTCCAAAGATCATTATTCGGGTCCCCATTGAGCACACCTGCTGGCATTAAACTAATCACTGGCGTAATGATAGGTTCAATTGAACCTCCAAACTCACCTCGAATCACTCAGGAAATAGACTCCATTCTGATGTTTTCTACCGCCAAACAAGGGAGACAAAAGCTGCGGCTCTTAATTCGCAGGTAAGCCTTTCACCAGTGTTGCCACAGCCTGCATTTAACTGACAGAGTGACTCAAGCTTTTGCCAGGGCTCATTTTTGGCTGTATAATGGTGTCTGAAGATCCCTCCGAGTCCATTGTGACGAACGGGGGTACATTATGATCATTTAGAGAAAAAAAAAACGGAAATGTCCCAGAGGGCTTTAATCTTTCTTCATTATTTCCCCATTATGGATAAATGCTCTCTGAGGGCCTCTTTCTGGTTATAAATGAAATACTTTGACTCCTTCTCCATCCCTCGTTCTTCTGCCTGCACACCTTTCACCCTTTGCTTTCATCTTTTACTTTGGGATATCTCGGAGAATGAGGCGGCCGTGTGTATTGCACTTGCAGATAGAAGGATAATTAAGTTGATAAACAGGGGTTGAATGGAGTTAAGTGTTAAGGGAGCGGGGAGAAGCTCTCTTCTCTATTACTGATGGTGTATTACCACGTATGCATTGAACTTGATACGTGAGTCACCGAATGTCATTTGATGATGGTACCTGTCAGAAAACAAGATCATATGGATCAACAAACCAGCTATTTTGAAGGGGTGGCACTGAAATGACCTCAAGGGCATACATAAAACTGCCAGTGTTTCCTATCATGCATATAATCACGGCAAAAAACTATGGGTTATTTTTTTTAACCCAACTGATGGGTTACACATATTGGGTCACTATGTTGGGTTATTTTCTAAAATGTTGGGATATTTTTTTTAAACATTGTTGGGTTATTTTTAATAATAACCCATCATTGGGTTAAATTGGTTCCCTCGGCGACAGTTCAAATTTTAATGGACGACAAGTGACAGAGTCAGGCAACAGAAGAAGCTGCTGCTGAGTCAGTATGAGGTGAGTAATATTGTTTTTTGACACAACTCTTATAACATTACACATATTATAAAAAGAAATGTTAAATGCACTCTAAAATGGAATGGGTTTAAAAAGTTGTAAGTTCCCTTTAGTCAGTGTATTGTACTCCGGAGAGTGAGCTCGATTGTAAATGAATAACTAGCTGTCCCAGTTAGGTTGCTAGCAGTAATAAAGTAATTTAAAAAAATGAACAAAGACTAGCGAAACTGTTTAGAGATGTATTACAGTTACCCAACATTAATAATGTGTGGTGAAATGTATATGTTAACGATAGGCCTAACGTACTATACTATAAACTTAAAGGGATACTCCACCCCAAAATAAAAATTTTGTCATAAATAATCACTTACCCCATGTCGCCACATTCCAAAAAGACCCGTAAGAAACTTGTTCGTCTTCGAACACATTTAAGAGATTGGATGGAAACCAGGAGTAAGTGTTAAGTCTCAGATACAGTGTCGAACTTAGATATAAACTATTTTCCAGAATATTTTAAATTTTGTTTACTGCAATCACAATGATAAAGGCCTAATGAATTGTTTTATAATCGCATCTATTTTTTTTTTTTCAAACGTTTTTTGTAACGGGGGGGATGCAAAAGAATCATCATAATGGGGGTCCTTGGCATCAAAAAGTTTAAAAAGCCCTTGATCCATTGTGTGGGGAATGCATTGGGAAAAACAATTATATTGTTGAACTATACTGCAGTTGTGAGACTGAAGTTGTGCTTTTAAAGATATGAATGAGTTGTAGTCACAGTTCATACTCGAGGCCAACAGCCTCAGTAGCAGAGCAATTTGTTGTAGTGCTTTAGTCGTTTTCAATGGTAACATCAACATGAGTGTAGAGGTGCTATAGTTTAGTGACTGGAGTGTTGTTATAGAGGTTCAGAATGTGTCTGGGAAATTTGTGTGGCTCAGCAATAGTATCTTGCTCGGCCCCGGGGGGGAGGCTGGAGGTTGCTCATTCTAGCAACGGCAGATCTACTGTTGTGTATTTATCCGGCAAGACCACAGCCGTGCCAATCAATCCCAAGAAAAACCCAACGAAATCCTTTCTTTTTATCCTTGAAAAACTGCATAATGAAGAACAAATCAAACCCAGCTCATCTGGAAAAAAAGAGAATCTGAATAACATTGGGAGATAAAAATAAAGCAAAGAAATTATTAAAACAGAATGACATGAAGTGAGTCTAGAATGCCAGCGAGAGCAACCGAGAGAAAAGGAACGAGGAAAAAAAACAGTTCTTTGGATTAAGCACGCATTGGGGAAAAAAAGAGAAGAATCTAAATTCTCGGGTCCTAATCTCTTGCTCGAAGCGGCGCTCTGTTAAGCCCTGGTTTGGGATGACAGGTCCCCCACCTGGACAAGCTTGGACAATGTCTCTGCAATGTCTCGTTTCTGCAGGAACAGTGAGCCACAGACGGCTAATCACGTCCGGAACCAAAGGCACCTGCCCTATCTGCCTCTACATTTGGTGAGGAATCTTTAAAGAGGCTAAACCTCACTTTCATGCTTGTCTTTTATTCACGGTAAGTGCTTATCGAAACCGAGCTGTTGCCACTGCCCCGTGTTCCCTCCCACAAGCTCGGAGAATGCTTGACGTAAGTACAGCCAATCTGGGTAAATACGAATCTCTCCTTACTGTCACTGTTGGCATATTATGTCCCTGAGGGAACATTCTTTTCATAATATCATAAGCTGCTTAGCGGTGTGCTTCTATTTAAGGCATACATATTAATAGCTATAAGGAAATCATATTTGAACTGTTCCCTGCAATCAATGTCTTTAGGATTGCTGTTATACTTTGTATAAGAAGGTGCTAATAACTTGGAGGCTCTTAGACTGGGCGATCTAATCCCTTTGTACGATAAAGACTCGCCATGCCGAGAGTGGTTGCCAGATCGTGGACCAGGTGCTTCAGAGGGTTAGTTCTTAACGTCGTACTACAGCTCTGCGCTTACCCGTGTTTTGTCTGCCATTTTTCCCTTTTTCACTTCCCAGAAACCTGGCAACATGCTGAAGAACCAGCAGTAAATGTGCTCGGTTGTCCATTGAGTGCCTCGGACAGTGAATGATGACTGATGTGACTACCAGGATTTTCCCTCCCTCTCTGCTATACTCAAAAAGTGCTTGGCTTCTTGTATTGTGTCTCAGGCAAAATATAATATTTGTAAGATAGCAAGCTATGTAACAAAAAGACAAATACAGAGTTTGCAAAGCTGTGTTAATAAACCGAGACTCAGTAGGATGCTTGAATGAATTGGTTTAAGTATTCCATAATAGCGCTCATTGCAAGTTATTTCACAAGTGATGAAAGAGCTTGTGAGAGTGGCTTCGACTTAAAATCATTAGAAATATAATTCACAAATACACAAGTTATTTTAATAATCAAGTTTAATTTCCATAATAGAAAAAAGGCTCCTTAAAAGAATGACATTTTTGAAAAGTTGTAGTCATCTACTTTTTTTTAAAAAATGTGCTTTTGGCTTTTTTGGACAGGACAGAATTGACAAAGCAAAGTAGAAGATGGAGGCAGATAGGATCTTTCATTAATGTTTCTTAGAAAAAAAAACGTTTTAACAATTTAGCTCTTTACACTTGTTTTTTTTTTTACACGAGATTTACAATGTCATGTGGTACAAAAACATACAGAAGAAACATGCAGGAAAAAAGGAAGTGATATAGAGAAGACCCCAACAGACCCTCATGACTGTGTGTCAATGTCAATAATTCTCATAAATAGCAGACGTTTGCGCTTAATCAGGTTATTTTCAGGTGTATGTGGGGGCAAATCCCCCCAGCACTTTGAATTATTCATTAATGATATTTGTAAAAAAAAAAAAATTAACTAGGATAAAATATTTCAACTTTTTTTTTCTGAAAATGATTAAAACGCATACCCACGTGCATTCAAGCTGTAAGGAAAATATTATTTCTGTATGCTTGAGAGTTTTTAGAGACCAACATGATATACAAAGAGCACAAAGATAGTTTCCTTGGACACTGTTATACATTATTGATCTGGGTAACCTTGCTTCATAGTAGTAGCATTTCACATTGAGAACCACTGTAATGCGAATACTCACTCAAGACTAAACTGTGTATTTGCCCTGATGACTCGAGACATCTTTTTACCCAGCTTAATTATCTACAAATGTCAGATATTGTTTACCAGTCATTCTTAATACAAAGACACAGAAATATTTGGATGTGCCCTCATTTCTAATTACGATGGGCTAATTGCTACAGTAATGCGCTCATTAATTAATGCTCCAGTGTCAGGCCCTGATCGCAGATTTTACAACATCCAGTCCTTTGGCATACATATATCAGTGTTATTTGCTGATATGCTTTACATATTTTCTTTTTAGCACTGGAATGACTTAATAAGAAGGTAATGTTGGTAAAATAACACATTTGCTTCTCCAGCATCTGAATAAAGGACACATGCTTATAGTCATGTTTTATCTCCACAGATTTGTTTTGAATTCCTCTAAAATGCATGAATATGAGATGAATAAATCTTAATTCCAGCATCATTATTTATATTTCAGATCTCCTAGCCCATGTGTCTTGTGCCTTTTTATTTGCATTGAACAGGCATGCAGTGTTTAGAATGTGAGCGTTTTATATTAGATGCAACAGATTTTCTCCATAGGCCTCCACGATCAGCCAGATTTGAGGTGTTGTGGGTGGCCATCGGACTGGATAGTGGGCAATACGTCTGTGTCACTGCACATATCACCACCAGGAGGGGCTGGATCACAGTGTTAGGAGGCAGGACGCAGGCAGGAAGGAGAAGAAGCAGAGCAGGGGCATGGTTCTTTGAGCTTAGATGAGTGCCTCAATTGTGAGAGTATGTTCCTCTAAGCCTCTGGTTGACAGCAACACAGTACTCTTATTTAAAGCAATTTCAAACATGTCTTGTCTGACAAGTTTTAAATCCTACTTAACACCCCGTAACAGCCACGAGTTTACTGTCAGAATTAAAGAGGCAAATTCTCAGAGGGGGAGAAATTATCACTTTCATTTTGTTCTCCTCTGTTCTGCAGAAGGGACATGGCAGGGATGTTTACCTAGGGATGAATACATTACTCCCCATTTGCAACACAATGCCTTTCAGTACCATGAAAGACTCCTGAAAAGTTTACCTTATATTTTAATTGCTGCCATTACGGATGAGGGAATGAAAGGGAGTTTCAGTCACTGCGGATGATGGGATGTCGGGTCTTAGGGGGCAAAGCAGATGTCTCTGGAGATCAAGCTGGTCTACATGAGCTCTGTCGGTAATGGTTGTAAATGATGTGGAAGAAGTTTATCCTTTTGTTCATTTGAAGGTGTTTCAAATATATATTTTTTCTACTGTAAAATAATAAATCCTTGAATTAAATGCTAGGTATTTCCTATATTCTTTTTCAGGGGTAAGAATTATATTTTAATTAATTTTTGGAACATTTAGTCCAACAAAAGTTTTGAAAAGAAAAAAAAAGCATTCACATTTAAAGGTCGTTATCTCATGTTGTTTCAAAACCTGTCTTTTTTTTGTATACTTAAAAAATAGATTTTTGTAAATCAAACAAGATTGATTGTTTTGCAAAGAAATACTGATTAGTTTGACTTTTTAACATTTATATTTATATTCTTATTTGTGTGCAGCAAAGAAGTGTAACAGTTTTGAAAATGTTAAACAATTATGTTAGAGCCTTTGGACTTCAGGCTACATAATATTTATATGTAAACGTGTGTGGTGTGTGGGTATTATATATATAATAATATAATATATATATACACACGTACACAATAGATGCATATAGAGTGTGTGTGTGTGTGTGTGTGTGTGTATGTACAGGTGCATCTCAATAAATGAGAATATCATGGAAAAGTTCATTTATTTCAGTAAATCAACTCAAATTGTGAAACTTGTGTATTAACTAAATTCAATGCACACAGACTGAAGTAGTTTAGTCTTTGGTTCTTTTAATTGTGATGATGTTGGCTTACATTTAACAAAAACCACAATTCACTTCTCAACAAATTAGAATATGGTGACATGCCAATCAGCTAATCAACTGCAAAGGTTTCCTGAGCCTTCAAAAGGGTCTCTCAGTTTGGTTCACTAGGCTACACAATCATGGGGGAGTGCTGATCTGACAGTTGTCCAGAAGACAATTATTGACACCCTTCACAAGGAGGGTAAGCCACAAACATTCATTGCCAAAGAAGCTGTCTGTTCACAGAGTGCTGTATCAAAGCATGTTAACAGAAAGTTGAGTGGAAGGAAAAAGTGTGGAAGAAAAAGATGCACAACCAACTGAGAGAACCACAGCCTTATGAGAATTGTCAAGCAAAATCGATTCAAGAATTTGAGTGAACTTCACAAGGAATGGACTGAGGCTGGGGTCAAGGCATCAAGAGCCACCACACACAGACGTGTCAAGGAATTTGGCTACAATTGTCATATTCCTCTTGTTAAGCCACTCCTGACCCACAGACAACGTCAGAGGCGTCTTACCTTGGCTAAGGAGAAGAAGAACTGGACTGGTTGTGGTCCAAAGTCCTCTTTTCAGATGAGAGCAAGTTTTGTATTTCATTTGGAAACCAAGGTCCTAGAGTCTGGAGGAAGGGTGGAGAAGCTCATAGCCCAAGTTGCTTGAAGTCCAGTGTTAAGTTTCCACAGTCTGTGATGATTTGGGGTGCAATGTCATCTGTTGGTGTTGGTCCATTGTGTTTTTTGAAAACCAAAGTCACTGCACCCGTTTATCAAGAAATTTTCACACTTCATGCTTCCTTCTGCTGACAAACATTATGAGATGCTGATTTCATTTTCCAGCAGAACTTGGCACCTGCCCACACTGCCAAAAGCACCAAAAGTTGGTTAAATGACCATGGTGTTGGTGTGCTTGACTGGCCAGCAAACTCCCCAGACCTGAACCCCATAGAGAATCTATGCGGTATTGTCAAGAGGAAAATGAGAAACGAGACCAAAAAATGCAGATGAGCTGAAGGCCACTGTCAAAGAAACCTGGGCTTCCATACCACCTCAGCAGTGCCACAAACTAATCACCTCCATTGCACGCTGAATTGAGGCAGTAATTAAAACAAAATGAGCCCCTACCAAGTATTGACTACATCAGTAAATGAACATACTTTCCAGAAGGCCAACAATTCACTAAAAATGTTTTTTTATTGGTCTTATGAAGTATTCTAATTTGTTGAGATAGTGAATTGGTGGGTTTTTGTTAAATGTGAGCCAAAATCATCACAATTAAAAGAACCAAAGACTTAAACTACTTCAGTCTGTGTGCATTGAATTTATTTAATACACGAGTTTCACAATTTGAGTTGAATTACTGAAATAAATGAACTTTTCCACGACATTCTAATTTATTGAGATGCACCTATCTCATGTACATAAAAAAATATATAGTGGGAGTCAATGATGACCACTAAACTCTGTTTATTAATTTTTATTAATTTTTTCTTATTTTGTGTGCAGTTGGTTGAACTGGCCCTTTAAGATTTTATTTTCTTGTGTTAGTAGCATCTGTACATTCAGAGCTGGACACGCGTTCTACCAGGATTCCATAGCGTTATGCACATTTTTATCTGCTTCGAGAAGTAAAAACAAATCACCAAATGTAACAATCTCCTCCCTGTCCTGGTTGCACTGGCATGTGAGGAGGTGCAGAGATAAGGGCCCTGGTACGTGTCGGTGCTGTGTGAAAGACACTCGTTATCTGTTCCTAACGTGGACTCCTGCTTAGTCTAGGCAGCCACAGAAATATGTTGGAGAAATCTGATATGAGAAATCAGCCCATCTGAGCATCAGTGCGAGCGCATGCCTTGCAGGCTGATGTTTACTTTGCCCTGGCCCTGTGTTCTTGAAGGAAATATGTCAATAGCCAACGCTCCGACTGGATCCGGCACACTGGCGGGAGCTTCCTTAGTGACCTCATAAGGATGAGACGACTCATAGATGTGCTGAAAGGGCATTTAGTGGAATGCGAGCTGTTTGGTGATAAAAGGCAAACAAACTCTGTCCTATTCAATCTAAATGTTGATAAAAATGTTTTTGTTTTGTTCATTCAATAGTTGCAATAGTACAGTGAATAGTGTAGTAGTTGAATACACTGTGAATTACTCTTACCAATGTAGCTATATCAAGTTTGCTACAATAAACGTCTTTTTAAAATCAGTGATCTTAAGGCAAATTTCAAGATTGATGTTGAATACAAGAAGTTTGTTAGAACTCATCCATTTGGAACACTAATTGAGGTCACTTGTAAGACTGGGACAAAGCAACATTAAACTTGCATCATACGGTTAGCATTTTAATAGCTTTGAAGAACAGACAAAATGTGTTATTGTGCAGATCGTACCTCTTAAATATCTAACTTGCACACAAAAAAAAAAATCAAATTTATGGTTAAAAATGGCCAACTGTGATTTGAAGTATGGTGACAATGTTAGGCATTATGGTATAACATTTAGGACTTGTATGTGTTATAGTTCATAAATGCACATTACATTAACTGACAGTTTGAATGGATCATCTCATCTGAATTACTTAAATCTGACATCTACCTTATACTGATAATCATTACTATACACTAATAATAAAAGTGCAATAGGTTACATGATGACTTATGGGGATACATCCAAAAATGAATATTGTTATTTACTCACTTGTAATGTAGTTTGGGAACACATAAGAAGATATTTCGAAGAATGTTGATAACAGTTCTTGACTTTGATTTCTAATGTATGGACAAATACAATGAGACATTTCTCAAAATATCTACTACGTTATAAAGAAGAAAAAGCCTCATGGGACTGGAACAACATGAGGTTGAGTACAGAATTTTCACTTTTGGGTGAACTAAACCTTTAAAGTTAATCAAAAACTAGCTTCCATCAGTTTACAGTAATAAAAAAGCGTGTTAGACTAAGCACAGTTTTTTTTTTTTGTACATGCACCCACCAGGTTAAAAAAAACAGCACATAAATGGATATGGAATGTACAGCTCAAACCAAAACTTCTGCAGACCACAGAGCTAATTAGACTTTTTTTTACTAGTGGGTGCAGAACACTACAGTATAGTTAATTTATGTAAGTGAGTATAGCTAAATAAAGTAAACTGTGACATACCCAAAAATACAGTAGACCCCCGTTGACCAGTAAAAATTGATAAAAAAATTTTAGGACCAAGATGATCAGACACTTTGACCGGACCAGGTTTTGCTTAAAGGAATAGTCACCCAAAAATGAAAATTCTGCATTAATTACTCACCCTCATGTCGTTACAAAACCGTAAGACCTTTGTTGATCTTCGGAACACAAATTAAGATATTTTGTATGAATTCTGAGAGCTCTCTGACCATGCCTAGACAGCAAGGATCCTTACACGATCAAGGCTCAGAAACGTAGTAAAGGCATTGTTAAAATAATCAATGTGACATCAGTGGTTCAACCGTAATTTACGAAGCAGCGACAAGACACTTTTAACACAAGACTGAACTGGGTAATTGGTTGACCTAAATTGGTATTATTTAATTGTGTACTTAAATTTAACAGCTGACAGTTATTCAGCCTAATTCATTACATACCTTTCTATCAAAATTATCTAACATTTATCAAGATTAATTTGTTCTGACACCGTTTAACTCTTGAGTTCTTGTCATACAATTTTCTGAACTATAGCAAATAAACTGTGATAATGTGAGATGTTAAAGGTGTCTTTAACTTTTCAAACTTTTCAGCATTTATGGTAAATTAAGTTCACTAATAAATCATTACTTGGACATATTTTATTTATTTTGCTGTAGCATTTTTACATAAGAAAAATTGCTAGTTTTACAGTGTAAAATTTAAAATGAAAACACATGAGCAAGTTTTTACCTTCTAGTAACCTACACAGGCTTAAAACTTACAGCTTTACAGCAACTGAAAGAGAATTTTATCTGCCCAAAATAACACAGAAGGCCTTAAAGAAATAGTTCAGCCAAACTTTCATGATTTACTCACCCTCACATCTATGACTCTGGTTCTTCTGCGGAATCCAAAATAAGCTATTTTGAAGAATGATAATAATTGCACTGCGAACAAAGCTGACAAACAGAAAAGATTTTGCTAAGAGACAGTGAACAGCAAAGAATCCGGAATCTACTCTTTTGTCTCTGTACTCTGTAAATGGTGTTATTTGATAAACTCCATAGTGTATACAAAAATCTCAATGGCTCTTTGAAAACACGTAAATACAGTTCCTTCCTTTCCTCTCAGTGACAAACAGATGACAGAAACCTACAGTTACATAGTGCTTTTTCTCCTGGAATAACTATGTAACTGCTTTTTTAAAAGTGCCAGCAGATGTCAGAGAGTGAATCTGAATTTCATTTAATTTCAGTCTCTTTTTGTGGATCAAGCAAACCTGTGTAACAATCACCCCTGCTCTCCGCTACAGTCAGTTTGTTACTGGTCAAAACCAACCGTATCTCGTGTGTGTCTGTTACACTTGTGCACCAGAGATGTGCGCTGTTTATTCTACATCTGAGGGAGCCAGAGAGAGAGATACAGCAGTTTTGATTACTGCTTTGCTACTTTTATGGAGGTCCGAAAGGCCATGTCCTCACAGTGGGAAATCAGTAGCTCTGTGATTAGCCCTGTGGGGGAGCTCTGCTGTCTGCTGGCGCCTCACAGAGAGAGCGTTAGCCTTGCCGTTTTGCCCTGTTCCTACTCCTCTCCAACACTCTCTCATTACACGTAGAACTGCAGCGAATCCTTACATGGGGTCAAACACACAGTACAGCCATAGAGCACACTGCCGCAAAGATTAACGTGGATTTTGCCCGAAAGAATGGACTCCAAAGCTGAATGCCGCGATAGACGTGTGGTTTGTAGGTGAAGTGTGGTTTTGCTTAAAGTTAACCTCGATCCCGTTCTTTTATATTGGTTTGAGACTCTAAAATGGGCTATTCGCTGTGAGAATGACTTCAATTTGAAATAGAACATGTCAGTGAATAGTGCAAATACTTGACTAACTTGACTCGTGCCCTGGGCTTTTGAGCAGTGCACAGGCCAATAGAAAATGTCCTGTTTATATTGGATCCTACTGGTATTTTCAAGGTTGTTCTCAGTGGAGCCAAATTGGAATTATTGGAATGTTAAAGCTTCAGATGTATTAACTACTGAAAATGACAGTTTGATGTCTTGGGTGTTTTCAGACCTGGTGTTGGTGCAGTTGAAACCGGTACGGTTCTCTTGACATAATTTCTTTGTCTTTGCAAAATTTGTTAAAATATGATTTGAACAGGTATTGTAATATTAAGGATGACAGACAGACAGACAGACAGACGAAGAGAGAGAGAAGAGAGAGAGAGAGAATATGTATACCATTTCTGGATGATTAAAGAACATAGACCTGCATGTCTTTGACTATAAAACAAAAATTTCATCTGCACAAAAAGCTGTATGCATTTTATTTTTTGTAAGGCACAAAAGCTTAATAAGTCACCCTGCATTTTATTCTAGGCCTTTTTACTTTTTATTATGAGAAAAGTTGTGACCGAGAAAGAAAACAGACCTGAACCCATGCCCGTATAAGCGTCACAGTTCAATGTGGGGCATCTGCGTCAAGGGTCAAAAACAAATAATATCAATAAAAATAAACAATAAATAAAATAAACAAATTCAAAAAGCGCATGTCAAGTTCTTATATGGTTTTGGAAAATTGTCATATCTTTTTTCAAATAAAGTGTAAATTGAATTTAAACAAAAATGTCATGTTGTCAATCAATCAATCAATCAGTAAATAAATAAATAATTTGTAAGAATTTATTTTGATTACTTACAAAATTTATTTTTCAAATTAAAGTATTAACATTATTATTATTAATACTACTATTACTACTACTTCTACTACACTCTAAAACATGCTGGGTTAAAAACAACAATTCGATTATCGGCAACCCAGCGCCGGGAAATATTGGGCAGAAACATCTGCGGCATTTGTAGAGTGCAGAAAAACTACCAGCATCTGGGTAAAATATTAAAACTAAACCCAATATAAATGACAACAGGCTGAACGGCCAAAAGTATCTTTTTTAGAGTGTATATTATTGTTATATAGAACATATATTAGTAGGAAATGCTATATACAGGAAAATGTATCATAGGGAGGGATCCTCAATTTGTTCTTAAATTATTAAACTTACAATAATATACAAAAAAATGTTTTTAATGAGACATTTTTCATCACTATGATATCAGGTCAGGTGTACCACCCAGACATTTTTTACTTTACGCCCTCAAAAGTGTGTGTATATATATATATATGTATAATCAACATGTTCATCATAGAAGTGGTTCAAGTTGATTTACATTTTTATGTACTGTAGATCCAGACAAAAAAAGAGCATCATGTCATTGACCTGCTAACACTAGGCCACAACTCTAACCAATACATCCCCCACTTTAATAGAGAATTTAAACCAAGTTGTTTGTGTCACGGTTTTGCCTAAATTGTCTGTACATTATATGAAAAATGTGTCACCCAATATTAACCAAATAATCAAAGGAATTGCTGAAAGCAATGGGGGCTTTTGGATTAATAGCATTATTTACAAAGCTATAGCTGGGTATTGCAAATGTGTCTAAGTTAGCAGCTACACATTTGTTCCTAGCGCAGTAATTGCCTTTTGAAGTGCGGTGCTTTCACCCATGTTGCCTGAAACAGAAAACTGATCAGAGAACAAATAATAGAGCTAAATGAAATGTGTCTTGTTGCCGTAAGTCTACCCTAAATGTCTGAGCCTTTCCAGTCAGCTTTGATGAGCTCTAATCTCGTCCTTTCTCTAATCCGCATTGGTATGCCTTGTGTAATGTCTGTGCATTTCAGTGTCAAAAGAAGAAAACCGGTGTGTGTTTCCTTGCTGTTTTTTCTTCACATGAGGGAAGAAGATGCCTTCATACATTTGTTGCTGTTTTCTGTTCTATAGTTTCCTTTCAAGCACTGTGTGTAAAGCGTTGGACCACCAGTGTCCAAATTTACATTTGTCAAGCATTAAATTTGTGAAAATAATGCTACTTCATGGTTTAAATCCTAATGTCAAAAATATCAAACCCT